>CM053581.1:412691964-412716042 GCA_028627135.1 Pseudochirops cupreus
GAGTAATTTCACATGTTCAGCCTGTATTTGATTGCTTGTCCTTCCAGTGGGGGTGGGTGACGAGGGAGGAAGAGAAAGAATCTAGAATCTAAAGTTCTGTAATCAAATGTTAAAAATATATATGTATATATTATTATTATTATTATTATTATTAACTACATCCAACTGGAACTTGAGATACACAGGCACTGTGGTTGGGATATCCATCCTGCCCTACCGAAAAGTGACATAGGAGAGAATAGACTAGGGGAGGGGGGATACACTGGGATGGCTGTTTTGGGGCGGTGGGTAGGGGAAAGATGGGGAGGAAATCTGTAACTCAAAATCTTGTGGAAATGAATGATGTAAACTAAAATAAAATAAAAAAAATTAATTAAAAAAATGAAAATGTACTAGCCTTGGAAAGGACACACTGTAGATGGAATTCATTGGCAGACTGGCTGAGCTCACACCAGCTGTAACTCCAGCCACCACGTTCCCGGTCTTTATTTTATGAAAGTTAATTATAGGGAATGGTGGTGACGAAGCTCTATCAAACATGGGGATTGCTATCCAACCTCCGGCTGTGGTTCGTTGGAACCTGAGAGCATCGGGAGAGAAATTTACTGTCTTGTGGTAAGAGGGGAGATGCAGATTGCTTGAATGCCACCTTTGCCATTCTCTTGATTGGCATTTGCTCCTTTGGGAGTAATTTGCCTTTCTTGCTGAGGGAACAGAGAATGGTAACACACTGGCAACTACTAATGAGAATGAAGAGTCCCCAAAGGGGAAAAATGAAATGTATTATATGCCTTCCTCTGGGTTTCAAACTCTGATGTTAAAAGACATGAATGTGCAAAAATCCCTCCCTCTACTTGCCATAATCCACAAAACCAAAACATTTAATACATCCTTAAGTGCTGATTTCAAAACAAGAAAGCTCAGGCCTTCCTCTAGATTGCATCTAGTATTGTATAGGAAGTCTAATGCAGTGGAAAGAGGCCTGTCTTTGGAGGCAGAGGATCAAATCCTGCTGCTGACACTTGGAAGCATTCTTGGCTTCCTCCAGTGGCCTGCTTGCTCCCATCCTTTCCTCCTTGTTACCTTCTTCTCCCTCCTATTTCTTCTAAGCAGTTATTTTCCATAGTCTTGTGTGACTAGTTGTGACTGGTTGGTTAACTCAGAGAGTCTAGTTAACTTATTAGCTAGTGGTATAGAAGGGCAGTGGGAATGTCTTCAGAGGAAGAATGTTGCCAGGGGTTCAACTCTGATCTCTAAGGCTTAGTACCTGTGTGTCCTTGGGAGTGTCACTTAACTTTCCTGGGCCCAAGATTCCTGAGCTGTAAAATGAGGGGATTGAACAAGTTGACATCCAAAGTCCTTTCCAGCTCTAGATGTATGTCCCTATAACCCTTTGACTGCTTTCTGCAGGTTTCTTCATCTGTGAAATGAGAGGATTGAATTAGATGTTCTCTAAAGTTCCTTCCAGCTCTGAGTCTATGTTCCTGTCATTCTGTGTAGTCTGGGACAGGTTAAACTATTATACATGAAGTTGATGCTACCTGGCCTCAGTTTCCCCCATTTTGTTTGTGTAAAATGAAGAGGTTGGGCAAATTGGCCTTGGATTTGCCTTCTAGTTCTAGATCAGTGATCCTAGTCTTCTTCCTTCCTTCCCTTCAAACCTCACTTAGACTTATTGAGGCACCCAAGTACAGTGGGAAAGCATTGTGAGCATTGTATCAAAAGAGACCTAAGTTAGAATCCCACCCCTGACATTTACTTGCTTTGGGATCAGTGCCAAATAACTTAATCCCTCTCCATCAGTTTCCTCCTCTATGAAATGGGGAGAACCTTGGAACATTGATGGTGGTTGTGAAGATCTAGTAAGATATTATTACAAGGACAATGTTTTGCCAATCTGGCAATGAAATTATCAATGTCAGCTGCTACTCATGTAGGTATCTGTAGTCTGTGTCTTCAGGTTCATAAGGGTAGAGTTCATGTCTTTTCCAAATTTTTGTATTTTCTAAATTTTGTATTATTATCTAAATTTTTGTATTTGTACTTTTGGCAGTCAGCTTTGGCCATAGTATACTTAAAGAAATTTTTTTTGATGAATAACGTGTCACCTGTCTTTTGCCACACCCACTCAGGCTGTGGGAAGCTTGGTTATGGGAAATGACCTGCTTGATGGTTAATTTTACCTAAGTCTTCCATAACTTTGAACTTGAACACATTTGTGGCAAGAAGGAGGAAACCATAGAATGAATGGAGGAAGGCAATGTGGCATAATGTATGGGTTTGTTATTGTTTAGTTCTGTCTAAACCTTCATGACCCCGTTTGGGGTTTTCTTGGCAAAGATACTGGAGTGGTTTGCCATTTCCTTCTCCAGTTCATTTTACAGATGAGGAAACTGAGATAAACAGGGTGAAGTGACTTGCCTGGGGTCACCCAGCTTGTAAGCTGAGACCTGATTTTAATTGACAATGAGTTTTCATGACTCCAGGTATTATATTCTATACCAATTAGCTGCCACTGTGCTTATAGTGAGGAAGACTCAAGGTTAAATCTTACCTTAGACATTTATGAACTTTGTGATTCTGGGAAAGTTAACTTACCTCCCTATATTTCAGTTTCCTTAGCTGTAAATTAAGGGGTGAAGAATGGACTTGATGGCCATTGGGGGCCTTTCCAGCTCTAAATCTATAGATTGATCTGTGAGGAGGATGGTGAGAACATCCTCAGCTCAGAATCATCACTCTGTTTACATCCTGGCTTGAACTCTGATTTCTGGATGTCCTGGGATGGCATCCTGGTGTTTCTTTCATCCTTGCTATGGCTTCCTCTTCCCTCTTCTCACAAACCCCTTAAAGATCAAAGTCATATCAGCTCCCAGACCTTGGGAATCCAGGTCAAACCACAGTCCAGCAGGAGCCACACTTTCCTCCATGTCTCAGCTCCCTGTGGGTTTGGCCAAAGGCCATTCATAAATTAATAAAAGAAGAACAGACTGGACTAGAGCTCCATTGGCTACCCTCCTGGTTCCTTCATCCTGTAAGAAGGTCTAAATTCTGCCATTTTTAGTCTCTCCCCTACTTTACAAACTCAGGTAGAAACTATAGGCTGGAGTTGGTGAAAATGAATCTTTTTATTAGATTGTAAGCTCTTTCAGGGCAGAGACTGTTTTTGCCTTTATGTCCCCAGTGTTTAGCACAGTGCCTGTCACATAATAAATGTTTAATAAGCTCTTATTGGTTGGCACAAAGGAAAGAAAAGGAGGAAGGAAGGAAGGAAGAAAGACAGAGAGAAAGAAAGAAAGAAAATGACACCATTTTGGTTCCCAAGGGGAATAATAGTAACTACCACTCATATAGTAATATCAGTTTTGCAAAGTGCTTTACATATATCATTTGACCTTTTCAACATTTTTCATTATTTCATTATTTCATGCCTCACTGTTATCATGCTTTCATTATTCCCATTTTACAGATAAGGGGTGAAATGACTTGCCCCATGTCTCATAGAGCCCATTCATGTCTGAAATAAGATTTGAGCTCAGATTTTCCTGACTCCAAGTCCAGTGTTCTGTTATATACTTTATTATGTAGCTAGCTGCCTCAAGGGAGCAGGGAGGCCTTCATTTAAAGGGGCAAGGATTGGGCATGGTAGTCGAAGGGGGCAATAGGGCCACAAGATAAACAGGGTTAGTTGAGAAATGTCATCCCGGGGGGCTGGGAGATTTTAAGCAGGGGCTCCTTAGCCCAATTTCTATTATTCCAGCCACCACCCTCATAGCCTTAGGAAATAAATACTCTTCTTATTTGAACTTAGACTTGCTTTGACTTTTGTGCTCATTTTTCTATTTTATCCATGTTTCCTTCAATTCATAACAAGATTCAATAAAGGACTGTGGTCTACACGAGCAACTATGTTTCAGAACAACACAGGAAAAGGAAGACAAGATGGAATACTTGAAGACCTTGGTTTAGAATCTGCAAAATTGGGCTCAAATTCCAGCTCTGATCCTTGCTATCTGGGCAGCCTTGATCAATTCACTGAAGTCTCTCTCTGTGTTAAGTTTTCTTATCTATAAAATGAGTGGTTCCACTAGGTCAGGTAATCTCTATACTTCCTTCTCTAAATCTTCAGATCTTAAAGGAAAGTGGTAAAGAAAGTGATATGGGGAATTTAGACTTTTAGCAACTTGTAGGGATAAAAGAAAACTTCCTGGAAGCGATGGGCTTGGAAGATTGTGTAGGAGTTCAATTGATGAGGTAGGTAGGGGATGCCAGACATGGGGAACATCATGACAGACAAATAGATAGATAGATAGATAGATAGATAGATAGATAGATAGGCAGGCAGACAGTTGATAAATAGACAAATGATAGATAGATGGAGAAATGACAGCTAGCTTGCTAGATAGGAGATAGCCAGATTATAAGTAGGTAGGTGGATAAAAAGACAAATGGTAGACAGGTAAATAGATAAACAGGAGATAGCCAGATAATAGATAGATGATCAATAAATAGATACAGACAATGACAAATTCTAGACTGAATATAGCCAGATGGAAGATAGGTAGACAGATATAGATAGATAGACAGACAGATAGAAAGATAGATAGATAGATAGTTAGATGAATAGATGGATGGATAGATAGACAGACAGACAGATAGATAGATAGATAGATAGATAGATGGATGGATGGATAGATAGACAGACAGACAGATAGAGGAGAAAAATAGATAGACAGACAGATGCTAACTAAATAGACAAATGATAGTTTGCTACAGACATAGGAGATAGCCGGATGATAGATAGAGAGATGGTATGTAGATAGACAAATGATAGATAGGGAATAGCCAGATGATAGATGGATAACAGAGAGATAAACAAAAAAATGATAAAGATAGATTGAGTATTCATTAAGCATTTAATTTGTACCAAGTACTATATTAATTGCTGGAGATAACAGATACAAGCAAACAAGATCACCCCTGCCCTCAAGGAGCTTACATTCTAAAGGTGGAAGGGAAGATGGAAAGGGGTGGAAATACCATTTGGCTTCATGGTGTGTAGATGGTTGAGGAGTGGTCACAATAGGGATAAAAAGCAGAATCAGCATGAGGAGGAGGGGGAGTGGTAGGAAGAGAGGGAAGTGATTTGTAGGAGATAAGGTCCTTGGTCAAATGGTAAGATCAAAGTGACTATGTTGATCAGTGGCTGAAGGGCTTTGGGATTAAAGCTTGGAGTTTAGGGAGGGGCTTGAAGAATAGTGTGGTCAAAAGGTCAGATAAGGCTGAAAATATAAATATTGTAGGAGGCAGCTTGATGGAGTGGATAGAATCATAGAATGTGGTAACCTGGAGGACCTCAACAGCTTCTTTCCTTCCTTCCTTCCTTCCTTCTCCTTTCCTCTCTATCTCTCACCCAGGTTACAAGTACAAAGGTTATTCATGGCCTAGTGCCATTCTAACTGGCACAAAGAATTTGACTTGCTCTGTTTCTGATATGGATTCGTTTACTTCTCCTTAGGCAACCTGGTGCTCACCATATCAATGCCAAACTTAGTGTGGACAGTCAATTGGCTTAGCCCACTGAAGCTCAGAACTCCTGAGCTTAAAAGATCTGAGAGCCTTAGCTTTCCCTGTAGCTAAGACTGCAGATGAGCACCATCAGTTGGGGAAACTGAGACAAAAACATAATGGTTTTCTTTAAGAATTTTTTAAACTTACTTTTATTTTTTTTAATGAACATAAATCAATATTATCTCCCTCCTTTAACCATCTAGCCATTGAAAAAAAAAGACAAGAAAAATAAAACCTTTGTAATGTATACGCAGAGTCAAGCAAAAATTCTCTCTTTGGTTATGTCCAAACAACGTGTCTAATTCTTCATTCCAAGCCTATCATCCCTCTTTCACAAGCTAGGTAGCATGCTTCATGTCTTCCAAACATGGTTAGTCATTATTATGATAGAATCAATGAACTCTTTACTAAGTTGTAGGCTTTACAATGTTGTTATTCTATATATTGTTCTCTTGGTTCTACTTACTTCACTCTTCATCAGTTCATACAAATCTTTCTAAATTTCACTGAAACCAACCTTTTCATCATTTTTTAGTGCCATAAATAGTTCTATTACTTTTACACACCAAGATTTGTTAAGGCATCACACATTTGATCTGCAACCCCTTAATTTCCAGTTCTTTGCTAATTCAAAAAAGAGCTGTTACATTTTTGTGCATGTGGGTCCTTTCCCCCTTTCTTGATCTCTTTGGGATCTAGGAGTGATATTGCAAAATGACTCCTCTCAATTCATTCCCAATTTCATTGGCATTTTTCTCACAAGGCTTTCTCCCTTTGAGAGTCATGTTATGGCTAACTTTCCTCTCACTGCCAGTGAAAAAAATTAAAGAAAACATTATAGTAAAGTAAAAAGATTAATGAATTAGGAGCCAGAAAGACTATGTTCAAACCCCACTTGTACCATTTATTGCTTCTGAGACCTTGAGCAAATCATTTTAATGTCTCAGGTTTCACTTTCCTCATGTGCAAAGGAGATGACCTCCGAAGTTTAAGCAGCTCTAAACCTGTGATCGTCTGAAATACAGAAAACAATTATTAAGCAGTTAGTGTGTATAAAGTATTATGCTACAGGAAATCCAAAATTCAGATCATTTGTCTCCCCTGAACTGAAGGAGTGTATAGCCCAGTGAAATGATAAGCAGACCATTCAGAAAGTTGCAAAACATGTTATTATGTGCTAAACAATAGAGAGCTATATTAAAACAACAAAAACAGCTGTTAAATGAGGTCTGAAAGAAGGTTATTATGAATCTGGGCTCTTAGGCAATTCAGTAAACATTTATTAAGTATCTCTGATGTGTGAGGAAGACACTTTGCTAGATGCTTGGGAATCAAGGATGATAACAAGCCAGTCACTCCCATCAAAGAATTTATATTCTATTGGGGGGGGGGGTTAGTGGAGGGTTAGAGCATGTACATGAATAAGTAAAAGAAATGGAAAATATATGAAAAGGAATGGGAAAAGGTAGGGTGCTAGCAGCTGGTGGGGCAGGGATCAGGCCTCATGTGGATGGTGGTACCTGGCTTTACTTTGGAGGAAGCTAGGTAGAAAGTGAGGGGAACATCTTCTCCAGACAGGAGAGCATACTTGGGGTGGTGGGAGGTAGGACGGATGGGTGTGCTTGGGAAGCAGCTGATGGGATGATTTGGAATAAAGAGTGATGAGAGGGAATACCCTGAATTAGAATCAGCAAGGTTGGTGGGAGCTATGATGCCACTTTTGAGGATTTGGGGTTGTATTGTGAAGAAAAAGGAACTGTTGGAGATTTTTCAGCTCTCTCTCTCTCTCTCTCTCTCTCTCTCTCTCTCTCTCTCTCTCTCTCTGTCTTTGTTTCTCTGCATGTGTTGAAGAGAAAAAGAGGGAGAGAGAAAAAGGAAGAAGGAAAGAGGACGGAGAGAAAGAGACAGAAAGACAGAGAGAGACAAATAGAGATAGAGAGAGATAGAGGAAGTGAGAAAGAGATTTGTATTTTAGACATATCACTTTGGCAGCTAGAGGAGGCTCCCTAGAGGAGGTGGTGCTTAAGCACATCACTGTGGTTGGTTTCTGTCATTTGAAATTTATAATCTTAAACAACTTGTGATGCATCGTGTCTTGGGAAGTTCACTGTGACACTGTCAGTGGGATCTAAAAATGATGGTTTGAAAGTTCGTATAAAATCAAGGTAGATCCTTATGTGAGTTATCTAATGACTACTGCATTGGGTCTGAAAATGGGTCCTCAGCAGATGTTAGGATTGCCACTTCCCGTTACAGCTGTCAGTTGAAATGTCAATAGACCACATCCATTTATATGCTGTTATGGCAATATAATTGGTGAATTTCTCCTTTTTCCATGTTCTTCCTCCCTGTGACTTATTATATGACTTATGCATGGTCAGAAAAAGCGGCGTGTAATGAGTCTACTGCTAGGCAGAACATTTCCCCCATGTTGTTAGGAGTTTCTTCTGTTCCTTGTAAAACCGTGGCTTTCTTTTTACCTCCTAATCGGTGGATGATAAAATAGAAGATTTTTTTTTTAGTTTCATATCCATTATTACTGAATGTCTGCTGTGCAAAGGGGTTTTTGTGGTTACATAAAAAGATGGTTATCATCTTATTTAAGCTACCTACCTATCTACTCACTTATTCATCCATCCCTTTGTGTTTTGAGTTCAAATTTTGACTTTGCTGTTTACCAATATGGAGCATTTATTTCTTCTTTCGGGGCCTTAATTTTCTTCATCTGTAAAATTATAGTATTGGACTCAATGAGTTTCTCAGACACTTTTCCAGCTTTAAGTCTGTGTCCTGTAATAAATAATACCAATAACTAGCATTCATGTTTGGCTTAAAGGTCTACAAAGAACTTTGTGTGTATTTTGACTCTCACAACCATCCTGTAGGGTGAATGCAACTGTTGTCCTCATTTTACAGAAGAAGAAGCTGAGATAGATAGAGGTTAGGTGACTTGTCCAGAGTCACTTAGCTAGTGAGTATCTGAGCTAAGATTTGAACTTGGGTCTTTTTGACTCCACATCCAATGTTCTGTGCCACCTAGCTGCCTATGAATATAAATTAGTGAAGTTCTAGCACAGATATCTTATCCTAAATAGAAATGATAAATATTTTAAAGAATCATAGTGTTAGAGCTGGAAGGTACCTTGGAGGTCATCTAGTGTCAACCTGTGGGTTATGTTCAATTTGTAACAATGAAAATGCATCCTGCATATCAGATAGATTCATAACAGTAGCAAAATTACAGTTATGAAGTGGCAACGATAATAATTTTGTGGTTGGGGGTCACTACAACATGAGGAACTGTATTAAAGGGCCGCAGCATTAGAAAAGTTGAGAACCACTGACCTAGACAATCCCATTTTATGGATGAGAGAACTGAGGCTGAGAGGTGAAGATGAGACTTGCCCAACATCACAAGAGGAAAAAGTAGCAGAGCCAAGGTACAAAGCCACATTCCTGACCCTAAATCTAATCTTTTTCCCACTGCACCACACAATCCTTGCTGTCATTTAAAGAGATAATTACTTCCTTAAGATCATGGATTTAGAACTGGAAGGAATTTCTTAAAGACATTTTATAACTTAGGAAACTGAGGCACAAAGAGGTTTAGCAACTTGCCCAAGGTCCCATAAATGGGTGGGATTTGAACCTGGGTCCTTTGACTCCAAACTCAGCATTGTTTTCTACTGAGTTGAAATACTTGTCTTCAAAAGGCTTAAAAAAAAATCTGTAATTTTTATTGGTGCAAAGAATCCCTTGCTAATGAGTAAACTCCCTCCCAATGTAGGAGTTCTTAATCTAGGGTCTGTGAACTTTTTTTTGTTTGTTTGTTTGTTAAGTATATTTCAATATACTTGGTTTCCTCTATAGTCTTATATATTTTATTTGATGCTTTTAAAAACATTACTCTGAGAAAGGGTTCATTGACTTCACTAAACTGCTGATGGGGTCCATAACACACAAAAACTGTTAAGAACCTTTGCCTGGGAGATGTACCTTAGGCACTGAGATGTTCAGTGATGGCCAGCTGGAGGCAAGGTGAGACTCCCAACACCTTCTCTCTTTCCACTTGATTGTGTTAAAGCTGGACAAAAAAGTGTCTTAGAATGGACTTTCTCATGATAGTTGATACAATCACTGTATTTTTAGGTTTCTTTTTTCTTTTTTTTAGACACGTAATTAAAAGAGGGCAAGAGAATCCTGACATATTTTGTGAGGAAATAATTAGAACAGCAAACTGCATATTTTTCAATCATAGTACAACAGTCAGGGAAGCTGCCCAATCTCCGCCAATATTCGGTGAGTGGATTGGTATTATCTATCATTTTGGAACATTTGATTATTCCTCATTACTGCATTGCAGGTACAGTGTGAAGAAAGTACAAGAAAGTATGATTGAAATCAGATGTAATGTATGGCTTGCCTCAAGAATGATGGGCTCATGTTTGTTTCTCAAAATCATTAAGCCTCCTCTCCTCTTGGCTTCATAACCCCCATGTCGGGCATGAACCATAGAATTTTCTTCCTGTTACTTTTTATTTGTGGTATTTATGTGTTTTATAGATTATGTGACATAATAAAATGTAGCAACACCAAACTGTGTGTGCTATATATTTTGTCCAACACCAATGCAGAATGTTACGGCTCTGCTTTCCGTTTGGAGAAACATCTTGCTGGGATATAAATAGATTTATAATGACTGCCGGGCTCTGTGCCTGGATATTTCCTAGTTGGTAGCTCATTACAGAGCTAACATCATTAATAAAGGAGCCACAAAAATTCACAAGTGCAGCAATACCTTTTTATATCAGGAGCTGCAAGGAAAATACCTAGTGTATGCATAATTTGAAGCTCATTTTTAAAGCTATAATTTATCATAATTATCTCCATATTATAATGGCAAAACAGGTTTAATTGTGTCTGACTGGACTGGCATGATGATGAGGAGGGAAAGTTAGCAGCAGATGGCCCGCCTGTCAAAACTGCAGTCTCTTAGCCTCAAATAAAGTAACAGACTGAATGTAGCATGGATTTGGTTTCTGGTTGTTGTTTTTTTTTTTCCCCCTTCCTGATAAGTATGAATTAGCATTTGCTGGGATTCTGATTGTCTGAAGAGAAATAGAATTTGCCATTATTTACCGAATAGCTTTGAGGATTGAGCTTGAAGAGGTTTGGGTTGTCTTTCATTTGGGGGATTAACAGAAATATTTGCTCTCGCTATAATTGAGGATGCTGGAATATCTTTCCATTTCCGTTTCCTGATATTTAATTGAGGGCCTCCTAGCACTGTAGAAATGTAGACTAGACCAGATCTGTTTCCAGATTTACATACTGTTTGTTCTCCCTTCCTCCTACAAAAGATTCAGCTCTTTGTATAAAGCAATGAGGAAGGGGGGAAATGTTTTAATATGTATAACTTGTCTGTCCATGAACAAATAATTGATCCTGGCAGCACTCAAAATAAGTAACACATTTACATTTTCCCCCTTTCTTTGAAAGGAGTTCAGGAGTGCTGCATCAATTCCAATATGGCCTGAAGGATTTCTCCTATATTAAACACAACACAGATGGACAGATGTGATGTGGTTTAAAAAAAAAAACAAGCACAAGACAACAACATCACAGTCATAGATGCCTTGGAGAGTCTGAGAATTTAAGATGACATTCATAAAAATTCAAAATACAGAATTAAAAAAAATCAGCCCATCTCTTTGTCTTCAAAGACTTGGTAAACCCAAGAGGAATAAAATAAGCAGGTGATGATTACCCTGCTGGATGGTCAGTGCAAGAAAATTAACTGCTTCAGCTGATAGAAAAGGGTCGCCAGCCCCAGCAACTTAAGTGAAGGTGACATGCTATCTACCAAATAATGTGAATTCTAAAGTGCAGCTTAACCCCAAAGTAAAGTAGAGAAAGGGGGAGAGAAACAGAGAGGGAGAGATAGGGAACAGGCTGGGGGAAGAAAGGAGGGAAGAATGGAGCAATCTGCCAGACTAAAATAATGTGCGACAGAGAAATTATTTGGAAATGGAACTGGTTATAGAGACACAGATTTATGATTTGGTTGCTGTCATGATAAATTTGCCTCAGCTATGCCCATGCATGTTAAAGAATTCATGTCTTGAAATGAGGGTGGCGTTGTAGAGGGCTTTTGCGCAACTGGAAATGCATTCTAAAGACGTAAAGGGATAAATGATCTCTTTGGGGGGAGAAAAGGGCTCTATTAGGTATGCCCCATACATAGGAAGAAAGCAAGTCTTCGGTTATCAAATTGATGTAAGGTTCACTGGCCATAAGGAATTTGAGTCCATAAAAAGGATGAAATATGTTCACTCACTGGTGGGTGCTATTCAGAAGGTTGTATCTGACTGACATGAGAAAGGTCATTTTCATAAAATACTGTGCTATTACTTCAAGTTATATTCACTCTTTGGTCTTGGGATTACTGACTTGCATTTACCATTGGTTACAACTTAGTTATTCAATGGTGGTGATTCCAGAGAAGGCTTTATTCAGTACCCTACATGTAGAAGTTTCTGTTTACATTAGTCTTCACACATTGTGATATTTGTTCCAATGCTTGATTCTCTGTATAACCAAATCCTATGAAAAAATAGAAATTAGCAGGAGATACAGAATCCATGCATTTCAAAACTCTAAAGTGGAAATGATATAATTGCTCTCATGCATCCCATCATGTAGCCTCTAGGAAAACAGTAAGTGTCTCAGGTGATTGTCTCTAGCCTGCATGGTGACAAACTCAAGGTCTTTGGTATTCTTCCACTGCCAAGTCATGCACTGCAGCTCAGCTTTCCATCTATCTGTTTTCCCCAGGAACTCTTAATGTATTCTGCTCCAGTTTGGAAATTTCCAACCATTCTGAGTTAGTATGCACTCTTTGAAACCTTCTGTTGAATAATTATGGCCATTTATAATCCCAGAGTTTAACTTCTACTCATTCTTGATTTTAATTCCATAATTGGCCCCTTCCTGTGTTATCTACCTCATCTCCCCAAGCCCCCTGCTTGATCCTTTCCCTCCAATTAGCCTCTTCTCCCAACCCCTCTTGTTTTCTCCTCTCACTTCTGCCTTCCCTCCCAAGGTGTCTTTTACTGTTCTTCAGCTAAAATGCTAGAACTCACCCACTTGAGTTGTAAACAGACCTTTGATTTTGTGATTAGACTTTTGTCTGTTAAAAAAAAAATAAACTAGTGATTTCATTGGTCAAAGAAACTTCCTGGTGAGGACTCCCCCCCACCCCCCACCCCAGTATAGATCAGCAACTTACAGGCTAATTCCCCTCAAATAGACCACCCATTCCAACTGCTAGAAGTACTGAGAATTAAGTGGGTTGCCCAGGTTCACACAACCAATCAGTGAGTAAGCATTAATTAAGCACTTACTGTATACCAGGAGAAGGAGCTCTGGGAATAAAAAAAAAAGTCAAAATATTACAGGCCAGATGTGAACCAAGTCTTTCTGACTCCAAGGTGATCCCTCTACCAGGTCATGCTGCCTATCATAATTTGGGATGGACTTTGTGAAATAAATGAGTCCTACTTGAAAAGAGGAATTTCTTTTAGTTTGTCCTGAATAGAAGAGAACACATATGGTAGGAGACTGAATGTTGGGATTAGAGTCAGGAAAACCTGGATTTTAATGCCACAGTAGATATTTAACCAATTTTATGAACCTAGGCAACTCACTTAAATTTGCAGCACCTCAGACATCCCTATAGCAGCTGGAATGGGTGGGCTATGAGGTGAGTGGGGGAGTGAGATCCTAAAGCTGGAGAAATCCAAGACCTATATTATTCCTTCACTTGACTGGTTCCTATATGCAAAATATTGTGGTAGGCACGAAGATAGATGAAATTGGAAACAATCCTTGCCCTCAGAATGCTTACCTTCTTCTACCAGAACCTTAGGCAAACAAAGGAGCAGATCCATGATTGAACTTAGGTCATAACCGCCAAAGAAAGAAAAGAACAATTTTTTTTTTCAGGATTAGCATCCCCATATGAATTCTCTTCAGTTTAATTCAAGGAACATTCATTAGGTGCTTATACACATGCTTTATTTACATTTCCAGGATCATTTCAAGTGCTCCCCTTCACATTCTTCCATTCTAGCTAAATTGTACTCCCACCTTCTTTAGTGCATCTCCCTCCTCTGTAGTGCTGTGTCCTATACCTGGCATGCTCTCCCTCTTTTTCCTTCCCTGCTCCTCCTGGTTCCATCAATGCTTAGGCCATTTGCTGTTTTTGTTGTCATTTCAATTATCTCTGACTCTTTGTGACCCCATTTGGGGTTTTCTTGGCAGAGATACTAGAATGGTTTGCTTTTTCCTTCTCCAGCTTATTTTATAGGCGAAGAAACTGAGGCAAACAGGGTTAAATGACTTGCCCAGGGTCACCCAGATAGTAAGTGTCTGAGACTGGATTTGAATTCAGAAACATAAATCTTCCTGATTCTATCTTACTTTATCTACTCTTGGCTGTCTCCTATTTTTTTTAGGGAAAGCCTTTCCTGAACCTCCTCATTGTTAATTCTCTCTTCTTCCTCAAATTATTGGGAATATACTGATCTGTTTACATATTATATCCTCTCCCTACCAACCCCCAGTATAACATAAGTCTCTTGAGGGCAGGAACTATCTTCCTTTTATTTTTATGTTTCCAGGCCTTAGCAGATAATAAATGCTTATTTATATACTTGCGGTATTGGATCGGATACAAGACACAGTACTTGGCACACAGTAAAAAAATTTTAACACCTGCCCTCAAGGATCTGACATTTTACTAGAACCTCAAACAGTAAGTTCCTAAGGGTCATGGACTTCATGCTTTGTATAGTAAAATATATTGACTCAAAGTTGAGCCATAATTTCTTGTACGCTCATAAGTTACAGACCATTTTAAAATTCAGATTCTCTTAAATGTAATTCTAATTCTTTCTAATAGGTTTATGTATTTTTTTTATTGTGTTATGCCTAGCTTTATAGGACTTCCACTGGACAGCTTATTCTTTTTAAATGCAAATTCTTAAGCAAGAGTTTCTTTTGTCACCTTCAAAACTTACCTTAAAATGACATTTTCTCTTTCAAATATTCCTTTCCATGTCTAAAATAACCATAAAAAACATAGGATCTGTTAAGGTCCTTGACATATAATAGGTGTCTGAAATAGCTGCCCAAAACAAAGGAGGTAAAGAAATTCAAAGGGGTAGAAAGCGCTGTGGGGAGGATCTTTAAATGCAGTAGTCCTATTGTGTTTTGGACAAATTAAAAATGGGACGAAAGTGTATGTTGAAAAGCTAATGGTAGGAAAAGAGAAAAGATTCACATTTGATGAAATCTTTTCCACATATCATTGGATTGTTCCTTGGAAATCCGTTCCTTTAGAAAAACATCAAAGAGATTAGTTTGAGGTTCATCAGTCACTCACTCAAGAAATGTTTATTAAGTACTTACTAGGTTTAAGGTACTATGTTAATCACAGAGGAAGCTAAGATTAACTTTGTTACTGTGTATTTGAGGAAGAAATTGAGACAAAACAAACTTTAAAGTGTGATACCAGTGAGAGCTGCTAGGGATGGCAAGATAGGATTGGACCTCTGATTTCGTGGATACAGGAACTCCAGAACGAGGAGACTCCTTTTGCCAGTACAGGTTGGTATCTTAGGTACATCTTGGGATCTTAAGAGGGTTGCCTGGGGCCACTGAGACTTTCAATGATTTCCCAGTGTCACGCAGCCTGGATGTGTCAGAAGTCAGACTTGAACACTGGTCCAAGGTCAGCTCTCTCTATCCCCAACCATTATTACTCTCATTATTTTGTTCTCATCTTTTTTGTAGAATTCAGAGAGAAATAGTCCTGGATCATGATCACTCTTCTATTATAATTTTATATTTAATATTCTATGGACAGTTGCACTGGTGGCTAAAGTGACTGTTTTTTGCAACTGATTAAGAGAATTGGGATGTAGCATCATGTTGAAAGCATTTTATTTTTTAGGATGGCTATAGTAAAAAATGGAACTACAAGACCAAACATACCCTGGTCCTGTCATCTCATGAATTCGATTGTTTTTCTTCTAGGTGTTTCTATTTTGAAAGCTTTTCATTCCCTATAATTTGGAGACTATGAGAATTTTGTGTGATGACATTAATTAAAATGATAATTCTTAAATTTTTATAGATCAATATTTTTGCCTCCACAATTGAAATTATTTAGGAATAAAGCTTCCAGATTGACAATTGTTCTGCACTTTATAGTCTCCAGGCATTGTCTGGGAACAAAGACGGGTGAAGTTACTTGCCCAGGGTCAATTAGCAGGAGCTGAATGTAGATTTTCCTGAATACAAAACAGTCTCATTATTTCTCTCTCTACTCTCCATACTACATGTAATAACAATTAGCTTAAAATATCTTTCATTTCTATAGACCTTTAATAACAAGTATAATAAAATAGCTATCATTTCTATAGAACTTTAATAACAATGACAAAAATAGCTATCATTTCTATAGAACTTTAATAACAATTATAATAAAAATCTATCATTCCTATAGAATTTTGAGGTTTGTGACATTATATCATTCAATCCTTACAATAGGATGTGAGAGAGATGCTATTACATGAGGAAATTGATGGCTAAAATTTATATAACACTCATTTTTTACAAATGAGAAACTGAGGCAGGCATTGGTTGAATGACTTTCCCAGGGTCACCCAGGTCAGAAGTATTTGAGTCAGGATGTAAACCCAGGCTTTCCTAACTCCAAAGCCAGCTCTTATTTAGAAATTTAAGGTTTTTAAGACATTTCACACTCCTTTGATTCTAAAAAACAAACCTAGGAGATTAGTGCTTAACAATATCTTTGTTTTACAGGTAAGGAAACTGAGGTAGACCAAGGTTGCTGTTATTGTTTGTTCTTCATTTTCAAAGAGGAACAATGACAGTAACGAGGATGATACAAGAGACTTTGCATGTGGCTAAGTGAATTGTCAAGGGGCACACAGCTAGTTATGGGTCAGAGGCCAGATTTGAACACATCCAAACTCAACTCGACATTTGTCCTCTTTGAGAACAAAGGACCAGAAACAACAACAACTTGATTCCAGGTCCCTGGTCTATTTCCTAAGCCACGCTCTCTGTTCTTATGACTAATCTGTGCTTATACTATAGAACACATTTGTAAAAAAAAATCTACCTTTTTAATTTTAGTATTGATTTCCTTTGTTAAATGGGATTCGGTGAGGTTGAAATATACTTGATGCTTGGAGTGATTGTTCTATGATAAACTCGGGTAGTGTCTGAGTTGCTCTTCCATGTGGAAGTAATGCCATCTCCTGAATATAACTGAATAATGTGTAGAAACTTGCAAACTTCAAATTTAATAGCTTTCCCTTCTCCTGGAGAATGTTTACATAAAAAATAAATAAATAAAAAGTAGCAGTTATTATCTTAGGAAGAGACCAGACGCCGACTGATTCCTGGTATCTAAAAAATATAATTTGAGTACAGTCTTCAAGTTTTTGTTCCCTTTGTAGCAGAATGGAATGGTTAAAAATAAATGAAGACAATATTACATCAAAACAGGTCCAGAGCTCTCAAGAGGTTTACGGGCTGTTACCATGGCACCAGCTATGGAAGCTGCCCAGCTGAGTTTGGCAATGTCCCCTCCACAAAATGGGCCTAACTTTTGTTTCCTGCACGAACAGTAAGACTCCAAAGGCCTATGTTGACAGGTAATGAGAGTTAATTCACAAGGAGAGAAAAAAAGAGAGAGGGAGAGGGAGCAAATATCCATATTCATTGCTTAATCAAATAAAGTTCTTTTAGAGGATTCTGGGAATTCTCTATAGTTGCTTCCTTTTGATAGCTGTAAACAAATTATGAATAACTTCTTAATCAGAAAAGAGAAGAACTGTGCTCTACTTGATCTGCTCCTTTGGGTGGTCCCAGCCAGAGAGCTCCAGCCTTCTTGATGGCTTAGCTGCTGAAGAGCTATCCAGCTTTAAGGCTGACAGCTGTAGACCTCTTTTTGTTAGAAGATAACAAACACCCCTTGCAGAGGACAGAGCCAGAGCCCAGCTTGCAGTATGCCCAATTAGGGAAGCTAAAATCTCATTTGTTTCACCATGGGAGCCTCAGAAAGCACACCGTTTTGCCCTCATTACAGTATTTTTAACTTTACAAAAAACAATTTCATTATGGAAATTAAAGGAGCTCATTTGGCTTTCGTGCACATGCAGAAGTTAATAAATTCCAGAAGTATTTCAACTACCCCAGCATGGAGTTTTGTCTTCACTTAATCACAGCCAATGGTTTAAAAAAAAAAAAGGAAAGAAAAGAAAAGAAAAGGAAAAAAAAGGGGGGTAGGAGGGTGTGCTTTCATTCCAAAGAAAATTATCATTTTCATTTGCTGTTTGCTGTGCTTTGATTAAAAAGCAAACAAACCTGCAAGAAAAAAATTAACTTCTGCTGTGTTACGTTGGAGAAGATGGACGGGAGTGGATCTTGGGGAGATCTTGGTGAAGAGAGCACAGATGTTTGGCATGTCCTGTTTTATGTGAATTTGGCCCATGATGACTAAGTAGATGGCTGTGTCTATATTGGCCAAGTAAAGCTTTCATTTAAGCAAGAGAAATTAAATAGACAATGTGTCTTAGAGGAGAAATAGAATCTTGACATAGATTGGCCACGTGGCCACGGACAAATCCCTGAACGCTCAAAGTCTCAGAAAACTCTAAAACTGAAAGTTGTTGATGAGGTGTTGGGCTTCATCAGTGGAGGGGTTTTTCACACTAGGAGTTCCCCAGATAGGTGAAGTCAGGGTCTGGGCATGCACTTGATGCATGATATGAAGTCATACAGTCCATTTATCTAATACTCCTTGAAAACAGTAGCAGTCTTTAGTCTTTCTGTGGATTCAACCCCTCCCCTCAGTCTTTTTTTTTTCCCCTCAGTCTTAATACAAGCACCTAACACATAGTAGGTGCTGAATAATTACTTGTTGACTGCTGACTTGATTGGACAGTTCATTCCTGGCTTTTGAGGTAGAAGTCAATGGTCTCTATGTTTAAAAAAAATCAGGAACTTTTTTTATTTCCAGTTAATTTTGCTAATTGGGTCATAGATATAGAGCTGGCAGGGACCTCAGATGCCAACTTGGCCAGTTCCTTGATTCTGAAGATGGGGAAACTGAGACCAGGGAGATGAAAAGACTTGCTTTAACACATTAAAGGGGCTTTCTTTGCTTTCCCACATGGCGACTGGGTGACAGTGGACTTGGAGTTAGAAAGTCACAGAATTCAAATCCTGTCTCTGACGCTTACTGTTTTATGAACCTGGGTAAGTCTTTTAATGAGGCTAAGTCCAAAAATCATTTATTAATCACCTACTGCATACCAGATACTGTGCTAAGCATTGGGATATAATTAACAAAAAGGACAGCCACTGCTTTCAAGGAAATTATAATTGAACAGGGAGGGGAGAGACTACACACAAAAGGAGATAGTGCTAAGCCTGGAGTTAGGAGGAAAATTGAGTTCAGGTCTAGCTTCAGACACTTGGTAGCTATGTGATCCTGGGCAAGTCCTTTAAATCTTTCTCAACCTCAGTTTCTTCAACTCTAAAATAGAGATAATAACACCACCTCTCACCTGGGGTTGTTGTGAGGATATAACTTAATACTATGTGTAAAGCACTTAGCACAGTGTGTGGCATTCAGTAGGCTCTTAATAAATGCTTGTTTCCTTCCTGTCTTCCTTTTCTAGGCCTAAGTTTCCTCATCTGTAAAGTGAAGATGATAATAATAGCTATCCCCTTGTGGGGTTATTGTGAGGAGCCAATCAAGTACATATGTACAGTGTTTTGTATTTCCAGCTGCTGACACAGAAAGTGGTCCGGTAAGTCACTCAGCTTTTCACCACTCCTGGCAATTTCCTATCATTCAAGGAAATATTTGAAGGGAAGAATTAAGAAGCTGGAAGGAACCTTAGAGAGTTTGAGGTCCATCTTCTGCCCTTTATAGATGAGGAAACTAAGTGCTGACCCACATTAATGAAGGAGAAAATAATTTATCCACAACAAGTGAGCTGGTGTTTTTTTGGGACCCGGTGTTGACAGAGAGAGGCACTCTTCCATAGACACCGGTATTTCTTTGTTGTCTTTGTTGTCTGACTCCTCGTGACTCCATTTGGGGTTTTCTTGGGAAAGATAGTGAAGTGGTTTCTACACACATACAAGTAAATGCTCAGGCACTCCCCAAACATTCTCCCTTTTCTGTCGGTCAGTTAGTCAATGAGCATTTATCTGGAGATGCAGAGAGAGGAAAAACAAAGTAGCAAATAAACCAAAATCAGTCCCTGTGGCTGGCAGGTCTGGATCCCATTTATGTCGAAGAGGAGGAGTTTTTGTTAAATGATCTATTGGGGGCAATTGAAAATTGCATCAGGGCCTCAGAACAGTTTGTGAAGACATAGCAATGTGATGGAGTTGGAGGTAACCCTAACCCTCTGGCTGTAACCCTGACCATGACCCTAACCCATCAAAACAAATTTTTATCCACTGTTGGCATCTGATCTCTTCCTTTTCTTTCACTCAAGGGGTAAGCATCCTTCAAGGCTCTGTTCTCTGATTTCTCTCTCTCTCTCTCTCTTTCTCTCTTTCTCTTGTGCCTTCATTACATATCTCCACCTTGACCACCTCTTTCAACCTCTCCCTTTGCCTTGAAAATCCTGTCCTGTCCAGTCTGTTGAGTTCTTACCAAGCCCTCAAAGCTCAGCTGAAATGCCTGCATTTATTCCTCCCTGCTCCCCCAACAATTTATTGTCTTCTATGTGCCAGGCACACTATGAAGTGCAGGACAAACTCAGAAACCCAAATGGCCCCGTCTTCAAGGAATTTGCATTCTACTGGTTTCTCTACAAGCATAGTTAGTCATTAGATCCAAATGCTCTTATTAACTGAGAGATCAAATTGTGAGTAGGGAATGAAATGTGACCTCATTAGGACCAAGGACTTCGTTCACTTTTGTCTTTATACCTCTACTGTCTAGCCTGGAAAATAATAGGTGCTTAATGACACATAGTTGTTGACTGATGGATTACACAATCAACTGAATTGGATTTGTCACCCATGAAAGATGATGCTTTCCTTAGGCACAGATATGATGGGTATTAGACACCACAGGCATTTATGTCTCAGCACGATCAATCTATCTATCTATCAATCTATCAACCAACAAGTATTTATTAATTACGTACTATGTGCCAAGCATTGTGTTAGCCAGTAGGGATTCAAATACATAGAACAAATCAATGCCTTCTTCCAAATTTAAAGAATTTTAGAGCTGTCAGTTACCTTAGAGTATTTCAGGTTCATCCCCTGTGTGATGAGCGTTTGAGTGAAGAAATTGACGTCCAGAGAGATTATGACCAGCTTGTAGTTGCACGGATAATTCCTGGAAAAACTGGGACTAGAACTCAGGGCCCTTGGCCCAACACCAATGTTCTTTTTACCTTCAGCAAATGCTTAAGGTATTAAAATACAAATAGAATCTTCCATTGCCACACATTGATGGGAAAATTAATTCACCAAGCCTGGGATATATTAAACAGCAATAGTCTTGGCCATGTGAGCAGTTATATTAACTCATCTAGGAGAGGCGGGCGATTGATAAATAGACTTGGCAGCTAGTGCAAATATAAATCGCTTTCATTGTCTTAGAAGTCGATGCTTCTTTTTTAAACATTAGGCACACCTCTGGAGAAATACAATTATCACTCTCAAAAGTTACCAAAGGATTTCAAGCTTTGAAGAAACTTTAAATAAAAATCAAAAGAGGAATATGTAGTATGATAAGGGCAGCTACCTACCCTATAGGGCAACTGAAGCTCATTAGGAAAATGGTGCCATTTTCTCTGTGCTCTTATTTCTGTAACCAGTGACCTTTCCAGAACAAGAGACCTTTCTTCAAATGGGAAGGACTCAGTGGCTCCCAGATTTTTTTTATTTTTTTGTACAAAGCAGTGGCAGAAAGAGCCCTGGGGAACTGGGTGAAATTCCTCACTTTTCCAGGTACTTCATAAGTTACCATAAATTTTGCCTCTCTGATCCTCTGTTTCCTCATCATTAAAACAAAGAAGTTGAACCAGATAGTCTCTAAACTCCCTTCAAGCTCTTATGCCTATGATTATATGATTATTGAGGATTTTTTTTTCACATCAGAGAAACAGCACACATAATCTGAGAGGGAAGATATATAGGAGATGGATCAGAGAATCACGGATTAAGAGCATAAAGGGACCTTACAGGGGATGCAACCTCCCAGCTTTAATACAAGGTCACTGAGACATAGAAACTTGGTTACAGTTACTCAGCTAGTAAAGAATCTGAGGTGGGATTTGAATTTAGGTCTCTCCCTTACATCACAAATGTAAACAAATAAGGATTTAGTACACACCTACTAGGTGCCCCTCACTACATAAGGCATTGAAAATGACAAGAGGCAAGGTAAAACCACCACCTCCGTTAAAGTACTTCTGTTCTATTGGGAGAAAACTGATGTATGCGCATATGAGTAAGTACCAACAAGAAGCAAAAAGCCAATACAATGTAACTTTTTGAGGGGATGGGAGAGGGAAACACTTGTCCAACATCTTGGGTTCTGTGACGTAATGTGACACCTCTTCGGATTTTGTTTTCTGCTGAGTGATCTGAGCTCGTGTTTATTAATCCATTGAACAGACATGAGTATCAACTACCCAAAGTCTATCATAACAGTCAGTGCTTTCTAGAACTTTTAATTTCAGGTAGGTTGATGGAAGAACAGATTAACCTTTCACTCTCTTCTAGGATTCTAATATAGCTGTTTAAGTTCTCCAATTTATCTTATGTCTCTACCATTTGTTCTTCTAGTGAGATACTGTTTTGATCCCTGCAGCAGCACTCCTCCCCCCACTCCAGTCCCCCAGAGCCCTTCTAGTGGTTTCAAAAGACAACCTCAGCACCATTGGTTACTGATTCTGTGATGGCTTTTAGGCTCCTGCCCACAGGATCAAAATGGGAACCAACCTTTGTCTCTGCCACAAATCCCATCAAAGAGTTTATATCTAAACTCAAATCCCTTTCAAATGCAAATCAACAAGTTCAGCAGAGGTATAAACACTAGATGGAACAGATAAAGGGGCTAGAAGACCCTGCTCCAGTAGTTAAGCAGAGCTTGACTAGTTTTGACTAAAAAAAAAAAAAAGGTGGAGAGGGTCTCCTTAATGAGGCTTTCTTTTGTTTACATCAAAGATAGCACAGGTGGCCAGTTGGAAAATAGCTTAATCTGATTCAAGTATGAGACTACTCTAACAGGTAAAGATGGACTTGCATTAATTTGTTTCTTTGATTTGTTTTTGGCAGGGGTGGGGTAAATATTCCCGGTTGCCATTAATCTTTAGGGGCCATGTTTAAAATGATAAAAGAACAGTTAAAATGAAATGGAAATCAAGTCTCTCAGTTTGAGAAAATAGGGGAAAAATCATCCATCCATCCATCCATCCATCCATCCATCTACATTTATCCAATACCCTCTGTTCATAGAGTATTTTAATAGGTCCTGAAGGAGATACAACATTTGGGACAGGAGTTCTTAACCTTGGGTCCATAAATTTTAAAAACTATATTTTTATAACTACATTTAATTATAATTGGTTTCCTTGATGATCCTATGTATTTTATTTTATTCATTTAAAACCAGTATTCTAAGAAGGATTCCGCAGGCTTCTCTAGACTCTACAAAGGGGCCGTGGCACAAAACAGAAGGTTAAGAACCCATGATTTAGATAGGTTTGTTCCCTTTCCTTATGGAGCTTGCAGTTCAATAAAGGGATGAAACATGAGCACCCATAAAAATTATGATGTTTATTAAAGACTGAGGGGGAAAATGTTACCAGCTAGAGGGTATCAGTAAAGGTTTTCTGGTAGAAAAACTTTCGAGTTATCCTTTAAAAGATGGGAAGAACTCAATAAGAAAATGTGTTTATGTATATCACACACATATAACACATATACATATATAGTTTGTATGTATATGTGTATGCACAATATATTTTTATACAGTGTATTTGTATTATAATATATTATTACCATTATATATACATGATATATATTTAAATATACATTAAAATATTATATTACATATACATACATCAGTGAAACAATGGGTCTGGTCAAATACAGATATAATACAGTATTATACTTAGTATCTATTGCATATATACAGAGAGGCAGTGTGGCCAAGATAGAAATCTGACCTTGAAGCCAGTAAAAACCAGGTTCGATTTCTGCTTCTGAAGCATACCTGGCTGTGTGACTCTGGGCATGTTGCTTAACTTCTCAATGCTCTAGGCAGCTCCCTAAGACTGTACATTTCAGTAAAGGTGCTGATCTACATTGGTAGAGGGAAGTTTCCTTCTTTCACCAGTTCTCTGGACCAGTGAGATCATGAGT
>CM053581.1:412716542-412734773 GCA_028627135.1 Pseudochirops cupreus
CCATCCACCCTCCACCCATCCACCCACCCATCCATCCACCCACCTACCCACCCATCCATCATCCATCTTTATGTGTCTCTGCTCTCTCCCTCAGGAGGATGTAAGCGCGTGCCCAGCAGGGATCCTCGTGTTCCTTGTGCCCATGTTGCCAGCACCCAGCCCAGTGCCCAGCACATAGTAAACATTTAATAAATATTTGTTGACTGATGGGCCGAACATTTTATTTTATCAATAGAGGATGTTTTCAATGAGGAGCTTCCCCTACCAATGCAGACCAGCATCCATTTCACAATGTTTGGTCTTATAGAGTTCTTAGGGTGCTGATAAGTTAAGTGACTTGGCCAGGGTTACCTAGACACTTCTTTGAATCCAGAATTTGAACCCAGAACCACTTACTGACATATAAGAGGCAGCATTGTGGAACGACTAGAGTGTCTTCCAGTCATGGGGACTGTTTTTCATGAGTTAAACTTTTCTTTTTAAAGAAATGGTGATGATCAGAGTCAATCCATGAATTCTGATTTTCCTGAGGGTTAATCTCTCCTCCCTTTTCTTCTAACCTGGTACTCTGGCTCCCTATGGGTCTCTGGGCTTCCCATTGGTGAAATATCATCATTTCTAATTTTAGCTAGACCCCAGCTGTTGTTTCCTGGCCACTCAATGCCAAAAGGGTGACTTTCTAGCTCTATCTCTGAGAAGAGTATTCAAATCTTCACTATCATGCCTGGAAAGGATGTGTCAATTACTCTCTGACTCCACTCAATGTCTCTGTGTTTTCTCTGATCAAAATGCCCCCTCTTTATCCAATGGTCTCTTACATGTGTTTGGGGCAGCTAGGTGGTACCATATTGGATAGAGTGGGACACCTGAAGTCAGGCTGACTTATCTTTCTGAGTTCAAATCCAGCCTCAGACACTTACTAGCTGTGTGACTCTGAGCAAGTCACTTTACCCTGTTTTTCTCAGTTTCCTCCATATACAAAATGATCTGGAGAAGGAAGTGGCAATTCATTCCAGTATTTTTGCCAAGAAAACCCCAGATGGAGTCATGAAGAGTTGGAAACAACTGAAAGGACTGAACAACAACAATGGATTCACTTCTGTGGCTTTGTCTCAAGTCCTTGGCACATGACAAATATTTCATAGATAAATACTTTTTCATTCCTTCCTTCCTTCATTTCCTTATTTTGCAGAAGTTGACAGCTTACTTAGTAGACAAGCTAGGTTGGAACTGCTGTGATTGCATGCACTATCTTCTTCTCATCTTTATTCTTTCTTCTAATTTAGTATTGATTTTGACCTTTGCTCTTGCCAGGCAGAGAATTGCCTAGACACAGACAGCTCATTCTGAAATGACTCATGAGTCCGTAGCCAGTTGTTTTCTGTCTGTTAAGATGTAGTTGGTTTCATTTCTCGGAAAGTTTGGTTTCTATGTCAGGCAGTTTCTGATGCTCCTCTTAATGAAAGTAGTCATTATATCTCAACAGATATATATCTCAAAAAATGGGCATTTTTTGATTCTAACCCATCTTCCTCCCTCCTTTCCTTTTTTCTTTCTTTCCTTCCTTCCCTCTCTCCCTTCCTTCCTTCTTTCCTTCCTTCCTTCCTTCCTTCCTTCCTTCCTTCCTTCCTTCCTTCCTTCCTTCCTTCCCCCCCTCTGTCCTTCCCTCCTCTCTCTCCAAGTATAGGTGCTAAACCTTTGGAATAGATGGCCTCTGAGATGCCTGCTAGCTCTAAATCTTCAATCCCATGATTCTTTCCTCAAGTGTCTGATATAATGATGACATTTTTTATTCTCTTTAGTCTTTAGTCTTTAACCGTTTATTCTACCAGCTATTTTCATTCACCTTTCAAGGAGAACTTCCTTGTGAACTACCATTATATTTGGATGCAGTCTTTGTGCCTCCTGGTTTAATTTATGGCAAGAATATTGATGTGGCTGTGGTCCATTAGTGAATCGGAATGTGGTCAGGATTGTACATTAAGGGTACTATTAACTGTATTTGTAGATCGTCTAAAACCTATAGGATTCAATATCCTCTACTCTTTTCTATACTGGAGAGACAGTATGATGTTATGTATAGACTGCTGGTCTTGAATTTGGGTTCAAATTCAGCCTCAAACACTTGATAACTGTGTGACTTTGGGTAAGTCACTTAATCTCTTTCAGCCTCACTTTCCTTATTTTCAAAATGGTCAGAATGATACCCTCATATGTATCACAAGAGGCACGATAGTAGAAAGTTGGCCTCACAGTTAGGAAGACCTGGATTTATGTTCTGTCTCTGGCACTTATTGGCTGTGACCCCACCCAAGTCTCTTAACCTCTCAGTAACATAGATGATTTTTTTTCATCATTTTTTGGGAGACATTTGGAGTTGAGTGACTTACTCAGGGTCACACAGATAGAAAATATCTGAGGTCAGATTTTAACTCAGGTCCTCCTGATTGTAGGGCCAGTGAGCTGCACCAAACTAGGTAACTTTCTAAAGGTAGCAGCTGCCAACTGTGGGTCTACATGCATTACTTGAAGAATTTTTCTCTTCTCGTCCTTCTCTATATTAATGAAGGCCCAGGTCTAATCCTTATCTTTGTCTTTAGTACTTATCACATAGGGTTGTTTAAATGAGATCATGGATGTAAATCAAGATGAATGTGAGGCATCATTGTTCTTATTATTAATGATATTGATGTCAGCATCACTGTGGGATTGGGCAGGTGATTAGAGAATACCTAGGACTAAGAGATACTTTTTTTTTAACTGCCTCATGCCCTTCTGTGGCCAAAAAAAAAAAATAATCACTTAGTTCCCAGCCTACATTTCTTTGGCTGGCCTGGTCCTTTTGTAGCAAGCATGATTTGTTGCCATTTCTGTCCTAAAATTTTTTCTAATGTCCTAGGTCCTGCTAAAACTCATGTTCTCCTAGGATATCCTTTGGGTTTGAGGTCATCTCCTTGTTATTAAAGAGGCAAGGGGTAGGACATTTATGAAAAGGAGAGCAATCTGTCAGCAGTATTACAGATGGAGTAGAATGAGAAGACAGGAGAGATAGGAAAAGGCTCTTAAGGAGGAAATTACTGCAAATCTGAGATCATCAAGTCATAGATTTAGAGCTGGCAGGGACCTTGGAGACTAGGAGTCTGGCACTCTCACTTTACAGATGAAGAAATGATATTTCAGAGGAGGGAAGCCACACAGTTCATAGGATTTACACTTGGATCTCCCTGACTCCAAGTCCAATGCTCTGTCTACGTACGACCTCACCTAGCATCTTGTACCAGGAAGGGGGTCCTGGGAAGAGAGAAGGGCTGAGGATAAATGAGAGAGATGTTGCATAGGTAACTTATTGGATTATTGCCTTTCAATTGATAAGGGGAATGATCTACCTTCCCCTGATTTTTTCACCATTGCTGTTTGTTACATCCCTTAGTGGGTTAGACATGAAACAACATTTCTTCTCTGGAAGGATTCATACAAAGGACATGTTCAGAGTATATGCAGGCAGTGAAAACCTCAATGGATAGAGAGATGGATCTGGGGTCAGCAAGACTTGAGTTTCACTATGGCCTCATGCACCGAGTAACTGGGTGATCCTGGCAAGTCACTTCATCACTGACAGTCTCAATTTCCTCATCTGTACAACAGGGATAGTTTTGTTGTGATAATAAAGTGAGATAATATTTGTAAAGTGCTTTGCACACCTTGTTGTTGTTGTGACAGTGGTGACGGTGGCAGTGTCTCATAGTATATAAAGAGCTGGGCTCAGAGTCAGAAAGACAGTAGTTCTAGTGTTGCCTCTGACATGGCACAGCTGTGAGACTCTTGGGAATCTTTGAACCTTTCTGTGCCTGAATTTCCTTGATTTGTTTAATCCTAGAAGACAAAAGCAGGAGCAATAGGCAAGAGTTGCCAAGACATCAATTTAGGCTTGATGTCAATAAGACCTTCCTATTAATTAGAGCTAACACACAGTAGAATGGGTTGCTTTAAGTGGTGCATGGGGTCTTCCTCACTGGAAGTCTTCATGAGGAAACTGGATGATTGTTTGTCAGGTGTGTTATAATGTATAATGTTTGGAATAGACGGTAATGGAGGTCAATTTGATCACTAAAAATCTGTTACTTTGAGGATGATTACTATAGTGCCTCCATCACAGGGATTCTGTGGGGTTCAAAAGAGACAATGTAGGTAAAGTACCTTGCAGAGCTTAAATCATTATATAAATTCCTGGTGCACCCTGGGAAAATCACAGGTTCAGACTCCCCCCTTTCACTGCCCCCAAATATTCTTGATCTTTTCCAAATCTCAAATGATCTAATTCTAGGATTTTCAATGTCTGCACTCCTGAATGTTGAAAATCTGCTTCTCTCTACTCTGCGTATGTATGCCCTTAGACTGTAAGCTCCTTGAGAGCAGATCCTGTCTGTTACCTTTTTTGTATCCTCAGATCTTGGCACAGTGACTGACATATGCTGTTGTTGTTCAGTTGTTGTGCCCTGGTACGGGGTTTTCTTCGCAAAGATATTGGAGTGGTTTGCCATTTTCTTCTCTAGTGGATTAAAGGAATCTCTAAGAGATTTAACTAGGGTCACATAACTAGTTAAGTGTCCGTGGCCACATTTGAACCGAGGTCTTCCAGACTCTAGGCCCAGCACTCTATTCACTGAATCACCTGCCTGTTTCCAAGGCAAACAGGTTAAATGCTTTGGCCAAGATCACACAGCTAGTTAAGTGTCTGAGGCTGGATTTGAACTCAGGTCTTCTTGACTCCAGGCCCAGTGTTCTATCCACTGGCCATCTAGTTCCTTGGCATACAGAAGGCACCTAATGTTTGTTGCTTTATTGGTTGCTGTCATTTTGGGCCTTTTGTGATTTTTGTTGTTGTGGGGACCCTCATTACTGATATAGACCATAATCTATCTATAACTTACAGTCTTAGAGAACAGCCTGAGATTCATGACTTAATTGCCTTTGAGGATGAGAAGGGGACAGGACAAGGAGGCCATAGAGCACCTCTTACTTAGGTTACCTGAGAGTTTCCAGTTGGGAACCACTGATTCCTCCCCTGCCCCTCACTAGGCAACCACATCTCTTCCATATTCTACATGAAGATGGATCATGGCCCCTGGAAAGGACTATTAAATGGTGGCATTGCCAGATGAAAAGGAAGATTGGGCATGTTTCAAATCAGATACAAATGGAGGGACTTCAGACAGGTGTTGGAATGGGCTGATTAGCTCTAATTTCCACTCATGGAAGGTCCTTCAAAACTGGAGATGATTCATTGGGTAGTTTTCAATTTATCCAAATATGGAATATGCACTGAACATCTATGTCTTTCTTCCTCCTTTCTCTGTTCTCCGTTGTTCAACAAACTCAGATCCAGAGAGGTATAATTGTTTGCCAAGTTCACTCTTCCATGGTAGAGAAGTTGTAGGTCTGGAGTTGAAGGTCTCCATGGTCACATGGCCCCCACATGGACCCCTTCCTGGGGCCCAGCAGGAATATGTGGTTAGACTAATCAGACAAATGCTAGAGATTTGCTTAAAGCCTTTGATTAATATAGATCCTTGTGGGGTATCGGAGCCATTTGGATGCTTGGAGAGGCCATCACTGCAGCTGCCATCAGCTAATTTAGGGACCAAATCAGTGGCTGAAGTGAACCAAGAGTTCTTATAATTTGGCTTTGATAATGTGACCTCCTCATGGTGTGGGGATGGAGCTGTGTGGGAAAGGAAGCTGGGTAGGGATGAACGGATTTTTCCTGATTATGTGACTTCCTCCCATGCACTCTTTGTCCCAGATAAGTAGTCTCTCTTTACTCTTCCCTATGCCCAATAACCATTTGTTGCCTCTGTGCCCATACATAGATTGCCCCCCATCAATCAATCAAACTATTAACTAATCAATATCTCTAAAGTGCCTACTTTGTGTTATTACCTATGCTCAATGCTGGGGTTATAAAGATAAAAATTAAACAATTTCCAGTCCAAAGGAACTTGTTTTCTAATGGGGGAGGGAGCAAATAAGCATATGTGTCTGTATGTGTGGTGTGTGTGGTTTATGTGTGTGTGTGTTTTGTTTTTGATAGTTGTTTTTAGTCTTGTCCACTCTTCATGACCCCATTTGGGGTTTTCTTGTCAGAGATACTAGAGTAGTTTGCCATTTCCTTCTCTAGGTCATTTTATAGATGAGGAAAGTGAGGCAAACAGGGTTAAGTGACTTGCCCAGGGTCACATAACTAGTAAAAGTTGCAACACAATTCATAAGTTTGAACTCAGGTCTTCCTGACTTCAGGCTCAGCATTCTGAGCACTATGGTGCCATTTAACAGCCTTATTATGTGCCAGGCAGTATTCTAAGTGTGAATCAAATGAGATAATATATGTAAAGTCCTTTACTTACCATAAAGCTCTTATAGAAGTGGCTCAGCAGATAGACCGCTGGGCCTGGAATCAGGAAGATCTGAGTTCAAATGTTGTCCCGGACACTTATAACTGTGTGACCCTGAGCAAGTCATTTAACCTTTGTCTGCCTCAGTTTCCCACTGTCAAATGAGGATAATAACAACACTCACCTCTCAGAGTTGTGAGGATCAAATGAGATAAAATTGTAAAGTGCTCAGCTCAGTGTTTGGCACATAGTAGGTCTTAATAAATGTTTGTTCTCTCCCCTTTGTCTTTCACAATAAAGATATTAGCTAGTATCATCATCATCATCATCCCAATCCTCTTGTTTTACAGATGAAGAAAAAGGGCAACAATAGGAGAGGGGAGGGGAGGAAAAAGTGATTTTTAAAAGGTTATTCCATTAATAAGGAACACAGCCAGATTTCAAACCCAGGACCTTCACCTCCAAATACAACACTCTTTCTGCTACCTACGTAACATTAGACCAAGCACTTTACCACTTTGGGCCTCAGTCTCTTCATCTGTAACATGAAGGCTTCAGACCAGGCCTTTTCAGGTGTTTACTTGTGATTCTATGAGACCATGTTATTTTCCAGGAATGAGCACAGCATCATTATCCCTAGACAGCAGGCCATTGACATCAATTATTCTGACACTGTTATCAGCGAGGCGTGGGCATTTAAATGATACCAGTGGTCCTTTACTGATTGTAAAGAATGAAAAAATAAAAAGACAAGGAGAGAGCCTTGATTAGATTGTCCTGTTTGTCTCAAAATGATGGTTTTTATGTTATAGGAAACAGAGGTGATGACTCACATGTCCATCATTCTGGGAATGACTTTCCCTCTTCTGTAATTTTGAGATGAGAGCCACCTATCATAGCTGTCCAACGTGATATGCTGTACCATATGGTAGGCAACAAGAAACAGATCATGGACGTTGTCAGCAGGAGAGGAAAGGTAGCAAGGTAGAGAGCTGACCTCAGAGGCAGAAGGATGGGAGTTCACTTCCAGCTTCTTGCTTTGTTACTCTATTCTCACTATCTTAGCCAACTAAGAAGGTAAGTTGCAACACAATTCATAGGAGGATGATCCATACAAAGACTTCCCCATGCCAATAAGATAACTGGTCCATTAGTAAACAAAAAGGGCCTAAAGATGTCTTAGAAGTCAGTTCATTTTGTAGATGCAAAAACTGAGGGCCAAGAGAGGTTAAGAGATTTGTCCAAAGTCACACAGGTAAGTGGAACAGCTGGGTTCTCAGACTGAAGATCTCACACCCTTTCCAGTGTACCCCACTGTGTCTTGTAGAAAGTGATGAGAGTGAAACCTTTCGTTCTGAAGGGATGCTCAATCCTATGTTCTTTTCCTTATCATGGACCAATTTCGGGGTGGAAGGACATCTCTACTATAGCACAATCACAAAACAACTCTTTTTGTCCTTAATTACAACATTAAAATGAGTATCGATTGAACGCCTGCAAAGCACAACGTTCCCTGTCAGTAATGGGAGATTGAAAGGGTATTAGGTATCATTACTACCCTTATGAGTCTAAGTCACCTTATCTCTGTGGTCCTGTCTCCTCACTTTTTCAATGAGAGGGTTGGACAAGGTGACTTTAGAGGTCCCTCCTAGCTCTAGATGTATGGTCACATATTTCAGTCATGTGGCATTCCTTCATTTTCCTTGATACTAGGGAAGGGGGGAAGTAGAGATAGTAGGGTCAGTCTGTATGCCAGACTCATGCACATACAACATGCTTCATACTCCACTTCCTCTGCAGTGTTTCCTTCTCCCTTCATGCGGCATCCCTTCACTGTGATCTGAAGCCTGCTTTCTCCCACCGCTGAGACATCTAAATGATTCTAGGGGCTCATCTGCTGATGGTTCAAGTATTAATCAGACAGTCTTGGGGCTGTGGAATTCTGGGGGAAGACTGGACCCGCAGGCAATTTCGGTGATTATATTTAGCCCTATTAATTGCTGCACTGTTGTTTTGATCCCTGAAAATGGAGAGAGGAGACATCTCCAGTAATAACAAGGATTAATAATAAAAAGAAAGATTGAGGTTGGGAAAATCTGAGTTCAAATTCCACCTCTAACACTTATTGGCTATGTGGTCCTTAGCAAGTTAGTTTTTTCTTATCTACATAATGAGGCAGTTGTACTGGAGGTCTTCTAGCTCTAAATCTCTGTTCCTCTGACCCATGGTTTTATAAGTTGAGAGAGCCAACTTCTGAGTCAAGAAGACATAAGTTATATTCCATGTGTGGCCCATCATAGCTGTGTGAGACGTGTTAAAGACTTCAGCTAAAAAAGGCCAAGGTCTCCCACTGCATCCAGGGCCGTCTCCAGTTGTCCTGATCTATATCTGGCCACTGGACCCAGATGGCTCCAGGGGAGAAAATGAGGCTGGTGACTTTGCACAGAACCGACTCACTTAGATCCAGTTCACCTGCAAGTCATGGCATCACCTTCCTGATATCATGACTCTCTTAGCGAATGAAGGCCAAACAACAACAATAATAGGTGTGTGATTCTGGGAAGGTTATTTCACTTATTAGTGTTCCAAGTGTTATTAAAAGGCACATTGTACCTTGGAGGCTCACGGGGGCCAGCAGAGGGATTCTCCTCACTTGGAGTTCCCTAATCAGCTGAGCCATAGGTCTAGACCAAAAGATACCAATAATAGCAGCTAAAGTGCAGAATCTATCATGGCTCTTCATAGACATGGCAGACGTCATCTCACATGGTCCTTATGCCTCTTTAAGGTGGGTGGGTGCTCTTATCACCCCCACTTTAAAGTTGGGGAAGCTGAGGCTCAAAGAGATCTATCCAGGGTTACACAGCTAATGAATTTATCTGAGACAGAATTCACATCTATCTTTCTGATCCGAAGCTCAGGCACCATGTAGCAAGCAGGATTTTTAAGGTGAGACATAATACCACTCTCTACAAATCCTCCAAGGAATATGGTGGAGAACTGAATCCTAATATTCATTTGAAAAGGGAGTGTGGTATTAATATTATTTTATTCATTTAGAAACAGGATGGAACAATAATGCAGCTCATTTTCTTTTGCTACTCCCAGGGTGACTCTCTCTCTCTCTCTCTCTCTCTCTCTCTCTCTCTCTCTCTCTCTCTCTATATATATATATATATATATACATACGTGTGTGTGTGTGTGTGTGTATACATATATATATGTATATATATATTCTAGGCTTGTGTTCAGCCTATTTTTAATTGACTTAGAGTATGATGGAACCACTATGTCTCTAGAGATTTGGTCTTGGTTTCCATAGATCCCACTGCCTTGAAATTATCTTTTGACAGTAAGGAAAAAATACCCCTCTTCTTGGAGCTTTTGACAAGATACTGAAGTTCTTGGATGAAGAGTCAGAGGGGACTTTGGAGAACACCCCCTTCCCCTTATATGACAGATGAGGAAACTGAGGCCCAGAGATGCGTCCCTGCTGCACCTGATCCGAGGTCACACAGCCACCAAGGAGCAGAAACAGGATTTAAATGCAAGTCTTTTGCCTCCTGTGCTGATGTTCTTTCTGCTATACCATACTGACTTGTTTTGAAAAAGTGCAGTTTTCCCATCATCATCTTTTCTACCTGAAGCCCAGAACCTTGCCATTCTCATCTTCCTGCCACATCTCCTCTGCTAGAGATTTTCTGTTACTTTGAAAGGACTCAGAACTGGCCACAGGAATTCCTGCAGCTGAATTTAGATTTTTTTTTACCACAGGGAACATGTACATGTGTGTGTAGGTTTGTGGAGGGGGGGATAAAGGCTACATAACAGGAAATCTTTCCCAAGTTTCTGAAATAATTTATACAAAGAATTGCCTCCTGTCTTTCCCCCAAACAACGTTGGTTGGGTGCTCCCCCCCCCACCCTCGCCCTCCCGCCTGAAACTCGTATTCACTTTTCATTCATGAATGGCTGCTTGTCTTGTTGTACTCAGACTGACAGAGTTGAGAGCAGAGACTCTCGTTTGTTTGTTTTTATTTTTCTTTGTGTCTCAGTGTCTAACACAGAGGCTGGTGTTGTTTGTTGTTGTTTTTGTTTCAAACCTTGGATTTCACTGGGATAAGGACTTTTGGTAAGAGACTCTCTTTGCCCGCCCTGCCTAGCAAATAGTATATATTTAATAAATACTCCTTGAATGAATTATGGAAACTTTTCCCTGAACCATAAGCCCATAGAATAAAATGATGTGGATTTGAACTTTGCATATTCCCACTTGAGATAGGTTCATGTTTTGAATGGAATTAGGGTTAATGTCCCCTTCAGCAGGGGACCTTTCCTTTTCTCTTCCTCTCTTGCAGTCCCAAAGTACCTTCCTTCTGAGATCAGAGGGTTAGTGCTGCCTCCTGGGAACATGAGAAGTTCAAACCCAGATCATGCACACACATATGTATGTATGTATAGATGTATGTACATGTGTATGTGTGTGCGCACAATGTGACATCACACGCAATATGCAGACATGTATTTATATAGTGTGTGTATTGTACACATGTGTGTGTATTCATATCCTTATGTGTGTTTACACATTTGAAGTGCTGTCCTATGGAAGAGAGATTAGACTTTTCTACACTCCAAAAGGGTAAGAAATAGGATCACAGCATAAAAGTTGCTGAAAGGAAGTTATTGGTACCATGTAAGAAAATCTTCCTAGTCATTAGAACTCACTGAGATTGGAATGGGCTGCCCTCAAGAGGGAGTGAATTCTCCATCATGGGACGTCTCTGCCTGGAGCTGCTTGTCATGATAGATTAGGAATGATTTCTTTTCTGGCCATCATGACTTCTATGGTCCCTTCTACCTACGAGTTTGATTTCCTTTGGTACCCAAGTGTCCAAGTCATTGCTGAGTTTTTTTTTTCCTTTTTTTTTTTTGGAGGGCAATTGGGGTTAAGAGACTTGCCCCAGGTCTCATGGCTAGAGAGTGTTAAGTGTCTGAGGTTGGATTTGAACTCAGGTCCTCCTGACTCCAGGGCCAGTGCTCTATTCATTGTGCCACCTAGCCACCCTTTCACTGCTGAGTTTCATGCCTGAATTAAAACCTTGCTTTCCATGTCTTTCCATTGATTGTTGGAATGCTTTCTCTTCTCCTTCCTCCTGACACTTTAGTTCAAAACTCAGCTTCTGCAGGGAGTCTTTCCCTGTCCCCCTTTCCTTCTCAGATTGATGGTGCCTTTCCTTCTGAGGTCTTCCTTCCTTCCTTCCTTCCTTCTTTCCTCCCTCCTTTTTCTCTTTCTTTCTTTCTTCCTTCCTTCCTTCCTTCCTTCTTTCCTTCCTTCCTTCCTTCCTTCTTTCCTCCCTCCTTTTTCTCTTTCTTTCTTTCTTCCTTCCTTCCTTCTTTCCTCCCTCCTTTTTCTCTTTCTTTCTTCCTTCCTTCCTTCCTTTCTTCCTTCCTTCTTTCTTTCTTTCTTTTTTTCTTTCTTTCTTGTATGTTCTCCCTGCCTCTATGGGAATGTAAGCTCCTTGAGGGTAGCCACAATTTTTGTCTTTCTACATTTATATTCTCTACTCTAAGAATAGTGTCTGGAACATTATTAAATGTTTAGTAAATGCTTGCTGTCTAATTGGCTAACTCTTACCACATATTCCAAATAACTTGAGAACTGGGCCTGTAGTTAGAGGGCCTGTGTTTGAATTCTGGCTTCATGTGACCTTAGGTAGGTCTCTTCACCACCCTGGGCTTCAGTTGCCTCATCTTTCCAATGAAGGACTGGACCAGAATGCTTCTCAGATCCATCCCGTTTAGCTCTAAGTCTAAACTGATGACCTGGGTTTGGGCGCCTGGTCGGACCCCCTATTCCCTGGGTGATCTTGGGCAAGTCTCTTAACTTTTCTTGGCCTCATTTGTTTTTTCTTTATTTGTTTGTTTTTTCTTATCAGTAAAATGAAAGTGGTTAGGCTAGAGGCAGGGGAATTCAAAGGAAAGAATTTTGCATTTGGAATCAGGTAATCTGAGTTCAAATCCAGACTTTGCTACTTATTAAGTGTGACCTAGAGTGAGTAACTCCATCTCCCTGGGCCTCAGTTTCCTTGTGTGGAAAATGAAAGATTTGGATTAAATAGCCTTTCACTTCTCAGCCTATGGTCCTTTGATTTATGGATATTTTGTGTATGCCTGAAATCTCTTCCAGTCCCTTTGTTTCATCTCTCAATTGTCTCACCTCCCGAGTTTCATCGGTAATTTTCATTAAGCATCCTTTGTCTCATCTTGCAGATCATTAATGAAGCTGTTAACTAATCCTAAGTCTTCATTGATTCCTAGGACACCTCTACTAGACACCTCTGTGATATGTTGCTTTTATCAGTAGAGTCTGTATCTGTGGCACTTAGCTTTCAACCAGTATAGGAAGCCAGTGTTCAAATCCAATCCAGTCTGAATTCATTTTGCAAGTAAGTCTTCATTAGATACTGTATTAAGTGCTTTACCAAAATTAGGTTATGTTACATCTTCATTTTCTAACTTTCTTTTATTAACCATGCAATTCTTTCTCCATTTAAAAGGGGAAAAAAAAGCAATTAGATTTTCCCAGCTTGATTCAATCTTAAAATCCAGGCTGCTTATTCATGCTGGCTTCATTATAATCTAAATGCTTAGAGATGGTAATTGTCAGGTTAATTTTTCCCCCTTTAGCGATAGTCAAGGCTACATTGGTTTCCATCAGGCAACAATATTTTCATAGTTCCTATTATCCCTTGCCTCCCCTGGCCTCCCTTTCCGTCTTCTTCCCTCCCCTTCCTCCCCTCCACTCTCCTGCCCTCCCCTCCCCTTCCCTTTCTTTCCCTCTCTCCCTTCTCCCCTATCCTCTCCTTGGATCTCTCTATTTCTCTCAGGCTGGGAGTACATGGGCCCAATCTCATTACTGCTTAGCTCATGAACTTTGACTGTTCTTGACCTGGACTGGTTCACTTCTTCTTGGGAAACCTGATAGCTTTGTACTTCTGGGGCTCCTGACATTGATGGTGGACATCAAGTGCAGGCACCCAATCAACTTAGTCCACTGAACCCCTGAGCTCCAACAATTCCTCAGCAGTAAAACCTCCTTATTGGCAGGGATTACAGCCATGCATCACCACACCTGGCTTTTCCATTATTCATGAATGAATATCCATTCAGTTCAGTTCAATTCAGATCAATTCAATAAACCTTCAGCATGTCTACTGTGTGTCAGACATTGTTTTAGGAGCTGAGATAAAGCGCAACAATAAAACTCTGTCTTCAATGAGTTTATATCCTACAAAGGATATCCTACATGTACATGGGGAATTAAATACAAAATATATACAGGTGAGCCAGTATGGTGCATTGGAAAGGGAACTGAGTTAGGATTTAGTGGATCTGGTTCCTACTTTTACCCTGATAGCTATGTGACTGAGCACATGTTGATTCACTAATTCAGCTGATTATCTTAATCTCTAGATTATCTAGTCCAACATTCCTCACATCACACAAGAAGAAACTAAGACCCCCAAAGTTCATAGGTTTATAACTGGAAAGGACCTTATAGAGTGGCTAGTGCAGGTGTAGTACACCCCTTGCTTGTCCCATCATTGCATCTTTGGATATTTCCAAGTGGCTGAATCACAAAATTATAAAATCATGGGAATTGTCCAAAAATACAATTTTATCAGAACAAAATTTACTTTTGTGAAAAACACATAGAATAAAGCTATTCTTTCTTCCATGTCACGGCCCTCAACTTATTTTTAAGAGAGTTACTATATTTCTCCTAGCATTTCTGTGCCTGGAAGACAGACAAGCCCTGTGAAAGCTGTGGATAAAGAAGGAGTACATTCATTTCAGGTGTGGGGGATTGATTGCTTGGGCAAATTCACATAGGCAGGTGATTGAATATAAAATTCAGGAGGCAGCTTTGGTTTAGTTTGGTTTTGTCCCTTTTGGTTGGAATGTAGGCTATGTGAAGGGGAGTTATGTGAAACAAGACTGATAGGTTGAACCCAGATCGATCATTGGAGGCCTTAAAAGAAAATCAGAGGAGTATGTGTTTTATCCCCAAAGCAAAGGAGAGATACTGAAGGTTTTTCAGCATGATTTTGATGTAGTCAACCTGGAAAGATCCTGTTGGCAATTGTACTGCAGAACATATTGGAGAAGGAAGAGTTGGAATCAGGGAGACCGGTTAAGAAGCTTTTATAACAATTGAGGCAAAAAGTAACAAGAATAATAGAGATAGAACGGGTGATGCTTCTCAACTGTTTAAATACTGGGGAAATGAGGGAAACTGAACAATCAAATGTGACTCCAGAGTTACAGACATGGATGGATAACCAGGAGGATTTTTGTACCCATGACAGAAATTAGAGAGTGAGTATATGGTGTTGGGGGTTGGTGAGTTTCCGGCTTGGTTAGATCTGTCAGAACTTAAATTGTGTTGGCTCTCTGACCATCTTCCTACTCTGATCCTTCAATAATGAGCCCATTCCCCCTCATTGCCACACACATGTTCCATCCCAGGGCCTTGTAATGGCCTTCTATATTTCTGGGCACACCCAAGCCCTCTCCATGTTGCATTTCCATGTTTGGACCTAGATGAGAGAAAAACACCACCAGCGATAGTAAAAATATCAAAGCAAGAGTCCAGAATCAGTCGAGGCAATCATTCTCATCTTGCTCCTACCTGCTGTGTAGGGACTAAGTGAATGAAGAAATCTATTGAATCAAGAAATCAATGATGGGCATTAGGCCAGGTGTGAAAAGTCCTGGAAACAGAGTATTGTTCCACAGAAGATGTGCTGATGTTGGCTGAGGAAGCTTGGTCACACCTGTGGGTCTCCCTAAAATGGTGATAAGCCAATATAAAACCCAGGGATTTGAATGGCGGGCAGCTTAGAAGAGAGGCAGGCCCTTGAGAAGGAATTACTTGGGTGAGAGAGATAGAGATAGGGATAGAGAGGAGACTCTTGGTCTCTTTCCCATCTATCTTCCTTAATCAGAAGAAGATCTTGTGAGCTTTAAAGGGTCAGTGGATTTGGACTTCTCATCAGTGTCTTAGCAGCATTCCAGGAAGAGCAATGACTGGCATCCATGTCTGCATCAGGAGCTGGGGACAAACAGGACAAATGGTAGCTTCAGAAATGTCCAAGAACCCTACCATCAAAATGTATCACATCTGAGGGAAACTTGGTGCGCTTCCTCCCAAAAGCAGAGGAGGAGGCTTCCAGCAACCTTAAGCTGTAAGTTACTTCTTTGTTTTCTCTATGTCTGTGTTCTCTTAGAATCTGTGGGATTCCAAAGGAATCAAATTTACTGGTGGGAGAACAAAAATATCTTTTTTAAAACCTAGTTAATAGTCTGACTGACTAATTTATATCAAATAATGATCAAGGAGTGAAGGAAAAGCCCGATGAAGACAGGTGAGCTAGATATTCCTTCAGCCCCTCAAGGTTAACCCTTAGAGCTCTGAGGGGACATGGTAAGCACCAGAAGTTCAAGGTGAAAGGGGCCTCAGATGTTCTCTCCTCTAGGAACACCCCTCATTTTACAGCTCGGGGAAGTAGATGAAGTGACCAGTTCAATGTCACACAGAAAATGACAGAGGCAAAATTCAAACTCAGATCTTCCAACTTCAAATCCAGGGGTCTTTCCATTGGACCAGGCTGCCTGTAGAGTTGGCATTCATTATCCATGTAAATGAAGGTTCTCTGAGCTGGATGTAAAGTATTTTAATCCCTTTCCCTGCCTTTTTTTTTTTTAAAATAGATAAGGGAACCAAAGCACAGAGAGGTTAATTCACTTACCTGTGTTCACAGAACCACTAAGTGTTATAGGTGGGATTTGAACCCAGTTTTCCTTTGATAACAAGGGCAGAACTCTTCTATTGTACCATGCTGACTCTCATTTAATTCTGCCATCTACTGTCACAGCGGTTGTTAGCTGGTTCTAAGCGTTCCTATGGTTTCACATTACCCTGGGAGGTTTGTCTCTTTTAAAGCAAGTTCATGTTTATGAGGGAGCCCTACCAAGAGGGGCCCTGTATGGAACAGGTAAGAAACCTGGTCCCTTCCATAAGAGAACTTTTATCTTGGGTTTTAAAGTTGCTGACACAACAAGCCAGGTTTTCCTCTGATGATTTAGCTTTGATGATTGTGAGAGAATCCCAGGAAGAGACCATGAGCCGGGTGAAGCATTTTCACAGCTCTGCCTGATCATTTACTCCCCTCTATCTATGGTATTGAATTGGTCAAGTTGACCTCAAAACTTTGCCCACTACACTAACGATCCTGTGATATGAAGATGTAAAGCCAAAATGTACTCACAAAGGTACTGAGATCAATCAATCTCCTTCACTGGGCAGACAAGGAAACTGAGGTCCAGAGGGAACATAAGTAATAAACAGAGCTAAGATTTAAACCTATGACCTTACACTTACAATTGAGTGCTCCCTGCTCTCTCCTTTTTCATTCCCTGCTATATCAGAGACAGGGTCATTGAGCTTAGAAGTAGTGTGTGATCAGGTGATTACATGGGCACTCTGGGTAGATGCTCCATCATGGGGTGATATCACAACCTTCCCACTTGAGACACTGAGCCTAGGTAAAGACGGAAGAGAAGAGGAAGGTCACAGGCAAGAAAGGTAGGGAGTTATTTATGTGCTGTGACTTTTTATATACCAGAAATGTTAACTTCGCAGACAGCCTGTGATTCAGCAAAATTACTTAAGGAACCAGAACCAGATTCAAATGTTATTTGGGATATGTTTACCAAAAGAAAGAAAAATACAACACAAATATTGTTAATTTGAAATTTTCTAAGTCAATATAGAGCCTACAAGGTACCATTTCTATGTGAGTTTGATGCCACTGTTCTACTCCATAACCTTGATTTCTTTAGGTAGGGAGCTCTTGGTTGGGAACTCCCTCTTTTAATTAGGGGACAATCCATTATCTGCAACTTATAAACAATACTCAGGAAGACAAGGATAGCTATGTTTATTTGAATGGTATTTGAAGGGCTATCATTAGACAGCAGAGGCCAGAACCTGGGGTATTGGGGAGGGGGGAGCAGGGAGGGGGAGAGTGGTAAAGAGGTGGATCCAGGCTGGTTGTTAGGAGAAGGTTAGTTGTCTTTTTTTTTAATAATGGAGATAATTCAAAAGTAAAATGGGCTGCCATGAGAGGTGATGGTTTTCTCCTAATAGGAGGTCTTTATCAGAGGTCAGATAATCTCTTGTCAGGACTGATATCAAGGGGATTAGGGGATGGGTTGAACTTGACTCCCTAGGTCTCTTTCATTTGTCTAATTTTGTGATTCTTGTTTGTACAGTCACTTGCATGTTGTCTCTTCTCCTCTTTACATTGTGAGTTCTTTGAGGACCATGGCTGGTTTTACCTTTCTTCATGTTTTCAGTGCTTAGAAAAGAGCCTGGTGGGGACAGAGTCAAGATGGCAGCATTAGAAGCAGGAAAACTCCATGGCTCCAATCATAACAACCTCAAATACCTATAGAATATGATTCTAAACAAATTTTAGAGCTCCAGAACCCACAAAGTGACAGAGAAACAAATCTCCTGCTGAAGGCAGCCCAGCAGGCAGAGAGGAAGGGGTCATCACAGCATGCTGGGAGCTGAGACCAGCCACAGTTTTAGCCCCAGGGCCGCCAGGATCAGCCCCAGCTGGAAAATTCAGGAGAATGGATCACCAGCAGCTGTGGAAGTTTCCAGAATTATCAACTCATAAATACCAAAGACAAAGTGAAAGGTCAGTGGAACTTATGGAACTCAGCTGAATTTGGGGGGGATGGAGGAACAGGTCTGGCTCTCTGCCTCC
>CM053581.1:412735273-412778503 GCA_028627135.1 Pseudochirops cupreus
GGTGGGTGACAAGGGAAGAAGGGAAAGAACCTAGAATTTAAAGTTTTAAAATGAAATGTTTAAAAAATTTATATATATTATATATTATATATATATATATTATATATATTATTTACATGCAACTGGGAAATAAGATAGACAGGCACTGGATAGACAGGAAGAGCCATCTTGCCCTACTGGAAAGTCAGAGGGGTGATGGGAGAGGATATAGGAGAGAGCAGATTGGGGGAGAGGGTATACAGTGGGATCGCTGTTTTGGGGGGATGGGTAGGGGAAAGATGGGGAGAAAATATGTAAATCAAAATCTTGTGGAATGAATGATGTAAACTAAAAATAAACAAAAGTTAATTTAAAAAAAACGAGCCTGGCACATAAAAATGCTGGTCTATTTGACTTGCGTTGTGTAGATTACAAAGATTTTAAGGGACTTGCCCAGGGTCACACAGCCAGCACATGTCACCTCTGTCTTTGTCTCTTCTTTTATGACTCAAATAAAGTGTCACCTTCTCTATGAAGCTTTTCTCAATCCTACAAGTAACTAGTGCCCTCCCTCTCAAACTGTCTTGTGTTTAGCTAGTTCTTGTCTCCCTGTTAGACTGTCAGCTCCTTGAAAGTAGAGATTGTTTAATTTTTTGTATCATATGCCTAGCACTATGCCTGGCACATGGAAGATACTTAATAATAGTAATTAATAACTCAATAACTTGAGATAGGATTTGAGCCCAGGACTTCTGGACTCTAAAACCATTTTTCTTTTAGCCAGAAGTTCTTAACCTGGGGTCCATAGACTCCCCCCCCCCAAAGTCTATAGATATATTTTAAGGGGTTGTGAACTTGGTTTAAAATTTTTTAATAACTATTTCAATATAATTGGTTATTTTTTATAATCCTATGTGTTGTACATGCTTACAGACATTATTCTGAGAAGGGGTCCATAGGCTTTGCCAGATTGCCAAAAGTTTCCATGCCACAAAAGAGGATACAAACATATACACACATATGTGCTCCATATTAATCTTTCTCATACTATGATGTAAAGGGGTACCATAGTAGTATACAGTAGGCACTTAATGACTGCTCATTGAGTAGTAGATAGTAAGGATTCAATTTACTGCTTGTTAAACACTGATTATGTAGCACATGGGCTACATAGTACTGTCCCATCTTCTATTGAAATGGTAGGTCAGGTCCCCAGAACATGACCACTATTTCTCCCCTTGGAAGTCTGGGTCACCCTGAGGACTTGGGGATGTCTTTCCCTATTGGTATCATTCATGAGCCCCCATCTAGTGTGTTCCCCCAATATCATCATGAGTTTTTTGCCTTGTTTGCCATAATGGGAGAAGAGAGGTGCACATTCAGTTCCATCTCAGCATCCAATTAAGAGGCTCTTTGTCACCCTGAAATAGCTGGACAGGAAGTGGTTACATCATTAAAATTGGGGGCAGGGCTCCTTCATCATTACACTTTTTGAAAGCAGGTTCCCCAAAGGTCCATGGGCAGGGTTAAGTGTGGGGCATCAGGCAGAGATTATCATTCTTACTTCCGGGTCTGGGAACCCATTGGCCAGTTGAGTCCATTAAAATGATTTAGGAGACTAGACCTGAAATGGAAGTCAGTTTTATCATTTGTAAGCTCTGTGACCTTTGATAATTCACTTATCCCTCCTGGGCTTCACTTTCTTCCTATGCATTTAGGTAGATGATTCAGTGGACAGAGCACTGGGCTTGGTGACAGCAAGACTTGACTTCAAATTTGGCCTCAAATGACTAGCTGTGATGGGCAAGTCGTGGAACTTCTGCCTGAGTTTTCTTAACTTTAAAATGAGAATAGCCATAACATTTACCTCCCAGGGTTGCTATGGGATATTTGTAAAGTGCTTACTTAGCACAATACCTGGCCCATAGAGGGGACTGAATAAATGTTTCTTTCCTTTCCCCCCTTTCTCACTTTCTGTGAATCTCTTCCCAAGACCTCGTGACATTATGAAATTGATCACCCAAGCATTTATCTTTTCAGAATTCAGGACCCTGGTGAGTGAAGACCTTTGGTCGCCCTTAAGAACATATGATGCTCTCTCTAGGATAGCACACTGCAGAGTGAGAACATCCTGCTGCACTAAATCATGGTAATTAGTTTCAATTTCACAACAAAAAGAGGATTCCTGGGGCCCTTACATTCAAACATGGGAGCCCTGGACATGCACAGCTACCAGCACAGAAACAATAGCTTAGTTTCTGCAGATTTAATTTTCTAGTGTAATTTTTCTCTTCTGGATAGTAGAAGGAACAAGTAAACCTGTGGGACTCAGACATGGTTTTAAATTTGTAATTGGTTTCTTTTATTTTTTTTCCTCTGATGATGAAATTGCAGTTTGGAATGAGATCTTGTAATCTACCTTACTTTTTTTTTTTTTATCAATATCTTTTGCTTTTATATCACCTTCCTTTCCAAACATTCCCCTATTGCTTACTTCCCCAGAGAACACTTCCTGGTAACAAAAGAAAATGAAATGAGGGACATTGGAAAGAAAGCAGTTGAGTACAATTAACCAAGTCATCACCTAAGTCTGACAATATAAGCAGTGTTCTCTAGCCATCATCCCTCCCTTCTGCAATGAAAGGGACAGGAGTAGAAAGCATTTGTTATATCTCTTCTTCAGGGCCAGACTTGGTCATTACACTATCCATCATTTGGCTTGGATTTCATTGTTCTTTCCTTTTGTATCATTGCAGTTATGCCTGATAGTTTCCTGGTGCTGTGAACTTCACTTTGCATCAGTTCATATATATCTTTCAATGCTCCTTTGTGTTGTTGGTTTTCCTTGTTTCTTATGGCACAGTAATATCCCATTACCTATATGTACCATAATTTGTTCAGTCATCCGAGTAGGGATTCCTTAAAAGAAAAGTTTGGAAAATTAAAATATTTTTAAAAAAGATTGTCCTGTGATCCAGGCATACTTGTAACAGTGGAAAAGTTGCAACTCCAGGGACCCAGGGTTAAACCTTAGGCTTCCCAATAAAGCCTGTCTTTGTGGTTTCTAAGATGCTGTCATCATTAAGAAGTTTTCTGTTTCTGCTAATAGAGTTTGATGGTCTTAGTTTATCAGCAACCTTTGAATTGAATTAACAATGTGAAACTAATTAATCCTGGTCTACCCTACCAATCCATTAAAAACTACATGCAAAATTCAATTAAGTTCCCCTATCTTTTATGAAGGATATGGACTTGGGAAGAGTCCATTTACAGCTAAGAATTAGGCATTAAAAATAAGCCTGTTTTTTTTATGAACAACTTTTGGAAACTTGGCTCCAATTTAATAAACACTCATTAAATACCCAACGTAATTTGAGCTCCGTGCTAGGCACTAGGGACAGGGGCATTCAGAGTTTCGATGAGACATAATCCTTTTTTTTTTTTTAATCTGTCTAGACTTGTGATTTCCTTTAAGTAGGGAACGCTCAGTGTGGAAGCTCCTGCTACTGATGCACACTTATGACCTGTAATGTTGAGTCTTAGAGAATTTGCCTCGGGGCAGGGATATGGGGGCACCAAGAGGTAAAGAGATTTGCTTATGGACAGTCAGCTACTATCAGAGATAGGGCTTGAACCAGTGTGACCCTAGAAAGAGTCCTGGTTTTAAAGTCAGAGGGCCTGGGTACAAATAATTCCTTTGATGTGGACCATCTGTTTGACCTAGGCCAAGAGTTCTGGTTCTGGGCTCAAACCCAGCCACTCTGACTCTTACTTCTTGTGTCCTTGGTTAAATCTTTTTGGTCCTTAGTCCTTAATCTCCTCAATCCATAAAATGAAGGGCTTGCCTGCTGGCCTCTGAGACCCTTTCCAGATAGAGATCTATGATCTCAAGATTAATTAAATCACTTTACTTCTCATCTGTAAAATGAAGAAGTTGAATAAGATGACTTCTGAGCCAATGGTCCTGGCACATAGTTGGTGTCAAATAAAAGCTTATTGATTGACAGATGAACTCAAGTCTTCCTGACCCTAAGTCTAGCCCTGTATCCAGTATGGCCCAAAGGCTTTTATGTAATAATATTAGAAGACACATACACAAATGACTCTAATATGCAGTAATACTGGGTGTTTACTGGAGAGATGGTGGAGCAAGTTAGGTCTGTAGCTGTAGCCAGGAGAGGGAAATCTGAATCTAGAGGACAATGAGAGTACTAGCAGTCTTTCAGGTGAGTCCTCTCCTGCCCCAGATTCTGGTGTATTTTGTATGGCTTGCCTCACATACAGTTTGGTACTTGCTTTGGCCACAAAATTTCCTAGTTCTTACTCTGGCAAGGGTCAAGGATGAACTCCCAACATTCATATGTGAAAAAGATGGAATCTTCTAAAGTGACTTTAAAAAACCCAATAGATTTTATCTCTCCAAAGCATTAGAAAAGAAAAAAATGGGTAGAATCTTAAAAAACAAAGAAACCCAAACAATTACAGCTCTCTCCTTTTGCTCTACCCCTGAATTCAGAAGCAGGAGGGCATGTACCCTGTCCTTCTCCCCAAATTGCGACTCTATCACCCCTTCTTGATCCCCCCTCCCAAAATGGATCTCTTGTCCCTCTCTTTGATCCCCCTCCCCAAATGGATAACTCCAGCCCCTCTCCTTGATACTCCCTCCCCAAATAGATAACTCCAGCCCTTCTCTTTGATTCCCCCTCCCCAAATGGATAACTCCAGCCCCTCTCCTTGATACTCCCTCCCCAAATGGATAACTCCAGCCCCTCTTCTTGATCCCTGCTCTCCAAATTTGTAACTATGTAGTACTAGTAGGCCAGGCTGCTTTTTGTTCTGCTCTCTCCATGCTGTCAAACTTGTTTGGGGCATGCTATGTACTATCAGTCTTATTGATTAAGTCCCCTGGTGGATTCTGGGACCTTCTTGCCTTATATTGTCACAGATCTACTTAAAATGGATTTTCTTTCCTCACAGCCCTGCATTTCTCAGTTGGTTGAGCAGATGCGAAGCAGGTGGTACAGAGATTGCAAATAGAAGCCATTTCTGGGTATTGGAGAGATGGAGGTGGGAAGGGGAGGGATAAATGATGACATAATGACTTATCTCCTTTTGTTTTCCTTTCTGTTTACATTTTTACTGAATTTTTTTTTAGGGAGAATCATGCTACACTTTAGTACGTATGGTTAATTCAAATAAGGAGAACTTGTTATATTGATAAAAGAACTGACAAAGGGACTTTAAATACAAGAATTGAAATGCAAGGTGAAAACACCAAATATCATTTAATGCAAAAATATTTATTGAGTACCTACTATGCAGCAGACATTGTGCTAGGTGCTGGAGATATAAAGACAAAATCAGAATCAATCTGTCTTCAGCTCTACTCCTGAGGAATATATAGGTTAAGAAAGGGAAGACGAAATGTGTACTATTGCCTGTGATACAGGGGAGAATGTAGTGAGTGCAAAATGAGAGGACTACAGCAGGACAGTATCTCAATGGTTATCTTCTCTAACTTCCTAATTACACAAAAGAGGAAACTGAGGCCTAGGGAGATGAAAAGATGTGTAATACAATTAGCAAGCATCACCATATGCGGGATTTGAACTCAGGCCCTATGACTAAGTCAGGCCATTTCCCATCTAAACTAAGTGCTACAGTAGATGGAGAACTGGGTTTGGAGTTAGGGAGATCTAGGTTCAAATCCCATTTCCAACACTTACTAGCTGTATGACCCTGGACAATTTAATTAACTTCTCTGTGCTTCACTTTCCTCATTGTTTTGACTCCAGAGTCAGAAAATCCTTTTTGCTTTGCTCATGTTCAGATGAAACCTATCTTAGCAAGCAGAAATCACCATGATCTGTGGCTTGAAGGAGTTGGGAGTTTTTATGGAGAAGGGAGAGAATATATGAGAAAAATATGGAGGACATTGAGTGGTTAATTCTAGGTACAGGGGAATACTATGAACAAAATAATAGATGGGAAGAGAGGACAAGAAATAATTAGTCCAATTTGATTGAAATATAGAATATATGAAAGGAGTATGAGGAAATAAGATCACAAATGCATGTGGAGCACAAATTGTGGATGGCCTTGATCCCTGGATTAGATGTCCATATTTTTATTGCTTGGTCAATGGAGAGCCACTCAATGTTTGAGTAAAGGTGTGACATGATCGAAACAACGTATTCAAAAGAACACTTGAGTAACAAAGTCAAGGATGGATATGAGAGGGGATGGACTGGAGAGAGTTGGAGTTGATTGGATGTAAGGAAAGGGGAAGAGGAGAATCAGACAGCTCTGAGCTAATGAGCCTAGCTCGCCTTGGGGAATCATAGTACCAACATCAAAAAATTGGGCATGCTGTGAAGAATAGCAGATTTTTGTTTTTTAGGAAAGATTAAATGTTCAGTGAGTATCTTACATGCCAATAGATAACGACATCAAGGATTAGGAGATGCTGGTGTAACTGACAGCTGTGAACTTGGAAGGAGATATTGAGTGATTATGGCTAAGCAAGGACCTGGATGTGACAATTTGGAACAAGAATTTATCAGGGAGAGCAGACAGCTTCCTGTTTGGATAAGCTGTTCTCTCGAGTTTCCAATTCTGCCACTGATATATACATGCTAATTAATGTCCATTTATGTCCTGATTTAGAATTTCTGGTCTGTTGCTGGTAGTCCCCCAAATGTGCATCTCTGGCTCTACATCTGTCTCATATTGGGAGCTCATTGAGTCAGGGACCAATGGGATGACATGGAATAGCATAAAGTGCCATGTTCAGTAAGTCACTTAAGCTCTGAGGGCCTCAGTTTCCTGAATACTAAAATGAGAGCTTTGGGTTAAATGACCTTTAACCCCCCCACCCCCTTTAGCTCCAAACTGATTCAGATTCTATGATCTGTTTTATATAATAATTATAATAATAACATATGATATGCAGAAATAGATATGGGCTGGAGTTTGGGATTCTTAGAAGAGGTTGAGTAGACCTTGAAGGGTACATACATTTTTTAAAATAATAATCACTTAACTTTTATATGCAGTTGTAGAGTACCAGGTCTGGAGTCAGGAAGACTCATCTTTGTGAATTCAAACTCAGCCTCAGGTACTTACTAGCTGTGTGGCCATGGGCAAGTCATTTAAACATATTGTCCTTATTTCCTCATAGTCAACATGAGCTGGAGAAGCAAATGGAAAACTACTCCAGTGTCTTTCCCAAGAAAACCCCAAATGGGGTCGTGAAGAGTTGGACATGACTGAAAAATGACTGAACAACAACAAACGACATATAACGCTTTGAGATTTACAAAGCACTTTACAAATATTATCTAAGTTTATCCTCACAACAACCCTGGGAGGTAGGTGCTTTTATTATCCCCATTCTACAGATGAGGAAACTGAGGCTGAGAGCAGGTAAGTGACTTGCCCAGGGTCACACAGCTTTTAAGTGTCTGAGGCTGAATTTAAACTCAAGACTTCCTGAGATATATTATCTCATACAATTTTTACAACTCTTTTAAATAGGTATTATTACTGTTACTGTTACAATTACTTTCACAATTACATTTCAATGCTTCAAGTATCTACTGTCTTGTTTGTGTGAGTTTCTCATTTGGAGTATGTTGTAATCCTATTTCGCCAGATTTGATGGTAAAGAACTAATATCAAAATTCATCCTCTCCTTGTGGCCAACTGTAGTCCCAACACAATATTCGCAGTGCCTACAGCGGTTATGAGTATGCTGGTGTAGTGCTGAATTGCAAAATATAACAGACTCTCCACATAGAAGACAGAACCAAACCATTTATTCAAACACAAGAAAGTTTCAGATGCTTACTAGCTGTATGACCCTGGGCAAGTTCACTTGACCCCTGCCTCAGTTTGCTCCTGTGTAAAATGGGGATAATAACAGCACCTATCTCCCAGGGTTATTGTGAGGATCAAATTATATATATAAAATATAAATATATAAATATAAAAATAAATATATATAAAATATATAACAATATGATATAATAATATATTATAATTATATAATTATATAGTTGTAATATTATAATGATATATTAATATGCAATATAATATAATGTGATGTAATATAATAATATAATAAATATATAAAATAAATATATATGTTTATATCTATATATATACTTATATATATATGTAGACACACACACACACACACACACACACACAAATACTTTGCAAACCTTAAGGCACTGTATAACTGCTAGCTAGTATTACTATAATCAGGTAAAAGAAGATACCAGATTAGAATCCTAGTAATAAGAAGAGCACTGTGACTGATTTGATCGAAAGTTGTTTTTTTAATGGACTTCAGGAATCTGGAAAAGTTAAGACATTTACCAAAGCAGAGGCTGGAATGGTTTGTGTCAGGATCAGATGAGATAACATATGTAAGGGAAGTTCTTTTCAAACCCTAAGTTGATATTTAAGTGTCAGTTTATATAGCACTTAAGAGTTAATTGAGTATAATAGAGTTTTAGGGTCAGTCACCTTCACTTGGAGCCTACATAAAGTATTCATCCTTCAACAGCCTTTGACTTAATTTAGTACCATATTCATTATTATCATCCAGAAATTCTAAGGTACTATCTGAAAATTATTTGTTTTTGCATTTCAACCTATTTATTAATTGGTTATAGTAGCTCTGGAGCCCAACTCCATTTTAATTTGACATTATTATTTAACAAACAAGAGGAACCTCTCTCTCTTTCTTCTCTCTCTCTCTGTCTTTCTGTCTCTGAATCTGTCTCCCTTTTTGAATCTTGGTCTCTCTCTCTCTCCAGTTCCACCCTTTATCTTTCCCCCAAAGCAGCCAAAGTCCCTCAAGAATCCCATTCTTATTTCTCTGCAACATTTCATTGCATTTTAACTGTTGACCCTGAGTTGAGGGCTGTCTTAGATAAAGGGTTAAATCTAGCCATCTCAGAGCTTAAATTCTTTTTCTCTGTAATCTCAGTCTGTCTTCAGCCATGACAGGAAAACAATCTCTTCACAGATTCCAGTTAAAACTTATTGTCTTTAGAAATAATTAAAATTCAATCTCTTTACAAAAGCAGTTAAAACTCTTTTCCTCATGAACTTCTCATAGATCAGAGGTGAAGCCTATACCCTCCCTAGGCAATGGTAGTTAAATCATCAGTATTCAGGATTCCACTGATCCAGGATTCTTAAGGAGACACAAACAGCATCCACAGCTCAGTGAGAAGGCTGGTAAATCTGATGTTACAATGATCACTCTTTTGCTGCTTCTCCTGCCAGGGTCCGTTTCTCCTCACCTGGAGAGGGTACTAAGTCCTTAATCCCTTGGTGAATTCTTGCTCTGAGCATGGTCATCAAAACAGTTCTACCATTGCTCCTGCCAAAAGGCCATGTCAATTGTGGACTGTTTGGTGGATCACCTGAATATCCTTGGAATTCTCCAGATCAGAAGTCTCTCTCCTTGTTTCTCTGTATTAGAATATAAACTCCTTGAGGACAGGGATGGCTGTGGTTTTGTATTTATATCCCTCTTACTTAAAAACAGTGCCTGAAATATAGCTAATGCTTAATAAATGCCCTCCCTTCCTCCTTCCCTCCTTTCCTCCCTTCCTCCCTTTCTCCCTTTCTTCTTTCCTCCCTCCCTTACTTTTCTTTCTGTCTTTTAAAAAAAATTAAAAATTCATTATTTTATTTACTAGATAAAATTGCATAAAAACATGCACACCCATGTTATAAAGACAGTAGACGTTCAGTTATGAAAGGTTTTCGATTACTACCACTACTGCTACTACTACCAGTACTTCTACTATAGCTATGTGCTGCAGTGGATAGAACACCAAGCATGGAGTCAGGAAGACTTAAGTTCAAATCCAGCCTCAGATACTTACTAAGTTCGTGACCCTGGGCAAGTCACATAACCTGTTTACCTGAGTTCTCTTACCAGCAAAATGGGGATAATAATAGCACCTACCTCCCTGAGTTGCCGTAAAGATCAAATTAAGTAATAATTGTAAAGCACTTAGCATAGTGTCCAACACATAATAAGTGCTATACAAATGTTACCTTTTATTAGTACTATTATTATGTTTCATTTTTTTTTCGAAATAGAGTAGGTGCTTTAGTAAATGTTGATTGATTGTTAGGCATTGTGTTAAGTGTTGGGGACACAAAGAAATGAGGAAAAAGTCCCTCGCTGCAGGGAGCTTATCTTCTAATGAGGGACCTGATAGGTTAGCTACCCTGTCCCATAGTATGTTATTTTTGTTGTCATCATACTGCAACTCTAAAACTAGTTTTTATTTGCATTGCACTGGGGAAAATGTTCTTTTTAAATGAACCCTTTACAAGTTGCCACTTCCTCTAATTTATGTTCTTTACCACTGAAATATACCGCTAGATGCAAGAGAGAATCTGAAATGGCAATCGCGCCTTCAAAAGCCAGCCATCATTTTGCAGCCTGCAGCATGGTCTGTCATTAAAAGTAAGTACCCGGGATAATCATATGCACCTACCTGATGGGGATGTTTTGACATTTCACTAATAAATTATTGTTAAGTGCATTGAGAAATATAAAGAGCGATATAACTACTATTATCTATTTCCAAGTATTATGTAGCTGCTGTTTTATGGCAGCTATCATCATATTTCTTGTGGATAATTTAAATGATATAAATTCTTGACATCTTTGGTGGAATTTCACTTGTCTCTCCCCTCCACCACTTTTTTTTTTTGAAGCGACTCTTTGGAACTCTTTGGCTTCCCTTAATTATGAAGAATTACAAAGGGGGAAGTTCAGATCTTTTAACTGGATATGAAATGATTATTTCCTTCATCAGGATTATTTTAATCATAGTCCCCATCCACCTCCCAAGTACCATTTCCTCTCCGAAACTCTGCCACACTGCCCCTTCTCCTAGGCAATAATAACCTCCCTATCTTTGGAATCACATCATACTTTATTTATGCTTCCCCATGTGTGTATCATCTATTTTTATTTCTTTTGGCCTGACCTGTGATTTCATATCTCTAGGAAGTTCCCAATGAGGTTTTATTTTTAGAGAGCTGCTTGGGGGTAAAAAGAGATGATGGAATTTGCCTACAGTACATAGAGCCATGATATGTTGTCACAGGTAAGACTTGAACCCAAGTCTCCCTGGCTTTGAGGTCCACTCTCTATCTAATATTCAATTTAATAAGCACTTTTAATTTAATAAGCTCCTGCTGTGTGCCAGGCACTGTGCTAAGGGCTGAGCCAATATGCCATATTGCCTTTCTTATTTTCAGAGTATTTTACATTATTAGTTATTTCTTTAAGAGACAATTATTTGGCGTAGGGACACAATGTTGGTTTGAGAGTCAGGACAGCCCCATATGCATAAACAATGTCTAACACTTAGGAGCTAAACGAATCCCTTTTCTTTGCTGAGCTTCTGTTACCTTACTTGAAGATTGAGGTTATTAACCTTTGTTACTGCCCTGAAAGTCAGGACATCGTCTTCCTGATGTCACGGTCCTCTCTGAGAAAGAAGGACCAACCACACAACCACGACAACCCCAAAAAATTGTTATGAAAAGAAGCAAACTGTAAATTGGTACATAAATATGAATTGATATTGAGAAGTCGTGGCATACGTACTGTTGAAATCTGACAGTGATTATTGTTAAACATGCCGACCGTTATTATCATCTGCCCTTTTTGTCAGATGAGATTGAGTTGGGAGGGAGGCCATCTAGACTAGCTGCCTGACTTAACAGATGAAGAAACTGAGACCAGAGAAATGAAATGATTTGCCTCAAGTCACACATTTAGACCCATCTCCTTGGATTTCATTATAACATGTTGTGTCTCTTAATCGTCCTGTTTCTTTTCTTTTCTCACAATTTGCTTATTTCTTAAAATTAGAATCTCTTCATGATAGTGAGCTAAAACCAACTCTACATGTTTCTCCTTATATTTTTTATACATTGAGCAAGCATTTGTTGAGCACCTACTATGTTAGATGCATACCTAGACACTTAGAATACAAAAACAAAAATTATCCTTCCTCAAGGAAGTTACATTCTACGTTTAGAATCAACTTGGAGCTTTCCAATCACTTTAAGAGCTTGCCAGAATTTTATGTATAAACTTGTCTTTCTTCCCACTTGGAATCACAGAAAAAGAGGTGGAACGGACCATCGAACCCTTAATTTTATTTTAAATTAAATTTTTTTTCAGTTGTCATTTTTCCCTTTTGCCCTCATTCCACTATTTTTAAAGTACAATAAATAAATAATATATAAGATATATCTAACATATAATACAGTATAGTATAGTATAATGTAGTATAATATGATATATAAGCATGATCAAACAGAAGAAATTCTCATACTGGCCATGTTCCAAAATGTAAGTCTTATACTCCATATTAGTGTACCTCTCTGTCAGGAGGTGGGCAGCATTTTTCATAACTGGTCATCTGGAGTGATGATAGATCATTGCATTCATTGGAACTCTTAAATCTTTAAAAATTGTTTGTTATTACAGTGTTAATGTTGAAGTATATAAAATTTGATTTCCTGCTTCTGTTCCCTTCACTTTGCATCAATTAAAGTCTTCCCAGATTTCTCTGAAATCATCCCTTCTACAGTTCTTACAGCCCAATAGTATTCGTTTATACCATAATTTGTTTATTCATTCCCTAGGTCATAGCCATTTTCTTAGTTTCCAGTTCTTTGCTACCACAAAATAGGTGCTAAAATATTTCTGTATACATAGAACCATTTCTTCCTTGTTCAATCTTTAGGAAATCCTTCATTTTACAAATGAGGCCACTGAGGCCCAGAAAGGTGAAATACCTTGTCCAGAATCATATAGAGAGTAAGGAAAATAAACCAACATTTTAACTCGGTTATATTAAGCCAATGTTTTATTAAGCAATTCTCATATTTCTTTTCTTTTTTCTTTGTCCCATTAACCTCTCTATATCTAAGTCATTTTCCATCTCACACTTACTACCTATGTGACCCTGGATGGGCAATTCTCTGAGCCTCAATTGTCTCATCTGTAAAATGAGAATGATCCATGGTGCCTCTACCTTCCAGTGTTGTGGTAAGGCTCATATGAGATACATATGTAAAGCACTTTGCAAACCTCTGTGCATTATAGAAACTTCAGCTGTTATAGTGTCTGATAATCCTGTAAAGTGTTCTGCCATTTTCCATATGATGACTTTCCTTTTTTCATACCACTTCTCTTTTAAGAGATTTTCTTCTTTTTGTATATCAATCCTTTGAGGACATAGGCTTTTTTGAGGACTCAAATTAATATATCTTCTAGTAAGTTAATACAGAGAGAATTTTCTTCTTAATATATTAAGTGAAACCTTGGATAAATGCAATATTGAAAATGGACTGGGTAGAGAAACGAAAAGATTTATTTCTTAGCTGTCCTAGTTTCTAGGCTCTATGAGCAGTTAGGAGAGTAGAAGGAGGTTTCACTGAATAAACAGTTAGATCAGTAATACCTGAGGCCTTAGGTCTTTTATTGAAAGATATATTTTTTAGCTCATACAAGGAGAAAGATGAGGATCTAAAGAAAAACAGCCATAGTCATGAAGGAGCAGGGACAGCAAAGGAAGGATACAATTAGGTGATGTAGTGGATAGAATGCCACAACTGGAGTCAGGGAGGTGTTCAACTATGACCTTAGACACTACTATCTATGTGACCTTGGGCAAGTCACTTAACCGTGTTTGCCTCAGTTTCCTCATCTGCAGAATGAGCTGGAGAAGGAAGTGGCAAACTATTCCAATATCTTTACCAAGGAAATCCAAAAAGGAGTCACAAAGAGTCAGACACAACTGACTGAACAGCAACAAAGGTTGGTAAAAAGAGGACTGCCTTTGAAGATGTCTTGGGTTCAAATCTTGCCTCTATAGCTTACTGCCTGTTTGATCTTAAGTGAGTAACTCAAATTTAAGCCTCAAATTTCTTATCTATAAAAGGAGGATATTAGATTAGATGGCTTCTGATTCTCCTTGATCCTATGATCAAAGGTGGGCACTGGGACCCCATGTGCAAATATTGATTCTGGTGAATGGTCCATCAATGTTGACAAACCTTTGTCCCTCAACTTTCTTTTCAGATCTCCTTCATCCTTCCTAGTCATAGAATGCCTGGTTCTTTATGTCCTTTACACCAGGGCAGCTCAAGGTCATGTGGGGGCAGGAGAGAAGGTTTTCACTGGTGTTTGTTTTTCCTCATCTGATGTTATGTTTAGGAGAAAAGATTATCACTCTTGGTCTATAGCTGCCCTTTTCATACTGTACATCTGTATTGCAGGGGACTTTGGGGATGGTGAGCTAGAGAGGACATGGCAAGGGGAGCTGGAGGATCTAGGGTAGACGTCAAAGCTGAACAGATAATGAGAGCATGGTGGGAATAGATTTCCACTTGCTGAAGCTGGGTGTTGGGTCCAGCCATTCTGCTACATAAGTTACAAGCTAGTTGGACCCAGAAGCAGGTGAGGCTCTTTATTAGAGATAGGTCCAGGGCCAGACAATGAAAAGCTTCTGTCTTCTCCCAATTTTCCATTAATACTAAGTCTTTCTCCCCATACTATGAGACCTATGTCTAGCGTTTCTACCTTGTCATCTGATTACCTTCACTCTCATCTCCTTTTAGGGATTGTTTCATTTTTTATTTTCCCAGGACCTACCAATATATATGGTTTATAGTACCCTTTTTTGTGGATTGATATAAGTTCAGATTGAGTGGGCAGGTACTCCTTTGCCCATGTACAGAGGGAATAGCTACAGGGCACAAAACAAACTCCAACTGTACATTTCTTTGAACTATTGGATCAAAGTAGATCTTTGGGCAGCTTTTGGGATTTGGGAATGTGGCAAGCTGGTGGTCCCTTTGCAGAGGTTTTATGGTTTTGTTATGTCTTTTGTTCTAGTTGTTATCAACTAATTGTTTGCTTATGAATTCGATGGTAAAGATAAAAACAACTCTGTATAGTATCCAAAAAGGTATATGCTTCATTACCTTGTAGCCTTGGGCAAGTCACTTAACCTTCCCCAGTTTTCTAATCTGTAAATAACCAACAGAGAGAGCCAATTTTTCTATGCCTGGGTCATTTAACTAGGTCTCTCTGAAACAGAGGAAATTTAGAGAAGCAGGTGGTATTTGGCTTATGAGTGGAGGCTCAGAACTAGCTTTGATTATGTGAATCCACAAGCTCATATAGTCTTTGCAATGAATGACACTATCCTACAGAGCAGAGAGATATAAGGTCACTGACTGTCTGACAACTGTAGATATTGGAGCACTTATTTAGTAAAGTACTGGCTCATGTGTAATCTGTCAGGGTGAGTTTGGGAATCCTCAGGACCCAGATTCTCAGAACTAAAACAGATCAGGTGAGTGGTTGCTGGTGACATCTGGTGGTTAACTTTGGTATTAGATAATTCAAGAGATTTTGGCTAAGGGATGTATGTAAGCTTGTAAAGAAAAATGCATGGAGGAGGAGTTTTATATTAGAAGAGTGAGCGTGACCATTATCCAGAGCTGAGGCTACTTAATGTGAGTAAGCATCCTGGACTCAAAGAGGGTCACCATACTCTCCAGGTTTTTGGTTTGTTTGTATTTTCTTACTATCATATCAGTCAGGTATAAATGATGAGATGTAAATGTGATATAACAGCATCTGAATATATATATATATACATACATATGTATATATACATACACACACACACATATGCATATATTTGGGTTGGAGCTGGGTGGGGCAGATGTGTGATTCATCAGTAGAGGGATTTTCCAGTGTGGAAACTTCCTCCTCAAATAAGTAAACTCTAATCTTGTTACTTCTATTTGAAATTTCTGTAACTGTTCAAAAATTCACATTTAACTATAAAGCAATGTCTGAATTGAAGAGACAATGAAAGATTGAGGCAGTGAATTTGAGATAAGACAGCCTAGATTCTAATCCTTGCTCAGGCAGTTATTATTTGTATGATCTTTTGCCAATTGTGAAACCTCCTTCATGCTTCAGTTTCCTCATCTGTAAAATTAAGGTGTTAAATCAGATCCCCCACTAAGGTCCCAACCATCTTGGAAGTTTTGATTCTATTATCTCATATTTTCATCAAAAAAAGTCAGTAGTCAAAAGTCAAACATTTATTAAGCACCTACTATATGGCAAACACCATGTTCAGTGCTGGGAATATAAAAAGAAACAAAAGCCAGTTCCTGCCCTCAGGGAGCTCACACTCTAATGGGAGAGACAACAAGCAAAAAAATACAGTAGTATCTTGACATACAAGTGCACCAACTTACGAAATTTCTGAGATATGAGTTGTCACTCAGTTGATTTTTTGCTTTGAATTATGAGCCAAAATTTGAGGTACAAGTCACTGCTAGTTGGCTTAGTGAACAACACCACAACCCAACACCCACCCAGCATTCCCTGCTTCACTAGCTCAGTCCACATATTTACCTCACCAGTGAAGAAAATTAAGTTAAACAAAAGTAAAAAAGATATTGTACTAGTTAAGTTCAGGGATAAAGTATAGCATTAAGAATGTAGTAAGTAAGTGAATGAAAGTGGCAGAAAGAGCATGAAACAAAACTCCTCCAACCTCCTCTATCTATCTCCTCCACCCTCCACCTCAGCCAGTATCTTCTCTTAGCTCAAGTCGTCTGATATCCAGGGTAAATATACACTTTATAAAACCAGTTTATTTCTTTACATTCTCTTTTATTATATTTTTATACAATATTTGTTATTTATAAATACTTTTTCTTATTTAAAAATACGTAACAAAAAATATTGGGGTGGCATTTTGGGGGCTGGAATGGATTAATGGCATTTCAATGGGGAAAATTGATTTGATATATGAGAAAATTGAGATATGAGAAAATTGAGTTATGAGCTCAGTAACAGAATGGATTAAACTCGTAAGTTAAGGTACAGCTGTATATGTACAGATGAGCCACATACAGGAAAGTGCTTTTCCTGCAAGCTCCCAATGGCCTCTAAATTGTGTGTTTGTTGCAATGTCAGTCTCTGGCTACCCTGAAAATAATTGACTGATAAATCCAGCTGGTGACTCAAGTGAACCAGAAGGAATTTGGTGCAGTAGTACCAACAACAAAATATATTTAATAATATATTTCCTTTCATTGAAATGTGATTGACTCATCACTGCTCTGATTATGCCCAATTAGTGCTTCAATTATTCTATCCTCACAGGTACATTTTGTAGTAATGTTTCTCAGTTGCCAAATTAAACTTTATGTTATTGTTTGCGGTCTTTTATTTCATTGTTTGTGGCCTTTTATTTCATTTTATACACAAAGTTGTAGAGGGTTAAACCTGCTCCCAAGGTTGTCGTATGATATATAATTACTTAGTTTTTTATAATGGGATTCCTGATGTAATTAGTATAGGGAAACTGCTTCTACCAATGCAGACCAACCCCTACTGTGACTTATGGGTTTTTTATTGTCCACTGCCCTAAAAGCTTGAGGGACTTGCCCAGGGTCACACAATTATCACATCTTAGAGGGGGACATTGGACCCAGGTATTCCTGACTTTGAAGTCAACTTTCTAGCCACTACTCCTTGATTTCTCTAAATGTAATTACTAGTATAATTATTATTATTATGTTTTATTGGCTTCAGCTTGTGAGGACTCAAGCCTCATCCAAGTGATACTCTTGGGCAGTCCTAGTTATAAGCAAATCTAATGGAACATAGCCTGAGAGTTGGATGGGACCTCAAAGACCATTGGGACCAGCCCCCTTATTTTACAGACAAGGAAACTGAGACCCAGGGAGGTTACACAAATAGGAAATGTCAAGTGTCAGTCATTTCTCATCTTTGTGCCTGTATATAGGATTTTCCTTAGGCTTCACATGCATCCCTTCTTTATCTCAACTCCATAAAGTATTTCTCTTCTTTTGAAGTCAGGCCTAAATACTATGTCCCCATGAAGCTTTTCCTCATTCTCTCAATGTGCTAGCACCCTTTCTCTCCAACTCCCTTGTGTTTAATGACTTTGTATGTGTTTTTAACTTTATATGTTACTAACTTAATTAAATTTACTTACTTAAATATGTTGGCTTAATTAATATGTTATTAACTTTATATTAATGATACACATACATAGTTAATGTATATACATTTATTTTTATTTATTCATATGTATATTTATATGCATGTGTATTAATACATGTGCATGTATATATATATATATATATATATATATATATATTTACACATATATATAAACATATATTGTCTTCCCCATTAAATGGTGCTCTTATTTAAAGTAGGGATCATCCTGTTCTTTATATTTGTATCCCCAGCCTAACCAGCTGTCCAGCATCATTTGAGTTGAGTCATTTTTCAGTAATGTCCAACTGTTTGTGACCCCATTTGAGGTGTTCTTGCTAAAGATACTAGAATGATTTGCCATTTCCTTCTACAGCTCATTTCATAGATGAGGAAACTGAGGCAAACAGGGTTAAATGATTTGCCCAGGTTCACACAGCTAGTAGGTGTCTAAGATTGGATAAATTTAGGAAAATAAATCTTCTCAGCACTCCATCCTCTGTGCCACCCAACTGACTCTTCCCAGCCCTAAAAGGTACTTAATGTAGGCTTGTAGACTAATTGATTTGAAATGGTGCTTGAAGCCATGACTCTTTCCCCTGAACCACGCTGCCTTCTAGTTTTGGCACAAGGATGATGGCCAGCCAGCCAGGGATGGGGAGGATGGCAAAAGGCAGATAGAGGAGGCTGAGTGACCACATGGGCATTTGAAAAACCTTGATCTTTCAGCTTTTTCTAATGGCCCTGTTTTGAAATCATGTATTGTGTTGGGAAAAGTTTTTAATTTGCTTTTGTCTGATGATGACACTCCAGGGAATGTTGATGTATTATTCCAGATACAGGGTATGTGGCCCCTTCTTGGAAGCATTGACTGAACTGGCCAGCTATTATTACCCAGTGGATGAAATCGATCTGAATGTTGCTTCCTCACTTCCTGTCATCAGTAGTCAGTTTACCAAAGAATACATTGACCTTGATGAGAATCACCTAATTCTTTGCCTTATAAATTGAATACTTTGGTGGTCCTTCTTATGATGTGGCTTCTTCCCCCTACCAAAACAGATCCTTTCTGTCTTAGACTGTTGGGCAGCGAGTACCTAGAGCACTGAGATTGGAGTCAGGAAGACCCAACTTCAAATTCTCGGTCTGGGGTGGCAGGGAAGGACCCTGGCCAGATCCTTTAACCTCTCTCAACCTCATTTTCTTTACAAAGATGGAGATAATTAGTAACATCTACCTGCCAGGGTTGTGATGGGGAACAAATGAGAGATGTATTCTTTACATTTTAGCTACCACCAATAGTGATAATAGTTGGTGGTCTTCAAGAGTGACTGAAGCCAGTCCTCTGTTGCTGTGAACAAGTCACCCTATTTCTTCCCCAATAAAGTGGGGAGACTTGTATTTGTGTTCTTATTGCACAGATCTCCTTATCCATTAAGGTCATGTGTGTGAAGCACTCAGCGTAGTTCCCAGCACATAGTAGGTTCTTAGTAAGTGCTTACTCTCATCCCTTCTCTTCATTACATTGGAGGAGATTCCACTAGGCTTCAAAAGTTGAGTAGGACTTAGATTACAAAAAACAGCAGCAATAATAATGAATGTACAAATAGACATGTATATATGTTGCTTTAAGGTTCACCAGACACTTTACATACATTATCTAATTTGATCCTCACAACAGCTGCGGGAGGTAGGTGCTATTATTACACCAATTTTACAGATTGGGAAATTGAGGCAATCAGCAGTTAAGAGACTTGTTCTGGGCCACACAGCTGGCTATCATCCTTTGTTCTTGAAGAGGACCAGAACGGCATCACTATGTTGGGGTCAAGTTTCAGTGTGTCACACTGTGGCTGATAAGACCAATATGAACTTGGAATGTTCTACCAGAGGTTGGGCGCAGAGAACATTTGGGATGGATTATCTAAATTTGTGTATCTCCCATTTCTTTTGAGCTCCTTCAATTCTGCTTTGCTTATAGAGCACAGCACCTTTTCTGATGGAGGCACGCCATGCTGGAGGTCCTGTGCCAGTATCTCCCATGTCATGCACTCAGTTCCAGAGTTCTTCAGAGAGACACACAGCTAGTAAAATGTATGGGGCAGGATTCGAATTTAGGTCTTTCTGACTTCAAGTCCACCATTTCTAGCTGCCCCAGCCAGAGAGGAAGGAGGGGGAATTCTGGGTAAAGAGCATGACATAAGCAAAGGTCCAGGAATGGGAGTCTGCTTTGTTTAGGTTGAGGGACAGTAACTTGAATATTTTGGCTGGAGAAGATGATTTTTAGAGAAATCATTCAACAAATAAACATTTATTAAGCATCCGCTATATACCAGGCACTGTGTTTAAGTACTGAGGATACAAAAAGAGACAAAGTGCCTCTCTTCAAAGAGCTTACAGTCTAATGGGGGATATGAGTTATAAACAAAAGCATAAAAAACAAGTTATATACAAGATAAAAAGGAAATAATTAACACAAGAAGGCCCTAGAATTAAGGGAGGTTGGGAAAGGCTTTCTGTAAAAGATGGGATTTTTAGTTGGTACTCAAAAGGAAGCCAGAGGAATGAGTAGGTATTGAGTTGAAGGGGGGTAGTGCTTTCCAGTAATGGGGGACATGCAGAAGATGAATGTGTGAGAAGGAGGGATAACACGATGAGCCCTAAAGGGCTCTTGTTTCCATGGGCCAGACCCTTGACAAAGGGCACAAAAGAAGAATCAGAACCTATTGAACCATGCTAATACATAATATGGCTCAGAACCTTATTTGCTGTCTTCAAAGAGACTCCTGAGAAGAAAGTCTTGTTACAGATGTACTTCTGATTTCTTAATTCAGTGTGGAAAATCTGTGGCCTCATCCAGAGTAGGAGTATCTCAGAATCATAGACTCTAGAGTTGGAAAGCACTAAAGCATTCGTGAGGTCCAAATGGTATCTGAAATATATCTCCCAAAACCCTACAAGTGGTTATCGAGTCACTGAACTGGAGAGAAGTCTCTTAGCGGGAGCTCAGCTAAACTAACAAAATCACATAGGTCCGTCTCCCCCTGCCTGTCCCCACACACCACCAAATAATCATAACAGCTTGCATTTATGTAACACTAATGTTTTTGACTGATTTTTTTGAGTAGATAGCACAACTATTATTTCTATTTAAGACTCTGAAAGTTGCAGGGATTTGCTCAGGGTCACATAGCTAGTAAGGGTTGGTGGAAGGGTTTGGATCCAGTTTGCCTGACTTTAAAGTCCTTCATTCCTTCTATTGTATCATATCACCATTTTGAGCAGCACTGAAATTGAAGGGGGAAGTAAGATGGCAGATGTAGCAAGTTGGGCTAAAAAGGCATGTTTTGAGCCAGAATGACCTGGGTTCATATCCTGCCTCAAACACTTTATAGTTTTGTGACTTTCAGGGAAGTCTGTTAACCTCTTTGTGCCTCAGTTTCCTCTTCTGTAAAATGGGGCAGGAGGGTTTTGGACTTGATGGTTTCTAAGGCCCCCCTGGGATCTAAGATAATGACCTTATTCTTCTTATGATGTGTAAGAGATAGAATAACTGAAGGAAAAATTCTGGGTAAATTCAGAGAAAGACCCTGCCTCAGCTTCCAGTCTTGAATGTCTTTAAGTCTCGTGTTACCATATTCACATCCAGGGAAATCTACCCCCAATAGAAGCTTCTAAAGAAGGTACCCTTCCTGTTGTGGTAATGTCCCGCTATTATTTAGGGAGCCCTGAATGACTTTCATAGGACCAAATCACTAACGAATAGAGATGATAAACAATCCAATGGCCTCTTTTACAAGTGTCCAGATTTCATTTCCAGAGTCTTGAACAACTTCCAGCTGGATAATTACATTCTGACTACCTTTGCTGAATCCCCCCAGGAGTTTCAGTTATGAAAGCAATTTATGGGGTGATTTGTATAGTGCCTGTAGCCATAACAACTGAGTACAATTCACCAAAAAAAAAAAAAAAAGAAATTAAGCAAGTCTCCATCAAGTGATGATAAATCAAAGAATGGTGCACATTATGAAAAAATGTACAGTCCATTTCTCATTTGTGGGTATAAACTAAACAGAAATTAAGATGGAAAATAATTGCCCCTTTTCCAATCCAAAAAAATCTACCCAGTTGTGTCCATGCCATCCCAAAGTCTCCATAACATGGCCAGCTTTTTAATAACAGTGCTGTTCAGAAGAAGATGTTGCTCAGAAGATATATGCCATCTCTCTCTGAGAAATATAATTTTCAGGAACCCAGAGGGTTCCCTAATGATGCCTTTCCATGATGCCTTCTATATAAAAGACAAAGGTCATTGCTTTTATTGATTCAATTCAAGTCCATTCAACAAGCTTCTTTGTAGGGGTCTTTAATGTTCCATGTTCTTTGGTTGATGCCAGTGAGACCAGGACAAAAAAGAAAAATCCTTTGCTCTCAAGGAGCTTGAATCCTACTGGAAAAATGATACCCACAATGCCATCAGTGACAAGAACCAACAACATAACCATTTTTATAGCACTTACTTTGTGCCAGGCACTATGCTGAACACTTTGCAAATACCATTTCAGATGATCCTCCCAACAGTCCTGGGATGTAGATGCTATTATCTCTATCTAACATATGAGGAAATTGAGGCAGACAGAGCTTGCCTTACCCAGGGTCACATAGATAGTAAGTGCCCGAAGCCAAGTATATGAGCTATATCTACTGTGTTACCTGGCTAACCCTGACACGTGTGTTTGTATAAATACAAACCACAAAGCAGATATAAATGAGTGTGTGTGTGTTGGGAGGATATGTTTTTGTTGTTCAGTTTTTTTGTCAAATCTGATTCTGGGTTGACCCCACTTGGGATTTTCTCAGCAAAGATACTGGATTAGTTTGCCATTTTTCCAGCTCATTTTACAGATGAGGAAACTGAGGCAAACAGGGTTAAGTGACTTGCCCAGGGTCACACAGCTACTAAGTGTCTGAGGCTGGATTTGAATTCAGGTCTTTCTGACTTCAGGCTTGATGCTCTAGCCCCTGTGCCACCTAACTGTGTGGCATGGGGAGTGGAAGGTAGCCATGACAATAATTAGAAATATCCAGAAGGACCTTTTGTAAAAGATGAGCAAGTCAGATTCTTCTAAGACCATACCTTTCTCTTCCTCCTGGAGGGCCCTGGAGGTATGACCTTACCTTGGTATATGTATGCCTCTGCTTTACCCTTACCCTGGGGGATGGAAAAACTTAATGGAACTATCCACCAGTTTAAGCTTCCTGACTCATTCTGCTTGTGACTACATAGCCTGGGGATGATTGGTCCTAAGTCATGGGGTTCACCTGTCTCTGCTACTTGGTGAGCCTATAAGGGTTATTAATAACACCAACATCATAAGATTCTTACTTTGTCTCAGCTGTCAGTCAGGGGTGCTGAAGAAAGATTTTCTTTCCCTGTCACCCTGACAGTCAGACAGAGAAGGTGTATCTTCTCTATTTCTGTGCATATATTATTCCCAGGATTCCTCCATTGCAGTCACCTTTGTCCCCTTCCCCCATGTAATTAATCAAAATGTGAGTCATAGTACATACAAAACAAATCAGGAATTAGAGCTTAAAGGAGGCTCCCCTCCTCCAACTTGGTGTGTCCATGTACAAAACTCCAGCAAGCATCTCTCTCAGAGTGGGGAGAAATGAACATTGTTCAGAACTAAAATTCCAAGGATTTATGCAGATGGCTTTCAGAGCCTTTTAGTCTCTCTCAGGACAGAGTGAAAAACAATACATACCTTTCGGATCTAGCCCATCTTCTGTTTGTGGAATATCTTCAGGTTTACAGGCTTTATCCTTGGCATGTATTTCTCCTTGGCGGGTGAGAGGGATACCTGGCTTGATGTCCAAGACTATATTCTCATCCCCTCAGCCTTATTCCTGCCAAGTCTTCCATACAGGTCTGCCCTACCCTTCCTTTGTGCCTCCACTAGAATCCCCCTTCCATTGTTAACAAACTCCCTTTTATCTTGACTCTTGTGTCTTGTACTCATTTTGTATTTTTACTCTTGGGAAGACTTGACTCCTATCACCCTGAAGACACTGCACCCCTGGTCATCTTCTCTAGTGTTGTATGTATTTCCTTGCATGAACCTAACACACTGGACCAGGAGAAGAAAGATGTATATTCCTTGATTTCACTGCCATTGTCTGACCCCAATTTTGCCTTTATCATTTAGGAAACTCTCTTCTTTTGCAGTTCACTCCAGCCATAATTATTATCTGATTTGGACCCAGCTGGCAGTTAGGCATCAACCCCCAGGTCATTCTCTATCCTTTCTCAAGAATTTAATAACTTATTTTCCTCAACATTCCAACCTCTGCTATTATATTTAGGGAATTTAATATATATGTTGATGTCCCTCTATCCAAGCACCTTGGTCTTCCCAGTTCATCAGCCTTCTCATCTCTCATGACCTATATTTTCACCCCAATGTAACCATGCATAAGAATGGTCACACACCTGATCTCTAGAAAACCATAAAGTACCAAATGAATATTAACTCTTATTATCACCATCTCACCATTATCCACAAGCATTCTACCCCCATGGTCGAGAATTCTAAAATTACATTATCTTATCATAGCCATTTATTGTACTATCTCTCCCTGTGTTTTGTTCCTCTCACACTTGTCCTTACTGTGAGCTCAAGGCCTTCTCTCCTTTGTTGCTTTCAATGACCCCTCATCCTTACCCTGCCTCCACTTTACAATTTTCTCAGTTGAAGTTACAGTTAACCAAGTCAACTGCATGCTCTGCCATGTTTGCATTCCCTGGCCCCTCTTCCTGTGGTGATTCAACGCTTTTGAAATCTCATCCCTGGATTAGCAACTCCAACATGCTCTTCCCTCTCCTCAGGGACTGCTGAACATTCCTGGAGGAAATCCCAGCACAGTGCTGATGGCTTCAACTACCAATCTTAAAACAGTTAGTTAAAACATTAATCTCAAACCGAACTGTCCCCACATAAAGTGATCTTTCTATTATTCCTTAACTGACTAGCCCCTCACAGTCAATGTTTCCAAATCATTTCTTCCTTCTTCAAACCTCCTACAGCTCCCCTGCCTATTTCTTGCTCAGCAGAGCAGATAGCCCTGCCTTTACTGAGAAAATAGAGGCCATTCTTCTTGAGTTCCCTTTTATCCCCTTCCCTAAACTCAGAACCTCTTGAGGTAATCCTCTATCTTCCTCTCTTCTGCTCCAGTCTTATTAAGACATGGTCTTTTTTCTTCCAAAGGCTAACCCTTCTACTTGTGCATTTGCTCCTATTCCCTCTCGCTGCTTCTGGAAATTTCCACCTCAAAATCAACCCTCCTTGGTCTTTAATTCTCAGTCTTTATTTACTTGTTCTTTCCCTGCTGTCTCCAAACATAATCACATTTTCCCCATCCTAAAAAACAAACAAAAAACAAACAACAGTAATTTGATTTTACTCCCATTAAAACCCTTTCTTCCCTTTCATAACCAGACTCCTAGAAAAAGAGGTCAACTTTTCTTATCTCTATTTTTGTTCTCCTCTGACTTCTCAAATTCTTGTATTTGGTTTCCAGCCTCCTTACTTAACTGAAACTGCTCTCTTCAAAGTTACTAATGGTGTCTCTTTTTAAAAATCATATTTTCTTCCCCCGCAATTACATGTTAAGATTTTTTTTTAACATTAAAAAAAAAGTTTTGAGTTCTAAAATGTATCCCTTCCTTTCTCTCTTCCCCTCCTGCCATGGTAAACAATCCAATATAGGTTATACATGTGCAATCATAATATTTCCGTATTAGTCATTTTGTATAAGACTCAAACCAAAAGCAAAAAAAAAAAAAAAAAGAACGGAAGAAAGCAAACAACAGTGTGCTTCAGTCTGTATTCAGACAATATCACTTCTTTCTCTGGAGGTGGGTGTGAGTCCTTTGGGATTGTCTTGGATCGTTTATTGCTGAGAACAGCTAATCATTCACATTTCTTCATCGTACCGAATTGCTATTACTTACGTACAATGTTTGCTTGGTTCTGCTGACTTCACTTTCATCAGTTCATGTAAGTCCAAGTTTTTTCTGAAATCATCCTGCTCCTCATTTCTTATAGCACAATAATATTCCATCACAATCATATACCATAGCTCGTTCAGCCGTTCCCCACTTGATGGGCACCTCCTCAATGTCCAATTCTTAGCCACCACATAAAGAGTTGCTATAAATATTTTTATACAGACAGGTCCTTCTCCCTTCTAATTGTCTTCCTGATTCCAAGTCCAGTGCTCTATCCACTGCACCACTTAGTTGCCCCAAGCTGACTCTAAGTATTGTGAAAAGACATCTTGACCCATGCACGATTCATTGTTGATGAAAACAGGGCATTGGGAAAACTTTGTCTGCGAAGGAGGCATAAAAGGATTAATAGAGCTCCATTTCTATAGTCAGAAGATCTGGATTCGAGTCCTGATTTTGCTAATTACCAGCTGGGTTACCTGGGGAAATCACCTCTTTTAACCTTAATTTTATCACCTGTGAAATGAAGGTGTTGGAGGAGATGGATTCTGAGTTCTCTTCTAGTTCTAATTTAGATGGTTATTCAGGTGAAATTTAAATCTCTTTCCAACCTTCCTTCCTCTCTTCCTTCTTTCCTTCCTTCCTTCTCTCCCTCCCAACCTCCCCCCAGGGTTATATAGCTAATAATTATCTGAGACCAGATTTAAACTCTATCCTTCTGACTGTAGGCCAGTTACTCTATCCACTGTGCCATCTAGCTGCTGTATTCCTCTTTTTCTAAATATCCAATCCCCTGTCTTACTGGTGATTAAGTAAATCAGCAACCAGTAACATTAGGATCCTGGGTTTAGAGCTGGAAGGGGTCTTAGGGGCCATCTAGTTTAACCTCATCATTTTGAGATGAGGAAACTCATGCACAGAGAGGTAGGTTGACAGGCCCAAGGTCACAGAAGTCGTATGGATCCCAGGTAGAACTTCATTTCAGGGCAGACTCCAAAGCCACTGTTCTTCTACTATGTTCAATTCAGAGGCAAGGTCTTAACACTTGGTAGGTAAGAGAAAACAATTTTGTAGAATTTGTAGAATTTCCTGAGTTCTTACATTACCTTCTGGATCTAGAGTGAGAGATAATTAGTATGAAAATGATAAAAAAAAAATAACCCATAGGGGATTTCAACACCTCTAGCATGTTTAAAGTCTGAAAGTGAAATAGAATAAAAGTTCACCCCCTTTTAGTTTCCCTCTTACACTGATAGTATATTCATAGAAGTGATAAAAACTGTTCAAATTAAATTGACTTTGTTTATGAAATAAGTTTATTTTTCCATGTGCCAAGAAACTTTGGAGTTTCTTTGCCCAGCCATGGATGTCTCAATTCATCAGCCTATCTATAACTCAAAAGTCCTGTGTTCATCAGATTTTGCAGGTCTATTGGTAGGATAAAAGAAAAGCTTATTCATCTTGTTGGATTAGTTGATCTCTGAGGCCCTTTCTAGCCGTAAGATTCCATTACTCTCTTCTATCCCAACCAGAGGCAAGTTGCAGACATGAATATTTCTCTCTGGGATAATACAATCTAGGAGAATTAACTAGCTTTTAAACCCCAAAGCTTTGACCTTCTCTTTTCCTGTCTCATTGGTGAGGAGGCCCTTCACCAAGCATTATTATTGACAATCCATGGGGAGGAGTCAATTAACGATAAAGATGGAAAGATGGGCACAAAGGATCAAAGATTTAGAGCCGGGAAGACATCATCTAGTCCAAAGCCATCATTTTATAGATAAGGAGACTGAAGCCCATGATCAAAGATAAATATTGTGGGAGCACAGAGAGGTGGGGGAGAGAGAAGAGGAAGTTTTGTATTTTCTTTCTTTTCATGAGAAATACCATATTAGAATCAGCCTGTATTTCTGTGTAGCCCTTGCGTATTACCTCCCTGTCTTGAGCAAAGCCAAACAAAAGATGTCTTAGTCTTAGATGCCCCAAATCCATTATCTACTGGCAGATTAGCCAGTCTTTGTCCCCTTTCCAAAAGCACAATGAGGTACTCCCTTGTACCTTGACTGACCAGTTCTTGAGCCCATCAGGATTACATCTTATATTATCTGTGGGAAATAACTCATATTCAGTATCATTCCTATACCTACTATAAGGAAGGACAATGGGTAGACATTTCAGGGAGAAAGACTTACGCTTGATGTGGGGAGAATCCTCCTAATAGATTTCTCCTCAAGTTTAGCAGGGATAAATTAGCGGGTTCAGGGCAGAGTGGATCGAATGTAGGACCTGGAGTGAGGAAGACCCAAGTTCAAATCTCACCTCACATACTAGCTGTGTGTCTCTGGGCAAGTCACTTGACCCTGTTTGCCTCAGTTTCCTCATCTGCAAAATGATCTGGAGTAGGCAATGGAAAACCACTCCAGTGTCTTTACTAAGAAAACCCCAAATGGGGTCACAGAGTTTTGGACATGTCTGAAATGCCTGAATGATTAGCAGGTTCACCTCCTCTTGAGCTCTCTAAGCAAAAACTGGATGCAAACTTGTCAAAGTTGTGGTAGAAGGTATTTTTGAAGTAGGTGGACTTCGCAGTCCCTTTCTACTCAGATTCTGTGATCAATAATGTTTACATTCAATCTAACATCATGATTCTTGGTGGAGTTAGTGCCAAGGAATTGCAGAAGTGGTATGAAGTGGTACATGTACAGTTACTCAGAGGCCCTGTTTTTAGTTTCTAAAGCCTGAGAATAAAAGCTATAGAATGACAAATTCACAGAATCTGAGAGTTGAGCAAGATCTCAGTGACTTTATGGATGTACCATAGTTCAGTTGAAGATATCATAGATTTTGAGTCACAATAATTGGGTTATAATACTGAGTCTGCCACTTATTCCATATGTAACTGCAGGTAATTCATGTCACCTCTCCAGCTTTAGTTTCCTCATTTGTAAGAGCAGTGATTAGAACTTTAAGGCCTCTTCATGATTTTTTCCTCTTATTTTAATTTTTTCTCAATCACACGTTAAAACAATTTTTAACATTTCTTTTTTGAAATTTTGAGTTCCAAATTCTCTCTCTCCCTCTCTCCTCTTCCCACTCTTTAATAAGGCAAGCAGTTTGATATAGATATATTGTCATGCAAAACATTTCCATATTAGCCATGTTAGAAAAGAAAATACAAAAAAAAAGTTTAAAAAAAGGTATGCTTTACTCTGCACCCAGACAATATCAGTTCTTTCTCTGGAAGTGGATAATTTTTTTTTTTTATCATAAATCCTTTAAATTTGTCTTGGATCATTGTATTGCTGAGAGTAACTGTCATTCACAGTTGATCATTATAATACTGCCATTACGGTGTACAATGTTCTTCTGGTTCTGCTCACTTCACTTTTCATCAGTTCATATAAGTCTTCCAAGGTTTTTCCGAAACCATCCTCATCATTACTTAGAGTGCAATAATAGCATTTCACTAGAATCATGTACCTCAACTTGTTCAGTGTTCCCCCAATTGATGGGTATCCCCTCACCTTCCAGTTCTTTGCTACCACTAAAAGAGTTGCTATGCATATTTTTGTATGTAGAGGGCCTTTTTCTTTTTCTTTGATCTCTTTGGGATACAGACATAGTAGTGATATTGATGGGTGAAAGGGTATAGTTTTCTAGCCTTTCAGGTATAGTTTTAAATTGTTCCCTAGAATAGTTAGATCAGTTCACACCTCCACCAACAGTGCTTTAATGTCCCAATTTTCCCAAATCCCCTCCAATATTTGTCGTTTTCTTTTACTGTCATATTAGACAATCTGTTAGGTATGAGGTTGTCCCTTGGAGTTATTTTAATTTGTCTTTCTTCAATCAATGATGATTTAGAGCATTTTTTCTGTATGACTATAGATAGCTTTGATTTTTTCTGGAATTCAGAAAACTGCCTTTAACAACCTTTGAACATTTATTAACTGGGAAATGACTTGTATTCTTATAAATTTGATTCAGTTCTCTATACATTTGAGAAATGAGGCCTAGACATTTCCTTTAAAATTTTTTCCCCAGTTTTCTGTCCTTCTAATCTTAGTTGCATTGGTTTTATTTGCATAAAACTTTGTACATTTAATGTAATCACAATTGTCCATTTTATATCCCATGATGTTTATTATCTCTTTTTTCCTCACAGATTTTTCCTCATCCATAGATGTGGCAGGTAAAATTTTTCATACGCCCCTAATTTCCTTATGACATTGCTCATTATTTCTAAATCATGTACCTATTTTGACCTTATCTCGAAGGTATATGGTGTAAGATAGTCTTTATATAGTTTGGTCTTTTTAAAAGAGGGTCTTTACCTAGTTTCTGCCAAAGTGCTTTCTAATTTTCCTAGCAATTTTTGTCAAATAGTGAGTTCTTGTTCCAAAAGTTTGGACTTTGGGTTTAGCAAACAATAGATTATTATGACCATTTACTTCTGTGTATTGTATACCTAATCTATTCCAATACCAGATTATCTTCATATACCACTTTGTAATATAGTTTTGAGATCTGATACTGTTGGACCCCCTTCCTTCACCTTTTTTCATTGATTCTTTTGATATTCTTGCCCTTTTAATCTTCCAGATGAATTTTGTTATTATTTTTTCTAGCTCTATAAAATATTTTTTGGTATTTTGAAAGGTATGACACTGAATAAATAAAGTAATTTAGGTATTACTGTCATTTTTCATCATATTAGCTCGGTCTACCCACAAGCAATTAATATTTTTCCAATTGTTTAAATCTGTATCCATAGGAAAAATGTTTTGTAATTGTATTCATACAGTTCTTGAGTTTGTCTTGGCAGGTAGATTCCCAAATATTTTATATTTTCTGCTGTTATTTTAAATGGAATGTCTCTTTCTACATCTTCTTGCTGTACTTTGTTGGTAATATATGAAAATGCTAATGATTTATGTGGATTTATTTTATATCCTGCAAGATTACTGAAGTGAATTATTTCAATTAGTTTTTTAGTTGATTCTCTAGGATTCTCTAATTATACCATTATTTCATCTGCAAAGAGTGATAGTTTTGTTTCCTCAATGCCCATTCTAAGTCCTTCAATTTCTTTTTCCTCTATTATTGCTCAAGCTAACACTTCTAGTACAATATTAAAAAATAGTGATGATAATGGACATCCTTGTTTCATCTCTGATCCTATTCAGAAAGCTTCTAGCTTATCCCCATTACATAAATGCTTTCTGATGATTTTAGATAGCTTGCCTTTCTAGTGCAATATTGACTAATAGTAGTGATAATGGGCATCCTTGCTTCATGCCTGATGTGTTTGGAAAGGCTTCTAGCTTATTCCCATTATGCTCTTAAAAAAATGAAGGATAAAAAACAATTATAGATAATGGTTTTAGAAAGTTGCTACTTGTTTTAGAGAATGCTCCATTTATTCCTGTGCTCTCCAATGGTCTTTAAAAATAGGAATAAATATAATTTGTCAAGAACTTTTTTCTGCATCTATTAATATAATCATATGATATTTGTTGTCTTTCAGTTCTCTTCTAACTCTGAATCTGTTTCTATGAAAACTTCCACTGGAGGGAAACCCACAATTTCCCAAGGCAGCCTATTATACTTTGGGATGGCTCTGTTGTTAGTTATAGTGAGCTTAAGTTAGTCTGCCTTCTGAGGATGAGTGGAGGAAGTCTGGCCTTTCTCCTACATTCGTTTACTTGAGAGAATTTCTTATAATTATAAGAATTATAAGAATGGGATGCTATTTTGTAGGATTACAAGGATATAAAAATTATAGGAGCACTAGATGATCTCAAGCTCCCTTCCAACTCTACATCTGTAGCTGTGTAGTGATAAGGATTATAAGGATAGAATTATATCTTGTCCTGATAGGAAGATAGTAAAATTCAGGATGGGTGGTACAGCGGGCTGAATGGTGGCTTGAAGTCAGAAAGACTTGTGTTCAGATCTTGCCTCAGATATCTACTTGCTCTGTGTTCCTAGGCAAGACATGTCACCACTCAAGTTCTTGGTTTCCTCATCTGTTCAATGAGGGGCTGGGCTCGAAGATCTCTAATATCCCTTCTGACTCTAAATCTATGATTCCACGAACCATTTCCCATAAGGTTAGGTATGTATAAAAGGTTAATTAAAGAGGAGGCTTGATTAACAGAGTTCAACACTCCATTTCCTGGATATATTTTCATTAAGAGGAAGTGAAGGGGGAGAGAATAAACATTTATTAAGCTCCTACTATGTGTCAGATGCTGAGGTTTACACATATTATCTTACTTGATCCTCACAACAACCTCCTGAACTACTTACTGTTGTTATTATCTCCATTTTACTGTTGAGGAAATGGAGGCAGATAGAGTTTAAGTGATTTGTTCAAGGTCAAATAGCTAATAATTATCTGAGACAGCATTTGAACCCAGGTCTGCCTGAATCCAGGACCAGTGTTGTGTCCGCTGTGCTGCCTAGCTGTATTAGATGTCAAAATATCAACTTAACAATTGCTTATTTTTTTTTAAATAAAAACCTATATCTCACATTTATGAAACACTTGGCCTATAACAAACCTGTGGAATAAGTATGAATGAATAAATGAATGAAAAGACATTTCTTAAATGCTTGCTAAGGTAGAGTCAATAAGCATTTATTAACACCTACTTTGTGCCAAGTTCTGTGCTAAGCATTGGAGAGAAAAATAGAAACAAAAAGTTAGTCTCTGCCCTTCAAGCACTTACATTCTAATGGAGAAGGATAACACACAAAAGGAAGCTGAAAAGGGGTGGGGGTAGAAAGTGTCTACACTAGGGCATGGTGGAGAAAGAAGGCAATGAAGACAGAAATACAAATAAACAAGATGGCCTTTCAAAGAGTTACCGTCTAACAGGGTAAGACAACATATATGGGGAAACGAGAATTACAAAAGTGGGAGTGTCAGGGGGATCCTGTGGGCTGCTACAGCATAGCTTAGAGATGACTAAGACCTGGGATAGTGGGCCTGGGTATAGGTAAGATAATGTGAAAGCTAAGCAGCCAGAGCTTGGGTTCCCCATTTTAAAGATGGGGAAACTGAGGCCCTGGGTTCTATAGCTAATGAAGCTAATAAGCGAGCTGGGCTTTGAAAATAATGTAACTTGAACATAATATAACGAGTTTTTGATTTGGTTTAAATGTTGGCTGTCTGCTTACTAGTCCTTTGTTCTTTGAATAGGTTACTCACCATCTCTTTCGTTCATTTGTAAAATGGCAGGGGCAGGATAGCCTCTGAGGTATCTTCTGGGAATAGTAGATCTAGGAGTCTATGATCCTATGATTTTGTGACTCCAAGACTGATGCTTCTTATTCCCTTCTTTTTTTCATCCCTCTTAAAACTAAGTATATATTGCAGTATAAATATGAGAACTGAGCCAGTTGGAGATTTATACCTGACTACTGAATCTCTTGCCTAAGTTACAAGTATGATTTCAGGTCATTAAGTTATAGATATCATTATTCTATACAGAATAAAGAAAACAATGAACTCTTTAAAAGGTTCCTGTTGCATAGGCACACTATGAGAATTCTGCTGGGATGACTTGGAGATGTTTGTGTCTAAGTGGAAAGAGCAACAGAGTGAGAATTAGGAGACCCAAATCTAAATCTTGCACCATAAAAATATACCTGTGTGATCTTGGACAAGTCATTTTACCTCTTTAGGTGAAACTGGTGATTCCCCCCTAGTAAAACTGGGAGCTTGGACTAGGTGAGATTTATACTTCCTTTTAGTTCTTGACTCCTATTGAATTTATTATTTTGAAAATTTTTAAAAATGTGATTTGATAACAAATGCAAGCATTTCTACATGTAAAGAGAAAAAGGATTGGATATAAATAAAACTGAATTTCTATGATGCATAGCTTAAAACCTATAATTGTTTTCACATTATTTTCTTCTTCTCTAATAGTTTCCCCCAATTACAGGTAAAAACAATTTTCAACATTCATTTAAAAAATTGATTTCCAAATTCTCTCCTTCCCTGTCCATGCCACTTATTGAGAAGGCAAGAGTCTATAATATTTAAAGGTAAAACTTATTCTCACCTGGCCAGGGGTCAGCTTATTCAATATTATTCAATATTCAATATTATTCAATATTCAATATTATTCAATATTCAATGCATGAGCAGCAGCATAGTTAAGTGGAAACACATTGGATTTGGACTTCAGAGGACCTGGGTTCGAATTCAGCTCTTTTGGTTACCCTTACATAATCTTGGACAAGTTATTTTATTTCTCTGGGTCTGTTTCCTCACCAGTAAAATGAGGGGACTGGACTAGATGTCTATAGTGATTCCTTCCTATCTAAATCCTAAGGCACCAATAATTTTATATTTAAAGTCCTTTGACTCCACTTTCAAAGTTTGCTGCCATTATAGTTGATTAAAGCCTCTGAAAATCATCTGATCTCGGGTTGGGCTCACCTCGCTCATTGTTTGCCAATTTGCAGTGACCTCAATCTTGTAAAATGCCCCCCATTCATCATGGAACTCATGGAATGTGGGAAGAGCACTGGCCTTTGATTCAGAGCAATTGGGTTCAAACCCTGACTCTGATGACTGGATGAGTTACTACATCCTCTGAAGATTGGATGACTCAGAAACCTAGGTCTCTTCCTGAGTGGGTTGGACTAGATGTACTCCAAGGACACTTCCAACTCTAGATCTATGCTTCTATGAATAGGGCTATCCAACCTGCCTGAAGAGGGCCCAGAAGGAAGAAGAACACAAGGCGATTTGTGTTACTCATATCACGTTTACAGAAGTATTCAGACCCATGTGGAGACCCTTTGATTATTGGTCCTATCCTTACCCTGACATCATTATTTTACCCAGCTTGTGGTTTTCAACATATTCTCTTGTCTAAATATATTGGAAAGTATCTTTCAAAAACAAACTCCAGCCTTTGCTCCCTGATTAGACATTCTACTGAAGTGCCCAGGGACTGACATTAGTTTCTGTGTTATTTAATATCTTCATTAATAACCTTTAGGAGGCAGTCAACAATAAATTAATGAAATCTGCAAATGATACTAAATTAAGAGGTGTTGAAAACACCAGCAAGGGCACTGCTGTGTAGCATAAGCTGCCTGGAGAATTTAGGAATAGCTAAGAAATTCAACTGGAAATTAACCCATTGTTCCATCTTTTTTTTTTTTCCACTCTACTCCCCATCATGCTCTCTTCCTTCAAACCAAACTGGATACTGGTTGCTACTCAAAGTCAACCTCTATTTCTCACTTCTTTGCATTTGTGTAGGTCAGCCCCCTTGCTGGAATTCAGTCCCTCTTCACTTTGGCCCCTTGGGATTCTTCTTTTCTTCTTTAAAGGTCCAACTCCAGAGATATTTCTTCTATGAAACCTTGTTCATCCTTCCAGCTGAAAATGTTCCTTGAGTACTTTGGATCCCCCTTTGGCCTCTATCGTACTCCACCCATTGTGCTTATGCTCATCTGGATATTTTATATACATATCTTATATCTCTACTCCTACTCAGAATGTCCACCCATTAAGGACATGGACTGCATTTTAAAAAATCTTCAACTCCTCATCATGTAGCAGAGTGACTTGTACATATAGTAGGGGCTGAGAAAAAGCTTACTGAAGGATTGGGGAAAAAAATTTAAAAAAACTACTGTAGAAAATCTGGGTGAAAATAAAATTCTAAGGTGAGTGTTTTTTCTAGGGTTGAAAAATCTGCAAGACGGTACTTCTGGAAGAGGTGGGGAGGCGTGGGAGTTAGCAGCCCACCTGATGTGTTTTGTAAGAACAAGGACCGTTAGGAGCGGTGCCTGTGGAGGCATTATCTCAGGCAGCAATGGAACTCCAAGCCCTTTGTGTAGCAGGAAGCACACATCTCTGTGGATGCCTAATTGTCAGTGACAGCACCTAAGCAGACGCCAGCATCTATTGAAAAAACGTCCCTTGAACTTTTTGAATCAACCCTTAGATTCTATAAAAATGCAACCAACTGAAGCCCCTAATAGAAGTTGTGTCAAAGGCCTGATGGGGGGAGAGTAGTTCTAGAGACATCAGAATCTGAGAGTCAGGAGGGTGGGACGTCTCCTTGCCTTCTGGCCGCCCCCTCGGACGCCTGTCCTTCTTTAACACCCAGTTTAGGCCCCGACTCCCTCCAGTTACCGACCCCTTCTATTTCCAGTCATTGGCTTTGTAGGGATTTGTAGACACTTTGTATTTTCACATCTTTGTATATTATTTATATTTACTTTGTGTATTTTTATGTTTGCTCGTATTTATCCCCATGCCCGACAGAATGGGAGCTCCTTGAGGGCAGGGGCTGTTTATGTTTCATCTTCAGTACCTAGCACCATGCTTCCTTATGATGGAGACCCTGGATGTGCCTACACTGGCGTCCTTGGTGTGCTGGGTTACCCTGCAGTACATATTACAATTAATCCTCCCGTTCCTCCCCTCAGGAGAGGCAGAGCACACATGTTATACAGACCTTTCTGTCTGACACTTGGTGATTCTCTTAACCTCCATCTGCCCTAGTTTCCTCAACAGTAAAATGAGAATAATAATAGGATCTATATGCCAGGGTTGTGAGATTCCAAATGAAATATTTGTGAAATGTCCCTGGCACACAGTAGGTATTTAGTACATATTTACATCCTCCCTTCTTTCCTTCTTTCCTTCCCCGCTCCTCCTTCCTCCCTCCTCCTTCCTTTCCTCCAATTGTTGGGCTTAAGAAATGTTGAGCTGAATCAAACTGAATTAACTTGAAATTAAGGGCACTAGGTTCCAAATCTTGATCCTGCCATTCAGTGTTTCTTGAACCTGTTTCCTTATCTGAAAAAATGAACATAATTTCTGAAATTTTATAGCACTTTAATTTTTGTAAGTACTTTATTATGCATATTATCATTATTTGTTCTTCACAAGAAACCTGTGCAGTTAGAGAGGTAGGCATTATCATCCCTATTTTGTAGATGAGGAGATTGATTCCTCAAACAGCTACCCAGAGCCCACACAGTTAGTTAGTGTTGGGGGCAGGGTGTGAACTCATTTTCCTTGACTCCAACTTCAGCATGGTTTTACTACATGTGTATATCTCTCTATCTGTCTGTTTATCTGTCTTAATATGTACATGTTGTCTATATGTCTATGGCCAGAGGTATCAAACTCACTGGTCCTCATGTGGTGACAAAAACTCCCCAGTGTGACAGAACAAGATTAAAATGTCATTGGGAAATGTTTACAAAATAGAGTATACCATAGATAATGTTCATTTGTGGTTTTCCACGTGGATATGTGGCCCAGCAGCATCCATTTCCATTTGTCTGTGACACTACTCCTCTGGACTGCTCTCTAAGGTACAGAGATAATGTCTACCCTGCATTAGTGGAGGGAGTTACCTCATCTGGGAGTTTTCCCAAATCAATGAAATCACAGGCCTGGTTCACATCCCCTAAGGACAGAGGAATAATGGCTTAATAGATTGTGCTGTGTTCAGGGTCAGGAAGAAAAGGATTCCAATTCTCACTCTCCTACTTACTGAGTGTATGACTCTGGTCAAGTCACCTAACTTCTCAGGGACTGAACTGAGACTAAGTTATCTCAGATGCTATTTTGTGAGAATGAAGGAAATTTCCACACCAAGTACTAATAAAGTGTGTATGTGTGTTTGTGTGTATGTATCTGTGTGTGTCTGTGTGTGTATCTGTCTGTCTCTCCAATAAATTCACTAGTATCATCTTGACAGGTGCTGCAGTGAATATAGCCCTAGGTCTGGAGACAGGAATACCAAATCTTCCTGAGTTCAAATCCAGCCTCAGACACTTACTAGCTGTGTGACCCTAGGCAAGTCACTTAACCCTGTTTACCTCAGTTTCCTCATTTGTAAAATGAGTTGGAGAAGGAAATGGCAAACCATTCCAGTATCTTTGCCAAGAAAACCTGAAATGTGGTCATGGAGAGTCAGACAGGACTGAAATGACTGAACAACAACATCTTTATGCTGGGGATGTGTGGAAAAATAAGATTGGATGAGTACATACTTGCCTTTCTTACAGTCCACAGAGCTACCAAAGTGATAATCCTAGACAGCTCTCATCGTATCGATTTTTTGTTCAACAAGTATTAGTAATTCCCTCTTGTCTCTAGGATCAAATATAAACTACTCCCTTTGACATTTAAAGACCTTCATAATCAGTCTCAAAACTGCCATTTTAGGTTTAATATATGTTGCATTTTACAAATTCTGTGGTCCAGTAAACCTGTCCTTGCTTTCCCTAATCCACAAGATCCCATCTACCACCTCCATGCCTTTGTATAGACAATTCTCCATATCTGGAATGCACTTCCTCCTGACCTTCACCTCTTAGAATTCCTAGCTTTCATCAGAGATGGTCTTAAGCACCACCTTCTACCGATAGGCTTTCCTGATAACTTGAACCGATAGTGTCTCCACTTGGAAAAGGCCTTAGATTTATGTTGTATAGATTTTATGGAGAAGCAGTGGATAGAGATCTCTGTTCAGCTTCTGTCTCTGACACATCCCCTCTCTTCCCCTCTCCTTTCCCTTCCTTTCCTCCTTCCCCACCTCCATCTGTGTCTTTCTATATACCTATATCATCATCTCCCTCTCTTTATATACATATTACGTAAGTGCAATTTCCCCCAATAGAATGTAAGCTTATGAAAGGCAAGCCTTGATTGATTTTTGTTTCTGTGTCCAGGGGTGTGCTGATAAATGTTTAACAACTAGCTTTCTGAAAACTCAGGACAGAAACTTTAAAATTTAATCTGAAGTAACAAGATGTGTAGCACTTTCTGATTTTTAAGACATTAATGCTCACACTGGAAATTTAATAATCACCTCTTGAAAGCGGAATGTAGTAGTTCTTGAATACCCCTGTCTGTATCCCCAGCTTTTAGCACAGTCATCTGGTGAGTAACAGGTATTTAAGTACGTGCTGATTGATTAATGTGCTTGTGTTTTCTCCACCATTAGAATGCAAGCTCCTTGAGGGAAAAGGTTGTTTTTGCTTTTTTTCTTTGAATTTCCATGCCAAATACACACATATACATACGTACACCTATATGTGTGTGTATTCTCATGCCAGATACATATGTATGTGTGTATGTATAAATACATACATGTATTTGTGTGTCTATATATATATATATATATATATATATATATATATATACATATATACACATACACATCTGTCTATCTGTCTAGCTATCTATCTACCTATCTATTTATATCTTCTACCTCTGGTTAAGTTTCCTCATCAATCAGTGCATCAGCAAACATTTATCAAGAGCTCGTTGATGGATTGATTGATGAGGAAACTCATCCATAGGTAGAATGAAGAGCAATTTACTAAAGGACCCATAGCAATACCATGATTGAAATTCACTTTAAACACCATAAATTTAAGCCTAGACTTCACAAAAACAAACAAAAAGTCAAAAACTATATAGACGAATTCCTATCTCTGTCCCCTTTGATGTATAAATCCATGAGTACTGACTCAATTTTGAATTCATCCTCATGTTTCTTCTTCCCATCATTGATATAAATCCTTTAACGGCCATTAGACTTAGTGCTGTTCTTTTTTTCCCCAGTGGCTAGGTCAATAAAAATGACCACTCAGAAATAAGTAATAGGAGTCTGCTCAGGGCTATGTTCCGTTTCAAAAACAAACACACTATTTTACCTTTAGTTGAAAAGTTAATAGGATTTGAGAAATTGGAGCTGGAAAAGGGACGATTGGTCAACAAAGTCAATCACTTTGATTTCAGTCAAGTTGTCCTCTCCGGTTCCCATTCTGAACTCCTCATATCTGTCTATCCTCTTTAAAAAATGGCAACATTGTCCCCAGCAGTGAGAGGTTCTCTACAGTATTGGTGATGTATGGATACCATAGTGGAGAAGGTCATAATTTGGGATACTAGATCTAGAGTAGTGCTGTGTTCAGTTCTGGGCACCACTGTTTGTGAAGGATAAGAGGGAGAGTGCCCATAGAAACTTAGTCAAAATGGTGAAAGGCCTAGAATCAGTGAAGTATGAATATCTTCTGAAGGAAATGGGTATGTTTTACCTCTAGGGGAGAGAAGACTGAGTGGGCATGCAACTGTCATCAAGTATTTGAAGGGCTGCCATCTGGAGGACAGAAGAGACTTGTTCTCTTTAACCAGTATGTGTGTGATAGGAGCAGTAGGTGGACATTGCGTAGAGGTAAATTTAGAGTTGATGGTAAGAAGAATTTCTCACAATCAGCCCTTATCATTTTCCATTTAGTTGTTCTTTGGAGAGATTGATAATTAAAACCCTGTACATGGTTCCCAATGTCATTTGATAAAGATCACTTCTCATTCATGAAATGCAAGTGCATCTCTGTTCCACATATAGGAGTGGTATTCAATGGGATGGCCAAAAGTAGACTAGGGGCTGCATTGGGAAATGGTAAGATCTCTATCTTTGGAGGTCTTCAATTTGTGTCCAGATGATCTCTTGTTGGGAGTGTTATGGGGATTCCCTTCATATGTGGGTAGGACTAGTTGGCCATTGGGTTTCTTTCACACTCTCAAATCCCTTCATTCTCTGATTTCCTGTTCTGTTATGGGAATCTCAGAGAGGCAGCAAGGTATAGTTCTGGATTTGGAATCAGAGCACTTTGGTTTGAATGCCAACCTAGCTACTTATTACCTTTCTGATTTGGTACTAAGTCATACAGACTTTTGGTGACAAAGTTTAGAGGGTGAGGTTAGACTGACATCAAGGGACCTGATTTTTAATACCCTTTTGGTGACCTCTTTTTCCTCCTCCTCTCTGGCTTTTTATTTTTAAAATATATCTTTATTACACTAAAGATTTTTCAATTACATATTTTATTTTTTAACAATCATTTAAAAAAATTTTTGACTTCTAAATTCTCTCCCTCTTGCCTACCTCACCCATTGAGAAGGCAAGAAATAGATCAATCCTCTCCTAATTTTTAGAGCTGGAAAGGACTATAGAGATTGTCCAAACCAACCATTCCACTAAGGAGGTGAAGTAGATAGACCATCAGACCTGAAATTGGGAAGACCTGAGTTCGAATTCAGCTTCAAACACTAACTGTGCAGCTAGATGGTGCAATGGATGGAGTACCAGGCCTGGAATCAGAAAGACCTGAATTCAGATATGATCTCATATACTTACTAGTTGTGTGCCATTGGCAAGTCAGTTAATTCTGTTTGCCTCAGTTTCTTCATCTGAAAAAATGAGTTGGAGAAGACAATGGCAAAGCACTCCAGTATCTTTGCCAAGAAAACCCCAAGTAGGGTAAAACAAAGAGTCAGGAATGACTGGAATGACTCAACGACAAAACTGTGTGACCTTAGAGAAGTCACTTAACCTCTGCCTCAGTTTGTAAAATAGGGCTCAAAATAACACTTACCTCCCAGGCTTGTTGTGAGGATCAAATGAGATAATATTTATAAAGCACTTAGCACAGTGCCTGGCACATTGTAAGTGCTATATACATGTTAGCTATCATTATTAGCTATTATTCTTTTTTTCATGTGGAGACTTGAGGCCCAGAATGGTGTAGAAATTTGCTCAAAGTCATTAAGATGGAAAACAGTACAGCTGGGATTTGAACTCAGGCCTCCTGATTCCAGATGTAGCACTCATTCTCTTCCACTACAGACTTCTTCCATTCCATGTTCAACCCTCTACATTTCTGCATTGGAACAATTTTTATTAAAATTTAGCCTGGTTTTCAAAAATAGTTTCTCTCCTGCCCCCCTGCCCCTCCTTCTAGAACTCTGATTAGTTACATAGGCAAAATGGGTTTCCCTGTCAATAGTACCATTATAGGCTACACCAAGTCCATTAATAAATTAACCATGATCCAGCTCACTGCTGCGTAATTGAGCATTGGCTCAGAATTGTTTCCTATGAAGCACTGCACCAATTACTTGTTATCTCATCCACTGGGTTATGCAGGGTTTTGTTTTGTTTTTTCTTTCTTATAATAGGAGTCCAATTAGCGCTAATAGGGAGATTTTTATTTCTCCACTAGTTTTTGAACTGAAATAATTAAAAACAGCTACCTGAAATAAGTGGCAACAATCTGTAAAGAGATGAAAATATAATCCGCTTATCAACCCATCTGATGCAAGACTTTCCAACTTAAAATTCTTCTATTAAGAGGCGTGGCGGAGCGAAGATGGCAGCGTAGAAGCAGCACAGTTTCTCAGTTCACACATAGCCACCTCAAATACCCATAAAATATGACTCTAAAAAATGTTAGGGCTCCAAAACTCACACAAAAATACAGAAACACACATCTCCCACTGAAGGCAGCTCAGTACTAAGGGCTCATCGCAGCACACTGGGAGCCAAAACCAGACCAGCTTAAAACTGCGGCTTGGCCCCAGGGTGGCCAGGATGAGCTGCAGCTGGAGGCTTCAGGAGAGTGGATCAGTGGCAGCAGTGGCAGTTTCCAGAATTATTAAGCCATAAGAAACAAGGATTAAGTGAAAGGTCAGTGGAACTCAGCTAAATTTGGGGGAGAAAAGCATTCTGGCCAAACTGCCTCCAGGGCAAGGAAGCAGCAGAAGCAGTGGCCCTGCAGCTGCCTCCACATGGCTGCTTCAGAGCTCCTGGCCTGTAGACTGCAGGGGGGCCAAGCAGTTGTTCAGAGGCTAAGTGCTCTTGCATTGAGTGGCCTGGATCTGGATTGTGGTCCTGGGGTGTGTTTTCAGTTAGCCAAAGCTGGTAGGGGCGATAGCAGCCTCCTAATAGCTCCGGCAGCTGCAAAAACCCCAGCAATTTGGGACAGAGCTTTCCCCCCTGGAAGCAGAGTTCCACAGAGCTAAAAAATCAAGTAATTCACTGGCAACATGAGCAGGCAAAGGAAGCAAATTAAGAACAGCAACCGAGCTCTAGAATCCTTTTTTGGGGACAAAAAGGATCAAAGTATGAAATGGGAGGAAGACAACACAGTCAGAACTTCCACACCAAAAGCTTCCAGGAAACATGAAGACTGCCTAAAAGCCACAGATCAGCTTAAGAAGAATTTTGAAAACCAAATAAGAGAAGAGGAGGAAAAATTGGAAAGA
>CM053581.1:412779003-412821181 GCA_028627135.1 Pseudochirops cupreus
ATACAAGTTCCTTAATCTCTGTTTGCCTCAGTTTCCTCAACTATAAAATGGAGATAATAGCACCTATCTTGTAAAGTTGTTAAAAAGAACAAATGAGATAATATTTGTCCAACTCTTTTCCTTCACAAAATTAGGAAACTGAGGCTGGAAGTCAAAGATAACCTAACATTTCAAATATAGGAGACCAAGAAAAATGGTGAAGCCAAACAGAAGGAAAGAGAATAAACTCAGTTTTTTAATATCTTGAGTTTGATGATGAATGAATAAGTGGACGTGTCCTAGAAGCAGTTGATCATGTAGCTCTGAAACTCAGGAAAGCAGACAGGGTCAGCAGATGCCGAACCATGGTTTTTTATAGTGGTAATTCAATCCATTGAAGTTAACAAAAAGGAAAGGGGAGAAAAGAAAAGTGAAGAAAGAAGAAACCATGATGGAGAGCAGGACCTTGGAGAGCACTTACTTATGCCATCAGGAAAATGCCAAAAAAACTGCCAAAATCCAATGAAGAGAAAGAAGAATCCATTAGAATAGTACAAAAACCAGGAGAGTGTAGTGTTTATGAAGACAAGGGAAGAGAGACTGTCTAGTAGGGAAAGGTGGTATGGAATACCAGGTGTCAGACTTAAACAGAAATCAGGTCCACTAATCCATAGTAGGGATACCTACTAGCAGCACATTGTTGTTGCTACTTTTCAGCTGTTTCTAGTTGTGTCTTGTTTTTCATGATTCCTTTTGGGGTTTTCTTGGTAAAGATACCAGAGTACCATTTCACTCTCCTGCTAATTTGACAGGTCAGGAAACTGAGGCAAACGGGATAAAATGACTTGCCCAGGGTCACGTAGATAGGAAGTATCTGTGGCCAGATTTGAACTCAGCAAGGTGAGCCTTCCTGACTCAAGGTCCAGTGCTCCATCCCCTGTGTCACCTGGCAGATTGACTTCATTTTAAAATATGTTATCTGTGTGGGGTTTTGGGGTTTTTTTTGCCTTTTTGAGGGGGGAGGGTAGAGCAGTTGGGGTTAAGTGAATTGTCCAAGGTCACACAGCTAGTTTTTTGTGTTGAGTGTCTGAGGCTGGATTTAAACTCAGGTCCTCCTGACTCCAGGCCAATGCTCAATTCACCGTGCCACCTTGCCACCCTATCCCTGTTTTACAGTATTTTTATTTATTATGTTAAATATTTCCCAATTACATTTTGCTCTGGTTTTGGCCACACTCCAGAGTGTCGTGGGCTACTGTGACATGAATTTGACACCTCTGCACTACAGCAGCAAATACTGTAGAAAGGTCAAGAAGAATATTGTACATGAAAAAATAGCAATCATAGGACTTAGAACTTAAGATTTCTTAAAGATCACCTGCTCTAAGGCCCCCATTTCAAAGATGAGAAAACTGAGGTCCAATATGTTAGGCTAAGGTATATGAGGAAAATATATAAAACTGCGCACTAAGGTGATGTAACTACAAGGTTTATTTACCTATTCACACAATCTTTTGTTTATTTAAAAGTAGGGTCATTCTGTCTGGCCCAGGCTGGATGTAAAATGGCCATTCCCAGTACTCACTGGCCCAGGAGCTCTCGTCTGCTTTATTCCCAACCTGCTTTGGTTTATTCTTCCTTTGGCAGCTAAAGGCTCCTTACTCTCAGGGGCTCTCCATACTGATGCCATGCTTGGCAGGAGTATCCAAACAACTTTAACTTTACCACAATTTAAAACTCCTGAGCTCATGCAATCTACCAGTTGTAGCTTTCCCAGTAGCAGAATTATGAGTGGATACCACCACATCCAACCTGTAGTTTACTAATATATTCACTCATACAAGAAGGATGCAAAAAAAAAGTTCATCCTGTGTCACTCATTTGTCCTGGTTTGAAAAATTAAGCCATAAAATTAGAACAGACCAGTCCAAGAGGGTTCCTCACATGTTAGGCTCTTGTATACAGCTGTAGACCAAGGAAACTGAAACTTCTGGCCAATAGGGCAAAGTAATTTTAAGTATTTTTGGATATATTAACCATGAGTGTATTGTATAAGAATAAAGACTAAGATTTTGAGAATTTTTTTTGGCAGGGGCAGGGAGCATAGAAGTCAGGTACTATATTCACTAATATTCATAAGCCAGTCTAGCTATTTCTCTCAATCTCCACCCCCCAATCCTATCTAACTTGCCAGTATTATCCAGAAAAGGAAGTGATCTGATCACAACCACATTGATAATAATTGTCAGAGCTAACTCCTGAATCCAGATGTTCTGACTTTAAATCTAATGTTTTATACAATAAACCACAGCACCTCTTTAGATTACATGAAAATGTGCCAACCTGGCATTAATCAGTTACTAATTTCTGCCTTCTCTAATTACCTTACCTCGTACTACCATCTTTATTTATAGAAATCATCTACACAAAATAGAAACTTGGAAGCCAACATTTTGAAACAATAAATAACATTACTAGACTAAAATACAACTTTTAATTTAAAACATTCTTTCCAAGAAGCAAAGGTCTCAAGTTGCGAAAAGAGAAAATAAAGAAAACAAGTCTAGTATACGGCAGGGGAAATCATACAAGACAAAATTTAACAGTGAAGGTGTCTAGGTTGCACAGCATGTTAACCTAACCTTTATATGATGAGCAAAACTAGGTCTCAAAAGACCTGAAAAATGGTTATGTAATCAAAACAAGCAGGTCTAGCACCATGTTGGTCTTGGCACACTGCGCCATTTGGTATTCCTAAACATAAAATTAAGCTTCATAATATTTAGAAAGAAAAAGTTGTTGAACAAAGAGTAAAAAACTTCAAATCAGTATTTAAGCAACTAAAGAGAAGAAACAGGTTTCAACTGTTGATTAGCACCCATTGGTAATTTCCTAAAGGATATTTCCATGAGTGGTTTTGAAATTTGGGAGTCATCTTCTATGGCAATGTCACCATCATTTCCTATAGGTCCTCTGCAATGAAACATTAAACCAAAGATTCTTAATGTTTCTTGAGTCCAAGAATCTTTTGGAAATCTGGTGATGCTTATGACTCAGAATCATGTTTTAAAATATATAAAATGAAATACATAGGATGATGAGATAAACCAATTATATTTAATTACAGTTATCAAAATATTTTAAAACTCAAATTCATGGGCTCAGGAAGCCCAGCTTAAGAAGGCCTGCTTTAAATGATCCCTCCAATTCAGCTCTTCAAAGGTTTCTACAGTGGCTAATGAACAAAATCCCAACTTCTTACTATTGAATTCAAAGCCTTCTTGCTCCAAATTTCTGTCTCCAACTACTCCTTAACCAGCCCAATAGCTCCGTACTAGCAAGAGTTCTCTTTACCATGTTCCACAAATGATTCACTTCTCTCTTTCTTTCTTTGTTTATCCTGTTCCCCCTAAAGGAAGTGCCATACCCACTACTCCATACCTATCTAAATCCTACCAATCTTCAAGACCCAGCCACCTCAAGCTCAATGTCCTCTAGGAAACCTCCCTAGGAACTCCAGCTACCATCAAACCCTCCCCTTCTTTTCTTCTCTAACCCTATTTGTAGACAATAATTTTTGGCATTTTTAATACATTCAATTTAGAATTGTACTACAGACTGTCATGTATTCTAGTCAAATGCTAACGTGTATATGGTTTCATTTCCCATGTAAATTATAAGCTCATTGAGGGAAAGACTCATGCTATGTATATCTTATTGATGCTTCTTCCTGTTTCCAAATGTGCCAACACTTAGCACAGAGTCAATGTTGAATAAATATTTTTAAAATTCTTGCACTGAAACAATGTGCTAATTTGGAACAATACCCAAAGGGCAATCAAACTGCATACATTTTAATCCAGTAATAGCACTTCTAGGGCTGTATCCCAAAAAGATCATAAAAATGGGAAAAGGATCCACATATACAAAAATATTTATAATAGTTCTTTTTGTGGTGGAAAATATTTGGAAATCAAAGGAATGTCTATCACTTGGGGAATGGCTGAACAAGTTGTAGTATATAAATGTAATGAAATATTATTGTGCTATAAGAAATGATGAGCAGACAGATTTCAGAAAAACCTTGGAATGCTTAGATGAACTGATGCAAAGTGCAATGAGCAGAACCAGGAGAACATTGTACACAGTAACAGCAACATTGTGTGATGATCATCTATGAATGACTTAGTTCTTCTCATCAACACAATGAACTAAAACAATTCCAAAGGACTCATGATGGAAAATGCTGTCCACCTCCAGAGAACAAACTGATGGAGTCTGAATGCAGGTCAATGAATAACATTTTCATTTTAAACATTTTTTTCATTTTTTTCCTTTTGGTTTGTTTCTTCTTTCAAAACATGACTAATATGGAAATGCAGTTTACATGATTGCACATAAATAACCTATATCAAATTGCTTACTGTTTCAGGGAGGAGAAAGAAGAGAAGAAAGGAGAAAAATTTGGAAGTCAAAATTATTACAAAATAAATGTTACAAATTTTCTTTGAATTTAAAAAACTATAATTTAGAAATTAAAATTAAAAAAAGAAACAATGTGTTGACTATAAATGGTATGTGCATTAGAGTGCTTGGTACAAGATAAATTCTTAACATGCTTTTTCAAAGCATCATAGGTTTAAAACTTAGAAGGGTTCTTGGAGACCACTGAGTTCAACCCCCTTATTTTACAGATGAGGAAATTGAAGCTGAGGGAGATTAAGTGACTTGCTCAAGGGGATATAGCTAACCAGTAAGTAGCTAAGGTGGCATACATGCTTGGCTCTTCTCAACTACAATCCTAAAGCTTCATCCAGCATATCATCTAGGGGCTAACTGATTGATTAAAGATGGTGGCCAATGCTTTGTTACAATTCAACTTACACATTGACCAGCCAGGACAAGAAAGCATTACTGTCCATCTACCATTCCAATCTCAGGCAGGATGTATCATGTTAATTTCCTCTTTAAAAATTTACTGAAAATAAAAAACATAATCCTTTCTTCATAGCACAACATGGCTTAACTGGTCATGCAAAATACAAAATACACATCTCTGCTTTGTGAATATGGTCTGAAAAGAAAAATTATGGACTTTTATGATGTTTCCTCGGTAATGGGCAATCTTTAGGGGAATATACTTCCTCTTCTTCTTTTTTCTATCAGTCCTACAGAGGCTGCTTGCTTGTGTCCCAAATCTGTTGGTGGCTCACACTCTTACATTTTTGAGATATTTGATATTACAATGCCTAGAAGCTAAACTCCATAAAAGAAAGAGACAATTTTGCTCAGGAGAGATGTTGATTGGGGATGCTCTACCACATGGACTATCAAGGGAAATTATTAACTTAACAATGAACACATAAATCTACTTTAAATTCAGAACTGTCTCTCCTACCTCTTGGGTTCCTTCAAGTCTAAGTCAGAGTACCACCTTCTGCAAGAATCCTTTCCTCATTAATCTTTGTGCCTTCCCTATGAGATTTTCTCCAATTTATCCTGTATATATTTGGTTTTGACATAGTTGCTTGCATGTTGTTTTTCCCATTATACTGTGAGCTCCCTGAGAGCAGGGGCTATTTCTTGCCTATTTTTGTAACCAAAGCATTTATCCAGTGCCAGGCACCATAGTAGATACTCAATATTTTGGCTCTTGATTTGATTTGATGCAAGTCCTCACCACATGCAGAAGGGGCTTGTTAGTGTCTAGGACAAAATGACCTCTTCCCAATCTTGTAAGTATGTTAATACCGGACTTCTATAGAGGGGATATTTATATTCCCAGGGCCAGGTGGTAACTGGGGGCCATCACAACTCTCATTTTGTGTTAGTAGTAGTTTATATTTTCTCAGGGTACTTGGATCCTGGTGCCACCTCTGCACTAGAGCAGCAAATACTGTAGAAAGGTCAAGGAGAATCTTGTACATGAAAAAAATAGTGATCATAGTATTGAGAATACTTAAGAATTACGTGCTGTAAGGCCCCCATTTCAAAGATGAGAAAAGTGAGGTCCAATATGAGGTCAGAGAATGTGAGGAAAATATACTAAAGCTTCACCAGTTTCACCCTTGATAACTCCTTCAATCCCAGAAGATATGCTCCCATTTTTAGAGCAATAACTGGACCAGGAAGGGAACTATAATCGTGTGCTGACACCTTCTGTGATCTCTGAAGAAGTCTGGTTCATAGATCTTTGCCTGAGATAGCACAAATCTCTCTAGCTCAGAACAGATGAGACACAAGATTTTGCAGGCAGAATGGAAGCTTGAGAGTTAATTCTGATTCACTAAATCCACAGTAGCCACGCTCTCTAGAGTGATTAATCATTGGGATGGCAGACAGAACACTGGGCCTCGACTTGGGAAGTTGCTGTTGTTTTTCAGTTGTTTCAGTTGTGACCAACTCTGCCCAACACCATTTTGAGGTTTTCTTGACAAAGATGCTGGAGTGGCTTGCCATTTCCTTCTCAAGTTCATTTCACAGATGAGGAAACTGAGGCAAACAGAGTTAAATGATTTTCCCAGGTCACACAGCTAGATTTGAACTCAGGAAGATGAATCTTCCTCACTCCAGACCCAGCACTCTATTCACTACACTACCTAGCTGCCCTGGAGTTAATGCCATATAAATGTTAGCTGTTCTTATCAGCTATTATTACAGTAACATAGGTGATGCAATGGGTGGAGAGCACTGGACATCAAATCAGGAAGACCCAAGTTCAAATTCTCTCTCAGACAGTAGCTGTGTGATCCTGAGCAAGTCATTTAATCTCATCTCATCCTAGCTTCCTATTCTAAAAAATGAGGGGGTTGGACTCAGGAAGGTCCCTTGTAATCCCAAATTTATGATCAAATATAATCCATAGATAGTAGGAGCTGAGGGATATTGGATAGGAATGATACAGAGTTGGCACTTCCCTATTGCTTGAATAGAATGAACTGTCATAAGCATCATGGTGAGCATGGGATTTGCCGAGCTTCTGAACTTTCCTGATGAAGACGATCAGGCCACTGGCTAGGAGAGCCTTCTGGTAGCCAAGTGTGGCAGGATGGAATGACTCCCCACAGGAAGAGATGCATTGTGCTCAACTGTATACAATGTTTTACTCTTGGCAGGGGAACAATAAAAGCAATGAATAATATTTTTGAATACTCTAATAATTTGATATATATTATAATCCCTGACCTCAAGGAGCTTACAGTCTACTGTCAGTGAGAGGGGTTGAAATAGATCCATTAATAATAATACTAAAACATTAATAATAGTATCATACAAAATGCTAAGTGCTACAGATATGTTTCAAAGTGCCCTGAGTCCAGATGGCAGAAGCACATTTTCTCCTAAGAAGGGAGAATATCACTTGAGGTAACATTATTAACGTCTGGAAGAAGTTAAGGAAGGATGTGTCATGATCTTCTTTTCCATGGCTGGCATTAAGATGGACCCATCAAAAGAACTCCCCTGGCAAGGTGTTGTTTATGAGAGTCTCAGAGAAAATTCAATGAAGTGTTCTTATGTCATGAAGAATGACTCAGTCATGCTGGACAAGGAAATTTCTCAAATGACCTAATGTGGCATATGGTGGCAGCTCCAGAGCAAAGCTATCCACCATGGGGGAAAAGAAATTACTTTACCTCTTGCTTTAAACACTTGTTATTTTCTTTTTAAAAAGGTGCTTTTAAAAAGAAGGTTAGAAGCTGCTCAGGATTTTAGTAACTTCCAACCCCTTAGGCAGGAAGCAAATCTGTGTTGGACCTATCAGAGGCCAGACAGAAAAGCTCAGTGAAGGAAAGCTTCTCAAAGGAATGATTAATACTTAAAAGTAGGAATTGTATTTGGTATAAATCAGGTATTTGGTCTAAATCAGTTATCTTATTGGGAGGGGAGGAGAAAGGAGAGGAAGAAAAGGGGAAGGAGAAGGAGAAAGAGGAAGAGGAGACGGAGGTGGAGGAAAAGGAAAAGAATAACTTAGTTGTTGACTGAGAGAAAAAAAAAATCCCAGGCTCCTCATATGTAGATATGTTGTCAACTGCTCTGTTGCTGCCCTCACCTCACACACAGACACCCAACTCTTGTCAGTTCAATCAAAAAATCTACTTCATAGGGTTGTTTTGAGGATCAAAGGAGATAATATTTGTAAAGCACTTAACAGACTGTCTGGCACATAGCAGGAGCTTCACAAATGTTTGTTCTTTCCCCTTTTGGCTTCTCTTTACCTCCCATCAATCAACTGACAAGCACAGACAGATAGGTGATTCAGTGGATAGAGTTAATAAGACCTGAGTTCTAATTCTGCTTCAGACACTTATTAGCTGAGCAAGTCATTTAACTTGCTTCTGCCTCCATTTCCTCATTTCTCAAATGAGGACAATGACAGCCCCTTCCTCCCAGGTTGGTTGTAAGGATCAAATGAGATATTTGCAAAGTGCTTTGCAAGCCTTAAACCTCTGTAGAAATGCTGTTGGTATTATTATTATGAATTATCATAGTGATTATGATGTGCCAGACTGTGACATGAAGTGCTGGGAATACAAAGAAAAATCAAACATCATCCGTGTGCCCCACGTGTTTACGACGTGATGAACAAGCCCCCCTCCTGGCCAGGCCTCCAGGTACCACGCCTCCCCCTTGGTGTGTACGTATCTAACAGCTCACTTTTTGCTACTTGCCCTGGGAGCAGTAATTCAGTCAGCACCACCATTATTCTGGAAAAGGGTACATTAATCACCTTTTCCATGGTTCCATTCTTCTTCACTCTGATTCCCCAGACCAAAATTTCTTTGGCCATCACTTGATCTGAGCTGCCTCCTACTATTAGAAGACAAGGCACCTGAGAACGTATTGCCTGTCTTTTGAATTTGTCTCCATCCACATGTTCAAGCACAAGCCCTGGTATGTGTTAGGACTTCTCCATTCCTTCAATGATGGTTGACTTGAATTATTTGGCCATCGGTTAAAAAACATGACGTTCACAAGAACAAGATTTAATGGAATGAGGACTTTAAATTTACTCTCAGGAAAAGTGGATTTGATTATCAGCTCTGTGGTTTAATACATGAGTAATATGGAAGAAAGCCCCTTGACTTCCTTGGGTCTCAGTTTCCTCAATTGTAAAATGAAGTTGTTAGGTTCAATAACATCTGAAGGCCATTCGTGATCTAAAATCCATCACCTTGTTATTGTATCAAAGTGACCCTGAATTCTCTAAGGCTTTGGTAGCTCTGGTAAATTCTACTAAGATGGAAATACGTTGAATATGAGTACATCAAAGAACTATGACCTGCTCATGTGACCACCACCTTTGATAAGTTGTTAGAAGCTCACCCCCAGGATGGTTATAGGGTGATGGTTTCACTTTTGGATGCAGAAATTTTTGAATACTATATGTCTTTTGGGGAGCAATATTGCTGAGCACCAAGAGATTCATAATCCATAGGTTGGCCACTCAGTAATGAGTTATCTGGTGATGGCAGGATACCTACCAAGGAAGAGATGGGTTACAACCTAAAGGGCTGGCCACACTGATGAAATCATGGATCCTTATATATTGAAGTAAGTGAGAAAGAGAAGAGAGTGAAATTAGATGAATATATAATGAGTTTCCTCTGGTAAATCACAACCAGACAGGTAGTATCTAACTATATAGTTATAAAGAGATCAAAGAATGGATGAAAAGTGCCTTAAAAAGGCTTTTGATATAAAGTTGATATGAAGCTCTCTGGAGAGTTTCTATCCCAAAGATGAAGGAGATTTAGGAAAAGTGAACTATGCAAGTTCAAAAATAAAACCAGCCTAAGACCAATCAGAAAAGAAGAAAATGTTTACCAATTATCTATATGACTTTGGCCAAGTTATTTCATCTCTTCACCCATCATGTTACACATGGGTAAAATGAGAGAAGCTGGAATAAATCTCAAAAGTCCATTTTCCCTCTGAAATACCATTATTTAAGTGCCTAAAACTGGACCTATGGTTTCATATCTTTTAAAAAATCCCCCATATTCTGAATCACCTTTTAAAATTTATTATTGACTGATTGCTAGGTCCTACTGTTTTAATTTTTAAAATAATTCTGGAAAAGCGTCATTGAGTAGAATAGAGTGTTCTGTGCCATTATTCCATTAGTGATGCCAGGATATTTGAACCGTGGGGCAATAATGATCTATTGGCCCAAGAATACTGAACCACGAGGCAACAAGGATGATGATGATGATGATATTTATGTAGCACCTTTAGATTTGCAAAGCACTTAATAAATGTTTTGTTTTCTTTTCACAACAATTCTGAGAGGCAGATGCTATTATTATTCCCCATGACTTACCGAGGGTTGCCCAGATAACATCATTCACGGTGGCACAAACTATACATGTTATAGAGCCAAGGTAATACCAGCTTTGCAAGAAATCAAGACATCAGAGGCCTGTGACTTGCCCATGCTCACACAGCTAGTGTGAGAGGCAGGATTTAAACCTAGTTTTTCCTTAGTCCATGTCCATGGACTATGGACTCTATCCATTAAACCAGAACGCCTCTATTAGCTTTGCACATCCAAATGAATAATATAATGCTGTATGCCATACCTATACTTTGTAACTCTTCTTAAGGAATAAAAATAGTTTCAGTGCCTATCAGTAAGAAGCAGATAGCCTCTTGAGCAAGCCCTTGCCAACAAATTTCATTAAGACTGGGAACATATCTGGTTACTAACATTTACAAGCCTTTGAAACAGACTGAGAGGAAAAGAACACCATGTGATTTGGAGACAGAGGCCCTAGGTTCAAACCCAAGATCAAAACTGCCCCTTATTACTGGCATGACTCTAAGCAAGCTATTGACCACCTCGGGCCCTTTTGTTTTCTTGTCTATAAAATGGGAGAATTGGAGTAGATTCTGAAGACTCCTTCCCACTGTCAATCCTACAATTGGCTCTATCACCAAATATAATTGGGAAAAGGTGTTGTTTTTATTTTTGGAGGTGTCCCCACTCTTGTCTTATCATTGTTATAGCCTCATGATCCAATAGCCTTAGACCAGGAGATGATGACAACGATGATCGTCATCATCACTGCCTTAAGGTCTGATTAGCACAGCTACTTAGACATAATCAATTGAATCATGAGACAAGACACTGTATTCTACTCAAGTATGCTTTTCTATGACAATTTTTAAAATTTATAATCGAATTTCTGGTTCCAGAGCCAGTATGATATAGGAGAAAGAGGTTGGATTCAAAGTCAGAGGACCTAGGATTGAATCCCAAGCTCTGCCACCTCACCTGAAGGACCACAGGTAAGCCAGTTAACATTCCCGAGCCTCATTTGCATTATCCATAAAAGGAAGGACTAGGATTAAATGGCCTCTGGTGTCCTTTCCATATCTAAATTTATGATTCTGTAATTAGATGACCTTTGATAACAGGATCACACATTAAGACCTGGAAAGGACCTATGAAGTTGGTTAATCCAAATCTTTTACATATGAAGGATGAAAAAAAGGAAGCCCAAAGACCTTTGATGACTTGCTGATGGTCACAAAGAAGTGGAAGCAAAGAGGTGAACTCAGTCCCTGAATCCATATCTAAGGTTCTTTCCACTAAAATCACACTGGGAAGAGATGATGTGAGATAAATGCCAGAGCTGGAATTCACTTGACTAGGATACATTATGGAGTAGCCAGGGGGCACTGGAGAGAGCACTGGGTTTGGAATCAGGATAACCTGAGTTCAAATTCAGCCTCAGACACTCACTAGCTGTGTGACCCTGGGCAAAGCATTTTACACTGTTTGCCTCAGTTTCCTCATCTGTAAAATAAGCTGGATAAGGAAATGGCAAACCACTCCAGTATCTTTGCAAGAAAATTCCAAATGGGGTCAGAAAGAATCAGACATAACTGAAAAAATGACTGAACGACACGCATATGTTAGCATACAGCCTAATAGATCATTTGGTGCAGTGGCAATATCCTACTATTCTTTCCCACTTCAATACGATGGCTCATTGAAGGCAAGGCTCAATTCAACAGCTGGAAGGCACTGTGGACCCACCATCCTCTGCATCCCATTTCAAGTCCTCATCATTCACTCATTCAAAGGAAGTGAGAACCTTGTCCTTCAGGTTTGCCCAAGCCTTTTATTTCTTAACGTGTCTCTGGAATGAACTCCAGAACATTCTAACCTGGGGCATTCAGTGATGAAAAAGCTTCAAGTGTGAAAGGGTGGCCTGAGAGAGACTGTGACAATGCAAAATCAGGTCCACGCTGAACATTTGAAAAAAGGCACTTTATGCTAGCAATTTCAGTGTTATTTCCCACCACCGATTATAATACAGGGAAAGGCAGAAATGAAAGCTAACATCATCTATCAGTATACAAACCAAACGCCAAGGCTACTTTTTTCCAGACAGAGGAGGATGACACTACCCATGATGCCATGCATGCCAGAAAACAAAGGACCACCTGCCTGATTAAATATGTTGTTGCTGTTTTTTTTTGAAGAAGGGGCCATTACTGAATGTGAGGTTCACATTGCAAGTGGTTGTGTCATGCCACAGGGAAGGGTTTGAGGCCCGGGAATTAGTTGGGTCACGTGGAGGTCAGGGTATATTGCACTGTCCCCCGCCAGGGGATACTGCATTGCTCAGGACTCTCTTGCGTGGGGTTACCCTCTGTTCCTGATTGGTGTCTCCACACCTTGGGGCCTTCATACCCTTGTAATTGCACTCCCCCTCTCACAATTCTGTTCAGCGGGGCTCTATCACATGTGGTACGTGGATCTGGGGTCTATTTAAGACCTAGGGCTGGGTGGCATCTTTGGAAGCCTGCCTTAGTATATGGCTTTAAGGCTTCCCCATGGAGAGACCTTAATAAACTTTTCTGTTTGCACCTCAGAGCCATGACTCTTCTGTTCCTGAAAGGTATGCTAGCGTCAGTGAGTTGTGTGTGAAACCAGTTGCCTGTGCTGGTAAGTTAGGGCACTCTAAGAGAGAACCCTGACAACTGAAGAGATAATGAATCAAAGTCGCTCCTCCTTTGGCCTCACTCAGCAGGCCATGAAACCAGCCCAGTTTCTTAGGAACAATTTCCAAAATGAGGTGCCCACTCCTAGGAAAGATCAATCTGAACAGACAAGACTCCCCCAAGACAGCAATCCAACAGTAAAAAGTTCCTGACAGAAGTCAAGAAAGATTGTCCCACCTGCACTTAAGCCAAGAATCCAATATTATCTTGGCTGTTTTTAGCGTTTTAAGCTGTGTGTGTGTGTGTGTGTGTGTGTGTGTGTGTGTGTGTGTGTGTGTGTGTGTGTGCGCGCGCATGTGCGGGAGATCAGGGAAGGGAATGAAGGAGAGAGAGAGAAAGGGAGAGGAAGAGGGATGGGGGGGAGGGACAGAGAGGGAGAGAGAAGCTTCTTGCATCTCACGCTGTCAGCATAAAGGCAAATGCAATATAAATGACACTTAAAAAAAGGCCCCACAAGAGAATGGAAGTAAAAGTTGCTGGACGTGCCTTCTGCCTGGGAGGCCCCATTTGGGTTGCCAAGAGCCAAAACACGAGAAGTAAAGTGAGGAGCTCCCACGAGGAAGCGAGGATTACAAGGCTGAAAGGTCAACCTGGGATCAGAACAGTCCAGTTGGAATGAGGGTTTTTAAGAGCACAGTTAACAGATGGAGGGCAAGAAATGAGGCATGGAAACATAGAAGCGATCACTGTAAATACTCGAGAGAAGATTCAAATGCAGAGGTGAAAATTCTGGGCGGCTAAGGAGGGAGGCTGTTAACAAAGGAAGCAAACAGGAAAGGAGAGAAAAATAAACCCAGCCAAAAGCAGGTCGGGGAGAACCGACCAAGGAGAAAGGGAGGGGCGTTTCTCCAACGAAGCTCTTTCGTGACTCAATTCGCCCAGGTTAGAATGTTCTGGGAATTCCATGTCCAAAAAACACAGAAGTCAAAGGACTGGACAAGACTGAAGGACAAGGCTTTCACTTATCCAGGGAATGACCTTTGCTGGCTTAATTCAGGGTCATAGATTTAGTTGGAAAAGACCTAGAGAAGTGACTCACACAGAGGTAAAGGAGCAGGGACAGAATTTGAACCTATGTCTTTGGACTCCAAAACCCAAACCCACCTGTTCACAGGGTGCCCTGAAAGTATTAGTGTGGTTTTAAGCTTTAACAGCAAGCAAGTGTCTGAGGCCAGATTTGCACTTATGAAGATGAATCTTCCTGATTCCAAGCCCAGCACTCTACCCACTACACCACCCAACTGCCCCCTCTTAAAACATGAACAATTTTGTCTACCTAAGATACATGCAAGAGAAGGTGGAAAAGTAATCTCAGAGAGCAATCTTACCAGCAGAGAAGAGCACTGGGGAAAAGAGCCTTCAGAACTTGAGATTTTAATTGAGTTTTGAAGGAAGCCGGTAGGGAGGTGAGGAGCATTCCAGGCAACGGGAGATAACCAGTAAAAAAAGAAAAAAAGCATGGATGGAGTGGGGAGATGGAGTGTTATGTGTGAGGAATGGCAAAAAAGCCAGCATGACAAGGTTATAGAGTGTGTGGAAGGAGGTAAAGTGATAGGAGACTGGAAAACTGGGAAGGGGCATGGTTTTAAATGCTAAACAGAAGATTTTATATTTGATCTTAGGGGTAATAGGGAGCTACTGTAGTTTACTGAGTAAGGAGGTAACACGGTGAGCTTTAGGAAAATCCCTTCTGGCAGCTGACAGAATGATGGGAGGGAATAGAGAAAGAACTGAGGTAGGGAGACCAAAATTGGAGAGAAGAGGACATATAAACATATATAAATATGGTATAAATACCAGGACATTGAAATAGGTTGGATATATGGAGTGAGTCTGAGAAAGGAGTAACACTGACATTATTAGCCTCAATAGCTGAGACAGTCATGATATCTTTGAGAGTAATAGGGAAATGAGGAAGAAACTGCACTCCAGCACAGGTGAACATAATAGAATAACGTTCTGCTTTGGGCATACTAAGTAGCGAGCGTCTACGTGACATCCAGTTCAAGATGTCCAAAAGACAGCTGATGAGGCAAGACTGAGCTCAGGAGAGGGAGAGGGAAAGAAGAGGAAGAGGGGAGAGAGGAAGAGGGGAGAGAGGGAGAAAAAGAGAGGGACAGAGAGAGACAGAGAGTGAGAGAGAGAGAGAAAGACAGAGAGTGAGAGAGAGAGAGAGACAGAGAGAGAGAGAGAGAGAGAGAGACTGGGACTGGGTAAGTGGACATAGGAATCATCCCCACAGAGATGATAATTGAACCCATGGGAGCTGATGAGATCACCTATTAGCTTATAGAGGGAAAAAGAAGAAGGGCCAGGTTATAGACCTAGGGTATGTTTACATTGGCCGAGACCTAAATCAACAAAGGAGCCCGGGTAGGATAAGGATTAGAAAATTCCAAGCTTCCAAGTACTTTGCATTTGTGCTGTCCTTCCTTTCTTCTTTATTGTTCATCTTCTGAAAGACAAGTAGGAATGATTTAATCCCAACTGATGGCAATGTTTTTACTTACAAAGAAGTAACAATGACATAAAGCAAGGAAAGACTGAGCTGCTTAAAACATGGTGGCAGCAAGGTAAAAGTTATGGGATCAGAGCTGTAGAATGTACTTCTGATGCCCATAGTCAAACTCCCCTCATTTTACAAATGGAGATACGGAGACCCAAAGAAGTTATGTGATTTGCCCAGGGTTACCTAGGTAGTAAGTGGCAAAACCAGAATTTGAATATAAGTCCTCCAACCCCCCTCAGTGCTCTTTCCCTTATACCATCAGCATGATTCTCCTGTAGGTCAGACAGCTTTGCCCCATCGTATAACATACTTCCCTCCCCTTCCAATCCCAAGCATCAACTCTCAAAGGATGAGAATGGGGGGGGGGGGGGAGGAGGTTTGAATACTAAATAAGAGAATATGGAATGTCTTGCCCAAATTCCACATAAGCCTATGATGAATCTATAACCTCATCAATGTAAGAACTTCTTCCAGTGATGTAAATCAGTGTATCAAACAAACAGAAATAGATCTCTGAGGCCACATACTGACTTAGAAAACCACAAACTAACATCATTGATGTTGTATTGTATTTTGATTTATTTCACTCTATTTCTCAATTACATTTAATCTAGTGGCTCTCAACAGATATGGCTATGAGTTTGTCACCTCTAATGTAACTTGCAACACATCCCAGGTGATACTTGGTCCATGGCAGCCTGTATAATCTCCTCTGGGCATCTACCCCACATTCTAGGGGCCCTGCTCTGGTTCAGTTGACCTGTCATGGGCAAGGTGGAGAGCACATATCATTCAACCAGACTTCCACCTTTCTTAATTGTCCATCTCAACAACTAGAAAAATGACTCAAAATATGTAAAACATAACCTGATTAGTAAGATAGGAGCTAGGTGATAATAGCTCCAAGCGTCCAAAGGCACATACAAATTGATAAAAGACCAGGCTAAGACTAATGCAGTGCTTACCTTCTGAAATGTCCCTTGAGACAAAGATGAGATTTCCCCCCTCATCAGTGAAGGGAGGCTTTAATAGCTGTATGTCCTTATTTTTAGCCTGGTTAAAAAAAAATCCACTTCTCATCTCATCAAAGGAAAGTCAATTTTATGGGCTGACAAATGGATATGGGACCTCTGCTAATGGTCTTTTGCACTTTCCCGGTTTTCCCTGCAGGCTTCCACACTATTCTTCCCTAGTGGAAAGAAACCAGCTAATGGTTATGGCTTGATCAGGCTCCATGGCTTTTTTTTTAAGGAGACCCAAAAGAGCAGGGAATCCTTTAGACCCTGGTCTTGTTCTCTTTTACAGTCATATGGAAATATTCTTTTAATTCCAGATGGAAAACAATTTCAAAAACTCCCATCTCTCTCCTCCATCATTGCCTCCTTTTTTCTTAACAATGAAGGCTAGACATCCTTTGAATTTATCCATTGGTTAATCTAATAATGTGAAATGATGCCACATCCTTTTTTTTGGCTTTTTGACAAGGCCTGTGATTTCAGTTGTATAGGAAGCTCTCAGTGTGGAAACTCCCTTCACCAGTACAAATCAATGACTGATCTATAATGGATTTGTGTTGTGGTAATGAGAAGTTAAGTGACTGTTCTGGGTCACACAGTCACAACACATAAGAGGCAGGTCTTGAACCCCCCCACCTTCCTAATTCTGAGGCCAACTCTTCACTATGTCAGGCTGACACTCTAAACAAATGATGCTTACTTTATTGCTAAGTATTTATTTTATTAAATGTTTTAACCTACAATAAAGCTACATTCTCCATTTTTTTTCCTTTGGCAATTTCTGCCCATGCCCATAGAAAACCTCAGTCTCCTATGACTGTGGTCTTATTGTATTCCTCACATTAGGTCCATCTACTCTATCTTATTTTTTATGTCAGTATGTAGACTGGACGTCACTCCCTATCTGACATATCAATGATCTGCTCAAAAACATCAATAGCTCCCCATTGCTTAAAAACAATCATAAACCCCTAATCCCCCTTCTTCTGTTTTTTGAGGCACTCTTATTCTAAATCCGAAAGAGGTGGGGAGGGAATAAACTCAAATCATCCCTTGATTTTTGGTTGTAAAAGCCAAGAGCCATTGTGTTATACACCACCCATAAATACTCCTTAAGCATGCCATGAGCAATGTGAGGGGCCGCATGGTCGACAACAGTCATTGGAAACAGGAAGATCTGACGTTCCTGACTTTGGGACCCTGGACAAATCACTTACTCAAGGCTCTGTGATGCAGAGGAGGTGCTGACCTGTATTACTAAAAGGAGTTTACTTCATGGGAATTTACTCATTGCTCCAAGGAAATCATTGGTTTATCTGGGACCTGGAATGTATAATGTTTCATGATAAGCCCTAAGCAGTTAAGTATAAATCCACACCCTCGTAGACAATATGCCTCAGTAGCAGTAACTATGTGAATATTGTTCAGTTGTTTCAGTCCTGTCCAACTCTTCATGATGCCATCTGGGGTTTTCTTGGCAAAGATACTAGAATGGTTGGCCATTTCCTTCTCCAGATAAGAAAACTGAGGCAAACAGGGTTAAGAGACTTTCCCAGGGTCACACAGGCTGTAAGTGTCTGAGTCCAGATTTGAACTCATGAAGATGAGTCTTCCTGACTTTAGGCTCAGCCCTCTATCCACCACACTACCTAGCTTCCCTATGTACTATGTACATAAACTGGTAAATATAACATAAATTAGATAATAAGTATATGACAGGCATCCAAAGTGTTAGGAGATCATATCAGGGAGAGAGCATTTCCAGTTGAGAGAATCAAGGAAGACTTTCCAGAAGAAGGGACGTTTTTCAGCCGAACCTCAAAGGACGAGCAGGACGTCATCAGGTTAGGAGACTAAATAAAATTACAGATATAAGGAATACTGCACCCAAAGGCACCCCAGCAGTAGAGAACAGGATGCATGCAGGAGACAGCAAGCACTCTGGGTTGGCTAGACTATTGTTTATAAAAAGGCTAAGTGAGGCAGCTGCAATACTGTGCAAAAGATGTTGGATTTGAAGTGACAGGCCCTAGGTTTGGATTCCATCATTGCCACTCATGACCTGCACTGTCATGGGACGTTTCATTGGCTGTCCCCCAAGCCTAAAATGCTTCCTCTCCTCATCTCTACCTCCCCCATTAGACTGTGAACTCCTTGGGAGCAGAGGACTGTCTTTTACACTTTTTTTAAACCTCTGTGCTTAGCACAGTACCTGGCAAATAGTAGTTGCTTAATAAATGCTTGTTGACTTGATCAATTCATTTGTCACCCTGTTTGTTAAACCTAGGGAAGCTTGGAACATAGTAGGTACTTAATAAATGCTTTTTGACTTGATTAATCCATTTGTCATCCTGTTTATTAAACCTAGGGAAGCCTGGCTGTAATAGGTACTTAATAAATGCTCTTTGACTAGTCTTGCCCAAGATCACATAGGTAATAAAAACCAGAGGTAAAATTTGAACTTGGGTCCTCTGCATGCCATGCAGACTCTCATCAGCTTGGTGGTACAATGGATAGTGGCGAACTTGGAATCAGGAAGATCTGAGTTCAAATCTGGCTTCAGACACTTACTAGCTCTTCCCAGTGGTGGGTCCTCTCCCACCAGAGACTTTTTGCCCGCTGGTTAACTTGGAGGTATGACTTTAACTTGCACCTCTTGTTTAATTTTTTTCCCCATCAGTATCTCTGTATTCTTACATCACCACACCCCCATCAATCAATAAACATTTCTTAAGTGCCTGCTACAGGTCAGGCACTGTATTGCTGTGTCATTCCCCTCTCCCTCACTCAGAGACCCATCTCTTACAAGGAAAGATAAAAAGTGATGGAGTGGGGGAGTGGTTCAGCAAAACTAATCAAACCCTGATGGGAATGTGTAGTAATCCGTATCCATAGTCCGTCATCTCTCCAAAGAAGGGAGGAAAGAACTAATACTTTTTTAACTGAGTCAAAAATCAGCTAGGACACACTCATCACACAAAAAGTTGGGGGAATTTAAATTATTCCACGAGCCTCCTAGAGACTTTTTATTATTGTTGTTCTTGTTGTTCTTGGGTTAAAATTTATTTACGAGTAACATTAGTGTGACAAAACACTTAAGAGTGTTACACAATAAACATAAAATAGAGCACTGGCCCTGAAGTCAAGAGGACCTGAGTTAAAATGCAGCCTCAGACACCTGACATACTTACTAGCTGTGTGACCTTGGGCAAGTCACTTAACCCCAATTGCCTTGCCTTCCCCCCTCAAAACAAAAAAACAAAACAAAAATTAAAAAAGAATCCATTCAGAAAGAGGCTGTGATCCTTGAAAGGGCTAGGTTCTTGACAGAGTCTCAGCAAACCTAGTCACCAAGGCAGCAGGATATCATGGAAATGTTGCTAAGTCATGAGCCAGAGGAACAAGATTCAAATTCTATCTCTCCCACTATACAATCTCAGATAACATTTTCATTCATTGGGCCTCAGTTTCCTCATCTGTAAAAGAAAGGGCTTGTACCAGATGGCTTCTACAATACCTCCCAGCCCTAGAATGATGATGTTAGGAATCTATACTGAGGACCTCTCCCTAAGATAATAAAGGGCCTCACAGTAAAACTTGGTGACTCTTCAGGCTGATCAGCTGATGGCCCATTCAACAAATCTTCATCTTCTCACTTCAGAGGCAGGCCTTCCCTCAACCTACAAAACATTTAACCTACAGAATGATAGACCAGGGGGCATTTGAATATCTACATTCTTTTTGCCCAAGGCTCTTATCAGAATGACTAAAATCTGCACCCTCAGAGACAATATTTTCTTGTCATGACCCATTTCTGGGGGCCTCTCACACTCCATGTTCCCTTAGCAATTCTCCCACATTTCAAGCAAGAGTGAACTGTATTATTTGTCAGAAATGTGCTATCATACATATTCAGGAAACATTTGCCTAGAAGACAAATGCAGGAGAATGCTGGGTGGCAGTTAGAAGTGGTTGTAATCGCCGGTCCCTATTCTATTTCAGATAATAATGACTTTTGGGCAGCCCCTTTAAATGAGGATTTCTGAACCCCAGGAATAGAAGAAACCCTCCCCCCCTACTGGAACCAAACTTATTTTTCATCTCTCTTCCTGGCTAGGCTCAGTTTAATGACCGGCTTCTTCTTTTCAAGACATTTGCTCATTATTTTTCACTTTCTTCTGTCCTTCCCTGTCGATTCAGTGTTATTGTTCCTCATGTTTTCAACTTGTCTTTCTGCACAGTCTCTCTTCCTTCTATATCTGAGACCTCTTTTCCTTCTGGCCTATGAATGTCATCTCATTCTTTCTGAAACCATGCTTTTTACCCACTAATCTTTCATGTCTTTGGTGCAAAAATAGACCCTAATGATAGGCATTTAATCCCCCCCAACTTACTTTCCATTTATTCATCCTTCCTAAAACTTGAATGTCCTATTACCTATTCTCTTGACAACCCCTTCTTAAGAAATGAGAAAATATGGGATACTAAGGCAAACAAGTATTTCTCTGGATCATTCATTACAATCTCAGACTTCTGTACCAACAGAGGAAGCAGGGGTGGGTGGTAGGTCTACAATGTAATAAGACAGTTTTTTATAAAGCACTCCCCTATGAAAATTGATTTCAATGTTTGCTGTCATACGATGTATTTGTTAGGGACTCGTAGTAAGATTTTCCGAGGATTAAAAATTAAATTTAAAAACCAGCAATTTAATAAGGCATAGGGAGATTTGTAGTACACGATCCCTGAATTTGGACTTGGTGCTACATTCTTTCTGTCACCTGGAAACTAATTAGAAGGACATAATCACATACTTCCTGTCTAGTAAACATACAAGTCCCCTAGGAACAAATGATTTGTATCTTGAATCACTAGCCACTGCTTATTTGTAATTATCATATAAATGAGGTGCTTCAAATTGACCCTGGATGCCCTAGACCTTCTCCAAGTTGGCTAGGATGCCCCCATCACACAAAAAGTTGGGGGAATTTAAATTATTCCCCGAGCCTCCTAGAGACTTTTTGTTATTGCTGTTCTTGTTGTTCTTGGGTTGAAATATATTTACAAGTAACATTAGTGTGACAAAACACTTAAGACTGTTACACAATAAACATAAAATATATATACATACGTATGTATATAATATAGATTTATGTGTGTGCGAGCTCACGTGCACACATACACACCCACGACACAATCTAAGAAAGGTTCAGGAAGGCAGAAGGGCCTCCTACAAAGAGATGGTTGCTTCAGGGTACACATAGCTGTGGGAGATGCTTGTTACTCAGGCTTAGCAGAATCCTGAAAAGTGAAATCATTCAACAATGCTTAAGAGTCTTATTTATTGACCCACTTTTAACTTAATTTGGGCCTAACCACAAACTAGGAAGTTTAAGGTATGCCTTTGTAAGGCACAGTTGGGTGGCACAGTGGATAGAGTGGTAGGCTTAGAGTCAGGAAGATCTGAGTTTAGATCCAATCTCAAACACTTACTAGTTGTGGTGACCCTGGACAAGACACTTAACCCTGTTTGCCTCAGTTTCCTCATCTGTCAAATGAGCTGGAGAAGGAAATAGTAAACCAAAAACCTCAAATTGGGTCATGAGGAGTCAGAGACAACTGGAAAACCATTGAAGAACAAACCATCCCATTAAATAACAATGGAATATGAGAAAGAACACTATCTCTGGAGTTGAAGGGTCATGAATTTGGAATTGCAGCCTATCTAGACCAGCCCCCTCAACTGACAGGTGGAGAAACTGAGCATAAGAGAGGGTGAATGACCTGTCCAAGGTCATACAGGTGACAGTTAAAATGACAATCCATGTTCTCTAACTAGAAAGGGAAGGTTCTTTCAATTATGCACCGATGCTTCCTTGATCCAAGTCTTACCTGATTCACTTAGTAACTATACAACTCTAGGCAAGTCCCTTCCCTTCCAAGTAAAAGAAAGGGCCTTAACTTTGAAAGACTTTAATATTTCTGATCAATGCAAAGAAAATACATGATCCATGAAATGCCCTGGGCACAAAAATCACTTTGCAAACCTAAAAGTCCTGTACGTATCTATCATCATCATTCTGGAGGACCAAGGAGGGATTCTGCTGTCTGCTGCGGCACAATGCTAGTGGGTTCAAGATGCTGAATGACACATACCTTTTCAAACACGGCCCAAGTGGGAATTTACTCTGACTTTGTATATTTGCTACAAGAGTTTTGTTTTTCTTCTTTTTCTATTAAATAGAGGAAGTAGGAAGAAAGAAAAATAAATCCTTGTTAATTGAAAAAGAAATTTTAATAGAAGAAGAGGAGTTGGTTAGATCGAACTTTCAGGTCCCTTCTGGCTCTCAATCTATGATCCTACATTTTCAAAAGTAGTTTCCTCAAAAATTGGAATCTACCCAGGAATCTACCCCATTGTCCTACAGGCGAGTTCCTTCTGGAGCCTCCATTTTGTGGAACCTGCTTTCATTCCCATCCTGGTCCCATTCCTAATTTTGTTGACATCAGTGTCAATTCTAAGTAGGATACTCTAACTGGAAAACTCATTGCCTTATGGAATTCCTCCCTTACTCCTTTTAATATCCTCACTCCCCTCCACATGTACCTCATGGAAAGAAACTGGTCAGCATAGGGATCTCCCAGTGTAGAATCCCTCTGCCAATGAAGAGACTGGAAACCATGGGATTCTGCAACTTACTAGGTATCCTATTAGGAATTGTCTGCAAGGCATAGACATTAAGTGTCTTCTACAGGACTACATGGTGAGTGTCCTAAGGAGAAATTAAACCTCAGGTCTTCCTGACTCCAAGACCAACCCTCCAGGCAATGGGCACATCTCATCCTCATGCTTATTTGAATTTATATAAGATAATGAAGTCACTAGAGCAGAATTCCCCAAATTGTGTCCCAATGTACCTTTAAAAGCCTGGAAATGTGATCAGCTGGGCCCTCTCACTAGCCCCCTGTCATTCATTTCTGCTGAAGAGTTTGACTTTGGAACACCAAGAGTGCATAAGGAGAAGAGAAAAATCAAGAAAACAGCGAGCTGGTTCATAAGGATCATCAGTTAACCCAACAATTGCTACAAATGGATGGCGCTGATTCCATGGGCCTGTGCAAATCTCAGCATGAATGTGAAAAGCTGCCCAAGGACTTCCTAACTACATCTTGGATGAGCTCTTTGGTGGTGGTGGGGAGGAAGGGCAGGATAGTATAATGGTGAGAGCCCTGGATTGGGAGGCCCTTTGAGATGCAGCTTAGAGTAAAAGACAGAGATATGTTAAGGACAGAATTTTAACAAAACAGAGACCCTCCAGCCAACAAAGCTCATTTTGGAGCTCCTGCCAGACTGGTTCTTGGCTCCAATAGCCATTAAGTTACTAATAAGCAGTCTGAGAGAGATGCTGAGAAGAGCAATATCCTATCAACCAATGTTCCAATCAACCAGAATAACCCATCTGTTTTCTCTTTCAAGCAGAAACAGAGTTCTCTAGTCATCAGGAAAGAGAATGGAAAACCAATAGAAAACATTCTCTGCCAGTCATCCATCAGTTCAGCTGGAGGAGCAGGACCCACTTTATCATTTTGTTCCTGTAATCAAATATTCACCCAGGATTTGAGCCGAGACCTTTAAACTACCAGCTTGATTGTGGGATGAGTCAGTGATAGAAGAGAGTGCCCCTTTGGCCCCAAGGGCCCCAGCTGAGCCTTAATGCTGACTGCTAAGAAAAACCACATTTGGGATGTATGATACAAAAGAGTGGCCATGGTTGCTAAGCAGCCTGGAATGCCATGTTCATACATCTGCATTTTATTTATAAATCAATATAGCCCAAAACAGTATTTACCTTGAATGAGTCACACCTTAACAGTAAGGAGTGAACGATGACCATGGAAGGAAAAAAAAGGAAGAAGGACTGATGACCATGGAAACAGCTTAGCATTTAAAAAATTTTCAGGGCATTTGTTCTTGAGCGGTGGCCATGCAGTAGAATGAAAGCATGTTCAGGGAGACCAAAGACCTCATCTGCCCATTTGCTGGGAGAAGCCTTCACATGCTTGTGGCAGACATTCTGCCAGCTCACTAATGGGTTTAGTCCACCTGCCCAGACAGTTTTCGTGGAGGCCACTGCATATGCTAGCCACGGGGAAGAGTGGAGGGAATCAGGTGGGCACCAAAGGTGGATAAGCAGCCCTTCAGGGCTCAGCAAGTCCTAGGACAGTGCCAGGCACAGGCTTGATGAATGCTCTCCTCTCTCTCTTTCACTCTCCCCCCCCCACTCACTCTCTCTCTCTCTCTCTCTCTCTCTCTCTCTCTCTCTCTCTCTCTCTCGATTTCTGTCACCATCTCTCTCTTTCAGTCTCTTTCTCTGCATCTCTCTGTCTTTCACTGTCTTTCAGTCTCTGTCTCTTTTGATCTCTATGTGTCTCAGTCTCTACATCTGTCTGTCTTTCTCTGTCTCTGTGTCTGTCTGTCTGTCTCTCTCTCTCTCTCTCTCTCTCTGCATCTGCCTGCTTGTCTGTCTCTCTCTGTCTCTGTGTCTATCTTTCTCTCTGTCTCTGTGTCTGTCTGTCTCTGTCACTTTGTCTTTCTCCTTCTCTCCCTCCCCCTACCCTCCCCTTCCTCTCTCCCTCCCTCTTTTCTTCTCTCCTTCACCTCAGCCCAGGACACAGAGTGTAATGGAATGCTGAACTGAGAGTCAGGAAGCCCTGGATGCAGATCTCCCATCAGACTCCATTTATTTGTCCTGAGCAAGTGATTTAACCAGGCTTCAGGTTCCTCAAGTACAAATAAAAGGAATGGGGGGGGTGGGTACCCAGTAGCTTCCATGAGCCTTCAAGCTGTACATCTATGACCATATGGTCTTTCTCAATGCTGTCATTAGGGTTTTCTCAATAGTTGTTAACTATATGGTAATTTCATATATAATTTAATTATATATAAAAGCAAACATTTTATTGTAAGGGCTTATGAGGTGCCAGCTATAGTGCTTGTCACTGAGAATACAAGCACAAAAACCAAAGTCACTACCCTCAGAGAACTTACATTCCACACATACATACACAAGGGAAAACAACTAGGGAAATCAAGAAAGGCTTTGATCAGAAAATGGCAACTATATAAAATGGCAGAGGTTCTAAGAGACTGATGAGATGGAGGTGGGGGGCAGTCAGTCCAAGCATGGGGGAACAGCCTAATAGCCTGTGCATAAAATATATATGGAGAGAGGTCACAGAATGTCATGAACGGTGGATAATAAAGTATGCCAGTTTGGCTAGAATATAGAATTTTGAACAGCTATAAATTATGGAAAGATTGGCATGGGCAAGATTTTGAAATGATTTGAAAAAGCAGATGTGGGAGTTTTGTAATTCACATGAGAGGCAATAAGGAGTCACCGAAATTCTTTGAGAACAGGACCGACACCATCAGACCTGTGCTTGAAGCATCTCAATTTGGCACCTGTGTGGTCAATGGACTGGAGAGGGTAGAGACTGGAGCAGGAGAAACTCTTACATTAGAGCAAATTAAAAAGAATGATAATATCAACTAGGGTTGTTCCCATGTGAGCAGAAAAAAAGGAGGTTAAATAGCTGGTTTTATATACAGAAAACTATTCGGAATTAATATCATAGCTTCTGCATATCAAGGTGTATCTTAGGGAATTAGAAAACAGACACTGTACTCCTCCCAAGGAAACTGGTTAGTACAAGGATTCTTCTTCAAAGGGAAGAATAGAGAGGAATGTAGTTGTGATGGATGGCAAGAATTTACTGAAGAGAAGTGAAGAATTCATTCACCTTCAAGACAGGCATTAGCATTTTAGAGCAGCGAGAGCAACAGCTGGTATGCAGGAGCCATAATTTACTAAATGAGTCCTCAATACCTTTGTAAGTGCGATTATATATAATTGTCAAATGGGCAAATAAGGCTTAAGGGAGAAGAAATGACTTGCCCACAGTCACACAGTGAACCAAGGATGGGGGGAAAAGCATGTATGAGTTTCTTAAATCAGTCAACCACAGAAAGGACGAATAATGACAGCGATCAGGGCCCTCCACAAACATGGTAGCAGACGACTGCTCAAGGTCTTCTGCTTCCTCCCCTCCCTCACCAGCCCCAAACAAACTCTTCTTTCTCTACTAGGAATAAAAGTGCTTCAGCACATTTTCATCTTATTCCTTATGTGTTCGAGAATGATTCATAAATAAATAATGAAAAGAAATAGTGTTTGCTTCTAATTTATAAAAAAAGAGAAGCCTAATGAATGATGTTCTGCTTAAGAAAAGATTTGATGGACTTACGTAAATTTCAAAGGAATTCTAGAAATGTCTCATTTTCTCCTCTTCCAAATATTAAAAAAAAATTGCACTTTGCCGCTAAAGTATTCTCTCCTGAAGAATCACGTAGATGAATAGAAACAATTCCCTGGGCAATAGCTGTCCTTTCTCAGTGGGCCAGAATCATAGTGTTTCCATTTCCTTCTTTTAAAGCATCTCCCCTTTCGTCTTCAGAGAAGGTGACAAGGTGGGGAGGGGTTTGCTGAAATTGCTGAAACAAACACGTAGCACATGTTCCAAAAAATCTTAGTGGGTTTTGAGATATTGAGTAGCTTAAAACGGCAGCAGGATTTTTGGATACACTGTGTGTGTGTGTGTGTGTTTGTGTGTGTGTTCGTGTATGTAGGTGAAGCGGTGTGTGTGTTTATGTGTGTTAGAGCCACTTTTTCCAAAGCAAGAGCAAGAATTTAGGTAGGAGAGAATATGCACATGCACACCCCTATGTATGTTTATATGCATATATAGAATAGATTCTATATATGAAATGAAGACTCTCAAGAGAGTTATATATATTCAAAATAGGCATACTGCATATTATATCTAGATAATATAGATACGATACATATCATATGTAGATAATATAGATACAATATCTAGATAATATAGATACAACATGTATTATGTCAAGATAATATAGATATAATACATATATCAAGGTAATATAAATATATGCTTACTATAGCTAGATAAAATATAGTATGAGTTTTATATAAATATATTACATATAATATCTCTATTATAAAGATTATATATTGACTAAGTATAATCTATCATATCTATTTTGTTGTTGTTCAATCATTTCAGTCATGACTCTTCATGACCCCATCTGGGGTTTTCTCAGCAAAGATCCTGGAATGGTTTGCCATTTCCTTCTCCAACTCATTTTATTTATAGGGAAACTGAGGCAAACAGAGCTAAGTGATATCTATATAGAATAAGCTAGAGCTCTCATATTCTACAGATACTCTACATAGAATCTATAAGTAATCTATAAATATCCTATACAGACTATAGAAAGCACTGCAGCTATTCCGAGTAGGTGTAAAATGGGTATCTATAGAATATTTATATCTCTATCTCTATCTATATTTGTAACATTTGAAGAATGTATGTTGTACACAAACACACACACACACACACACACACACACACACACATACATTCTCTCCTACCTATGTCCTTGCCCCTGCTCTGGAAAGAGTAATTAAACCACTATTGCTTTTACTACTACAAAGAATAAGACCATCTACTGCCTTCTAGCTCCACTCAAAATCACAGCTGCACAAACAGAATATTAGTGTATCTGTTTTCCCATGGCCTTTCCAAATTTGGTCATTTTCCTCCTTTGTCATCTTTCTGTCATTCTGATGGTGTGATATGATAGGATACTTTAATTTATATTTTTCTATTAGTGAATTAGAGCATTTTTTTCATTTACTTATTAATAGCTTGGATTTCTTCCATGAAAAATGCCTATTCATATCTTACATCTGACCATTCATCTGCTGGGAAATGGCTCATTGAGATGATTTTTAAGAATTTGCCAATTCAATTCCACTTCCATTGACCTAGGTCAAAATTCTTATTGACCTAGAATCAAAGATACTTTGCTAACCTGTGCCAAGGGCATGAAAAGAGGAGGAAGCCTGGAAAATCTGGGTGACAACTGGACTGAAAAAAAAATCAAATCAGCATCCTTAACAGAAAACATTGAAGAACCTCTTTTTTATGTACTGAAAGGAAAGTGTCAGAGCAAGGAGATAGCAATGGCAGCCTTCCTTAGCAACAACCTCGTGTTTACGAAACAAACACAGAAGGGAAGTCAAAGCTAACAGCTGTTTTGAGGCCTTAGGCAGACCTCTCAAGAGAGGCCTTGGCTCTAGTCTCTGGCCTCAGATGAGAGATTCTTTGGAACAGTGGCCTTGATACAATTGAGACTTTGGCTCCAAAGATGATGGCTCTCTTAGAAACAGAGGTACCCTGCACTCCTTCAAATAATCTATTCAAAACCAAACCAGGGCACTGTAATGTTAATGGAATCTGAAGATCTTCCATGCCCCTTTGTATTGGCAAGGAAGCAGGTACTTAGCACCTTGTTTCAAGTTAACATCTTGTTTAAGCTATTTAATTAACACAGAAGTAGTTAATGCCTTAGGAGGAAGTTGCTGATGTAACAGGAAGGGGTAGAATGGGGAGGAGCTATGCTGTACATAAGGAAGAGAACCAGCAGGACAGTCAGATTTTCTCTCAGTGAGCACCTGGAGGCTGCAACTTTTGCCAAGACCCTCCTTCTGATAACTTTTTGCTGAGACCCTCCTTCTGGGAACTTTTGTCGAGAACTTCCAAGAACCAGGCTGAGGAGCTACTGTGAGTGAGAGAGGAGGGAGCCTGTTCTGTTGTGAAGGCTTGGGAATGTGGGTGTTCACTGCATTAACCATGTGTATCAACTTCATGACTACTGTAATGACTTTGGCTTTTTGGTTCTGGGACTTGTCTTTCTGGTTGTGGGACTCAGTTTTCTGATATTTGAATAAAGGCTTTGGTTCTGCCCTTCATGTGGAGAATCTGCTACATTTTGTGATTCACAACTATACCAGCATATTCATAACCACCATGGGTGTTGTGAATATTGCACTGTTGTTACAGCCACCTTGCTGGGATCAGAACATGGGACTGCCAGTCAGAATAAGCTTGCAGCATCTTTCTCCACACCAGAATGAAACTTGTGGGGATGAATTCCACCCTGTTTACCTTTCCGAATGCATTTCCTAGCTTGAACACAGTCCAATTAATTTACAGCACAAAAAAAGACCCACAGACCACACTCTCTGGACCAAATTGTCAACACACACCAAGACAATTTCTGTTTCTAAGGTAGCTGTGCTCCGTCAGCCAATTCTGAATCCAGCCTCCCTGAGCTGTTCCCACTAAGAAAAGCATTAAATCATTTTGGCCACAATTTCAGATTCTACATCCCTAAGGCCTCCATGGCAGCTAATGCTTGGATAATACCTGCAAAGTTAGAGGAAAGTTGGGGGAAAAAACCAAAGACACTTATAAACAAGGTTTGAAAATCTACCACTATGCTAAATCACTAATATAAGTTGCTTTCCTGAAGAAGGAAAAAAGTCCCAAAGAGCTGAGTACTAAAATTCCAAGTATCTTATGGTTGTGACCATTTTAAAGCTAAGCTACAACTGAAAAGCCTTTGGGTTTTATTTTAAAACCATTTTAACTTTGAACTATCCCTTCTAAAAGGAAAAAAAAAACCTAATTGTCCATGTCTGCAAATAAAAGTCCTACATGGAGGCTCATTGTCATAGGACCTTTAACAAAGACCAGATTCTTTCACTAGGCAGCAATGGCTGTCTTCCCAGGACATGACATTTCACCCCAGAGAGGGCATGGCACTGATTCACATATGGACCAGTAGGATGTTTATCACTCGCTCAACATATTCACCATTTGGACCTTCCCCAAACCATCACCTAGAAAATCATAGGTCAGAGACTTTGTCAGTCTTTCTAGTTATAACACACTTTTAAATGATAAGAAAATCTTCCTCAAATCTTCCCAACAGTAAGGGAAATAACTGCCCTGGAATCTTCATTTTCAAATTGTTTGGAAAAAATGATATATTAAAAGGGGTCAGCCTAGGGAAAGGGAAGGGAACAAGCATTTTTTTAAGTACCAGCTATGTACCAGGCGCTACGCTAAGCTTTTTACAAATATTATCTCACCCGATCCTCACAACAGCCCTGGAAGTTCCTATTCTCATATTACAGTTGAGGAAATGAGGCAGAGGCAAAGTGACTCACCCAGGGTCACACAGCTCATAAGGTTTTTGAGGCTGAATTTTACCTCAGTTCTTTCTGACTCCAGTCCCACCTAGTTGCCTAGGTTAGGCTAACGAATTCTACTTTCCAACTCTGAGATACTATGATGAGCTATCCTCTTCTACTTAATTTTTTTTGAGTGGAAAGATTTCAATGCACTGGGGTCAGAAGACATGAGTTCCAGTCCAGACTCTTCCCTTACCCAGCTATGTGACCATGGAAAAGTCACTTACAGTGGAAGCTGAATTGTGAGCAGGCTCCCCTGGAGCCAGGGATGCTGATTCATTGCTTGGGTCTTTAGAGGATGACCAGCATCCTTTCTGCTTCCTGATCTATCTCCAAAGTGTGCTTCTGACTCAGTTTCTCTGAATATCAGTTCCCTCCCATTTAAAAAACTATAGGAAAATATACACCCTTCCTATATCACAGGGTTGTGAAGATCAAATAAGGAACTATCTCAGAATATACTTTTTTTTTTAAAGGAATGTCTGTGGTTTACTTGGAGTCGTGAACAGCTCATCTACGGAAATAGGCAACTCAAAGATGATGACTAAAGGAGAATCCATTTTTCTTCTGCTCTATCCTATGGGTCGGGCCAAGGGAGGACTCACAACAGGTAGAGATGCTGGCAGTAGCTGCTGCTACAGGCTCACAAGTTCCTTGCTGAGAGCAATTAGTGACTGGGTTAGGTTGGTAAGGTTAAGTCACCATCAACAAGTCACTGATATTGCTGTTCAGCATGCTCTCAATGTCCTCAGGGGCAATCTTGGGAACTTGGTTAACCAGGCCCATCAGGAAGCAGCCCATGGCATTGTCAGCCAACACCTTTCCGTACGGCACATCCTCATCCTGGATCCGGGCTGATGCCCCATCAACTTGCTGCAGATCACTTGAAAGGCCAGTCACATGGTTGGGGCTGAAACATGTCTTCATGATCAGGGCAATTCCAATTGGCTCAGTATCATAGTAGACATATTTCACTGTCAGTGGAGTGAACATCACTCCCATTATTTTTCCAGGAACAGGCTTTGATGCTCATCTGCCCATTCTGGAGGCTGGTGTCCATAGCGAGGTGAATGGGGCTATGGGCCTCCCAGCCATAATGCTCCTGAATCAGCCCCAAGTGTTCTGTAATGTCATGGCCTGAGACATATCAGCCCAGAATAAGTTCACTTGGAGAGACCTTCTTGTATAATTCATACATATTCTTAGCAAATTCCACGTCCACAGCAACCTCATCCTCAGACTCATTATGTGGCACTAAAGAGCAGTTGGTGTCTTCTACTGAGTGTTTGCCAATTGTTCCCAGCAGAGTGCTAACGATGCAGCCCACACCCTCATTGCAACACTCGTAGCTGTCCACTATGGAGGCAAGGATGACCAGATGCAGCCAGACTACATGGCTGCCAGGGAATGGCTGAGGGAGCCCACGCCTTACAGGGGCGGGCATGGGGGTCAGGGCAGCAGTTGGAGGCACTGACATGGGGGCCTGGCCCTGGGCCTATGCAGGGGCAGAATTTGGTGTAGAAGCCAGGGTTCAGGTCTGGGCCAGAGTCAAAGTTGAAATAGAGGCTGCCATAGTAGCTGTCATGCTGCCAAAGCACAAAAGCCAGAACATACTTTCAAAACTGTAAAGTAATGAAGAGAACATTGGATCAATTCAACAACTCTTAAGCAATGACGGAATCAAAAACTGTCTTTCCATGAAGATGCGTCTACTGTTCTAGGAACAAAACATACTTTGATCCTGTAGCCAGGAATGGGAAGTCGGATTTTACCAACTTTATAAAAAGCATAATAGATATAATTCTCCTCCACAGGCAAGGCAGCAAGACAAACAGAGGTAATGTAAGGAAACACAAGGGCCGACAACTCTTCTGTATTTCTGCTGTCTTCTCAGACCCATTAGGAACAGCACCTACTAATGTGGGCAGTAAGGCCTGGTCATCCGCTGGATCCCTGCAGTCAGCACTGAGAACAAAGAAACAGATGCCATCCCCATTTCTGAAATATTTACAGCTGAAGCACACAATTCATTTGAGGGAACAAATGGATGACTTCTCCACTCAACACAATCATCTGGAATATGCCAGACCCAGAATCAGTCACGCCAAATTGATGTTGCACCTCCCCCCTCAATCCGAGGCCTAACGTGGAGAAGAGGGAGCATGATATGGTGACTAAGGACTTCGTTATTTCCTTATTATTTTTAAGTACAAAGAGTGATAGTATTTGGGGGTGTCATTATGCAACAGATGCATTCTCTTTAGGAAACAAATGGCCAGGCCACTGAGGCTGGTGTCAATCCCATGCTGGCTTGGTATCATTCATCCCATATTTTTAACAATGAGCACCAAGCTGTGTGTAACAAGATAATGGACCATGTGACCTCAGCATATGGAAATCAAGACATTCAGTCCAGGACAGGCTTAATCAAAAACATTCACAGGAACATATGAGAATATGGCCAAGAGGAATTTCACAGCCCAAAACAGGCTGGGAACTGTTTGGTTATTTCACCTATATAGAACTGAACATGATTTGTGATTTATGTATCCATAGTCAGCCCAGTCAGTCCTGCTAACTCTGTTTTAAATGATAGAAGTTAAAAATATCCTCTTGCTATGTTTTCTGCAGGCTAATGGGAGATGATAATAGACAGGTAGTCTTATTAGTAGACTATTACTATAACTCAGGATAAGCATAGTCAGTCATCACACATACACATATACAAGTGTACACACAAACAAATACATGAATACTTATGCATGTACATACACTTATAGTAGATGGTATATATGTATACATTTGTGAGTATGCAAGTATATATACATGTATTCCTCACGCATGCACATGTAGATGCATATATACATGTATATATATATATATGCAATACAGTGGAATACATCTATACAACCATGTGTACTTACAGTATACACACATATATACAATGCACATGTATATGTATAAAAACGTATAGTGCACACATGATTCCTTTGTGTGCACACAGATTCATATATGCACATATGATTCATATATACGCTGTGTATGAATATATGCATACATAGTATTTGGGGGTCACTATGAAATCTACAGGTGCATATACATATATACCTATATTCAGTATTCACAGTGTGAACAATACAAAACATCATGTATGGCACTATGGGAAGAATTGGGTCCAGTCGTGGGCAGGGGCAATGTTTTCCTTTCTTTGGAGTCAGTACTCAATAAACACCTGTTAACTTGTTGACCTGAGTTCTAATGCTGCTTCTCACAACTTATTACCTGGAATGACCACAGACAAGATACTTAACCCTCTTGGACCTCAGTTTCCTTATCTGTAAAATGAGGGAGTTGGAGTCAGCGGTTTTTAAGGTCCTTTCTAACTTTTCATCTATGACCCTGTAGCCCTATGCATGTGGATGTACATACGTATCACATACTATTTATTTTTCAAAGAGAGAATTGAGGTTCCAAATTCTTTTTCTAGGAACTAGATCACCACATCACTTCCTGGTCAACTTAAATGTTTTAAACATGATGCATGTGTCCCCCTCCTCTTTTAATCCTCTTTATTATATGTGTTGTCTTTCCTCCATTAGAATTTAAATTGATGGAGCATCTTGTGTAAAAAAGAGCAAGAAAGCCAGTTTGGCTGTGGGAGAAAGAGGAGTGTATGATAAGGTTGGAAAGGCAGAAGTTGTCATGGACTTTAAAAACCAAAGGGAGGAATTATACTTTATCCTAGAAGCAATAGGGAGCCCTTGAAGCTTAGGGATCACAGGTGAGCTACACAGTCAGATGATCTGCACTTATGGAAGATAACTTTGGACAGTATGCTGAGGATGGAATGGCAGAGGGAGATAGTCCTCTTCAGGGGCTCCCTACAACAATGAAATTATAGGTCCACTTTCTATCTCTATTCCCCGGGCTATTCAAATTCTCGCACCAGTGCATCCCACCTAGCCCTTCCAAAAGATACTCATATCTTTCACAGTATAAACAAGACTACTCTGTTCTTTCAGTTTCTAATTATTCTTCCTTGATGTTAAAGGTAGCCAGCATTGGGCTTTAGTTACCAAGGCTTTCTCTCTTGTTTTTTGAGGAAGGAAATGTGTCTTGTATACAGTAAGCACTTAATAAATGTTTATTGGATTGTTGAATCCCAATTTAATTTGCCCCAAGGAAAGGAGACTCCATTATTTGCTCAAGTGCCTAACAGCCTGTGCCAAACACACTTTATATTTCTTTATCACCTTGTCTATACAGATGTTAGGACATTAGAAACATTGGGTAAGTGGATGCATTTTTTTACATCTTCTGCTTCCTCTTCCTTAGGGCAAAAGTGGGTCATTCTCTGAAAATGGTCTATGCACATGTTTTCAATTTGGGCGATGGATTTTTAGCTACTTTGTGAAAGACTCAAGTGAGAAAATGTTCAGGGGGAAAAGCAACTCTCAGTAGTGACAGAAACTACTTGGACACATGATGCCTGCAGTGCCAGACAACACCAACCTTGTGGGTTTTCTGATGGAAGGGAGCCTTGGGAAAACAGAGCTTCCAAAGAAAAGACATGTTTAGAGAACTGAGAACTGGAAAGACTGAAAGGTTTGCCAAACACTGCCCTTAAAATAATCTTCACAGTAGAGAGAGAAAAAAAAATATCCAATAAAAGAAAAAAAAAACCAACCATCATTAGGTTGGCAAGGTCTTTCTTCACTCATTTAATAATCCATTTCATTATATTACTCTGGCCAAAATTCAAATGTGTATACACAGGAGACATCAAATTCTAGGTCCCAGCAATAGGAGTACTTTCATTCTAAGAATGAATGACGGGTTATCAGGTCAGAAAATCCAGACCAAAGGACAAATGGTTTAAATTTCCGAGGGTATTTTTTAAACAAGAGAATGGAAAAGAAAACAAACTATGCTGGATGCAGAAGATATCGTATCAAGCGATTTGTAAATCTTTTTATGCATAAGGATGTAAACATAAAGGTTACGAGGAAAACTGGAGAGCTCCAAACTCAAATAGAAAACAAGACCACTAAACAGTATCAAAGGATCCCTGAGGTTCATCTGTTAACTTAGAAAACCACATATTAACATAATCTGTGTTCTACTGTATTTTTATTTACTGTGTTAAATATTTCCCAACGACATCTTAATCTGACTCAGGTGCCACTCTAGGCCACTTTGGCTCTTAGCCATGCATGTCTGTGATTTCATTAGTAGAGACCTCCCACTACCTGCACACCCCTGTCACTTCTAAAAAGTCTCCTGTCTTTTTGTTTTATGCTATATCGAATTGTTTTTGTTCACGTCCAACTCTTGGTGCCCCTATTTGGGGTTTTCTTGACAAAGATACTGAAATGGTTTGCCATTTCCCTTTCCAGCTCATTTTCCAAATGGCAAACAGAGTTAAGTGATTTGTTCAAAGTCACACAACTAGAAAGAGTCTAAAGCCAGATTTGAACTCAAGAAAATGAGTGTTCCTGACTCTAGGTCCCGTGCTCTATCCATGCACCACCTAACTCCCCCAAGTGCCCCGTACTCCTCACCTACTCAGAGAGCTCCCCAGTTCTCCTTCCAGTGAGTCAATACTGTTTCACTCTCTTAGCCCCACTCTAGCAGCAGCCTCCACACTGCCTAGTTCTTTCAAGGAGAAATTCAGAGCCCTCCATGTTATCAATCAACCAACTAACCAACCGGCATTTCTTCAGCGCTACCCATGCTGGGAAGCACATCCCACTGGGTCTGTCCCCTGACTTCTTCATTCTCTTCTGCTCTGTCCAAAAGGCAGGATCATTAATGAGGCTCCCTCAGCAGAGGGTATTTCCTCATGCTTCCTAAAGGTCCTTAATGGGAAGGTGTGAGCATTTTCTGTCTGTCTTTCTTAGCATCTGAGCTCAGCTTCTTCCTAAAAGCCCCCCACTCTTCCTCACAGGCCAAGGCTCCCTCAGGTAGCTACACAAGCTAAATGCTCATAGTAACTTTGGTTTACCACTAATCTAACTTGGAGCTTGAGCAAACAAAGAACAGGAACTTAATCAAGTAACTTCATTTCTAGAGCTCACAAGGAAGAGAAACCAGCTGACTTTGGTCCCGAGTAAAAACTAAAAGCTGGTGGATGAGACAATGTGTAATAGTGACTGAGTCCAGCACCTTGACAGGGGAGAGAAAGGTCAAGAAACTCATCAGCCAATATTCCGTTTCTGACAAGATGACGCTGGCTAAAAAGGAACTCAGTGTTGTTGTTGCTAAATGAGTAAAATAACTGCAATTATAATAACGATGATGAAGGTAACTGGCACTGATACAGATAGCACTTAATGGTTTGTGAAACACTTTGTGAAACACCAATAATCAACATTAGTTGATCCTTACAATAGCCCTGAGAGGTAGTAGCTATTATCCCCATCTTACAGATAAGTAAACTGACAGTCACATAATCCCTATCTATCTCAGTTTCCTCATCTGTTAAATGGCTGGAGAAGGAAATGCCAAACCACTCCAGTATGTCTGCCAAGAAAACCCCATGGAAAATAGTCTCTGGGGTCATGCAAACTGGGGCATGACTGAATGGCTGAACGACAACAAAATCAAAGTAGACAGAGCTTAAATGACTTGCCCAAGGTCATCCAGCTAGTAAGTGCCTAAGGCATCATTTGAACTCAGAACATTCAGACTCTTATTGACTATGAAGGATTCATAATGAGACAAAGCATAGGTTCATTGGTTCATGGACTTGAGGTGAAAAGGGACCTTATTCTCTCTATGACTTAGCAGATACATCTTAGTTGCAATGTGACTGCCCTAAGGTCACACAGATAGTGGCAGACATGAGATCTGAACCCACATAACCTGTTGTCAGAGTGCTTTTTCTAAAGCACAGGTCTGACCATGTCACCTCGCTGGTTTGATAAACTCCAAAGGCTCCCCAGTACCTCTGTGATCAAAACCAAATTCATTTGTTAGGCATTTAAGGCCCCTCATAACCTGGCTATGACCTGCCTTCTAGACTTATTAAAAATGACTCCCTTTTCCAAATGCTTCAGTCTAGTCAAACTGGGATTCAGTCAAAGGGCCACATTTGAGGACCTAGAGGGCCACATGTGGCCTTGAGGCTGCAGGTTCCCCACCCCTGTACTAGACTGTGGTCTGTTGCTGCCACCAATTAAGGAGAAAAAAAGTTGAAAGAAAAGGGAGAGCTTGCTTACAGACTAGAAACAGACTTGGAATGATAAGCTTTTTTCAGCGAAGAGAATCAAAAAGAATAGAATTCTGGGCCTTATTAAAACTTCTTTTTATGTTTTGCAGACCAAAGTATCCACAGCAAAATATCTAAATGTTTAGGTGATATTAAACTCATTACAATTATAAATTGCCAGGCAACTTTAAGAAAATCAACTGTTAGAAAAATTTGCAGTACAATAGTTGAGTTTTGATATGGGCAAGGGCAAGCTAACATATGTAGGATCACAGAATTCTACATATAGAGCCAGCAGAGATTTTAAGGGCTGATCCAACTCTCATTTTACAGAAGGGGAAACTGAGGCAGAGACCCCCCTAGGGCATCATTGATTTAGAACTGGAATAAAACTTAGAGACCATTCTAGTTGAATTCCCGTTTTATACAGATGAGGAAATGGAGGCTCAAAGAAATTAATTGACTTGCTCAGGGTCATACAACTAGTATTAGGGGCGGCACTTGAATTCAGGCCTTCCCATCTCCAAGTCCAGCATGGCAACCACTAGTATTCCAAACTCTACATGAAAGATGGAAGGCAATGTGTTTTAATAGGGAAAGAAAACCTGGAATCAGGGACCTCAAAGAACCCTTTTAGCTATAACTAAAGGGTTCTTAACCTGACATCTGTGAACTTGCTTTTCAAAATAAATTTTGGTAATTTCCTTCATAATCCTATGAATTTTATTTTGTACTTTTAAAACATCATTGTGAGAAGGTGTCCACAGTCTTCATTAGACTACCAAAGGAATCTGTGACACCAAAAAGATAAATCTATGATGCTCTGATCCAATGACCTTTGAGTCTGCCCTTTAATATCTGGATAACCTTGGCAAAGTGACTTATCCTCTGCTGGCCTCAGTTTCTTCATCTGTAAAATAGGAAAATTGGAATAAACAGGGTCCAAGTTCACTTCCTGGTGTTCATTCCTCACTATATGATGGGCTCCAAGATTCAAATTGTGACCCAGGTCAAGGGCTTGAGAATGTATGAAGTAATATAGAAAAATATATGCTACTGTGATCCTCAGGTCACTAAAACCTGGGCATCATGGAGAAGGGTATGATGGAAAAGTGGGAGGGATTTACCCACCATCTGCAAAATTTCCCATCCAAAATGGCAAGTCCTGATCAATATACCATCTTAAAAAAGGAAAAAGAAAGTAGAAAAGGTTCATAGAATCATAGAACTTAGAGGTAGAAGAGATTTCAGGAGCCATTTAACCCAACCCCCTCATTTCACAGACAAAGAAATTGAGACCCAGATTGAGTCACTCACCCAAGGTGCACAGAGGGCAGAGGGAAATCCTCTGAGCCCAGATCTAGCATTGTTTACCACTGCATGACACCATTCCCTTCTCTAAAGAAGCAACTCTGCCAGTCAAGGGTATGGGGAATGCTTTAGAGAAGATTTCGCTGAGATGGGGGATGAGGGGTCTAGAAAATGGTGGACAAGGTGTTTATTGGCATAAGGACTTGTCAATATCTAAATTTCCTCTATCAAAGGAGATTAGAAACTCATCTATAGCTTAGTCTCAGAGAGTTGCCTGGAGGCCCTGAGAACTGAAGTGTCTTGCTCCTAGTGTAAGGAGTAAGAAGGCAGATTTCAGTTAGGTCTAAAGTCAACCATCTATGCTAATCTGCCTCCTACTTGCCTTTTTACATAGAAGACTTTCACTATAGGGAGAAGACAATCAACAAGCATTCACTAAGATACTGTGCTAGGCACCTGTGACACAAAGATAAAACCTAAACATTCCTTGTCCTCAAAGGCACCTACATTCTACTAATATCTGCTCATTCCTGTTTGTCCAGTCATTTCAGTTGTGTCCAACTGTCCAAATTTGGGGTTTTCTTGGCAAATACTGGAGCTGTTTGCCATTTCTTTCTCCATCTCATTTTACAGATGAGAAACTGAGGCAAAGAGGGTTAAGTGACTTGTCTAGGGTCACACAGCTAGTAAGTATCTAAGGCCAGATTTGAACTCTGGTATCCCTTATCTCAAGCCCAGTGCTCCAACCACTGGGCCACCTAGCTGCCCAATATCTACTTAAAGTAACTTACAAATTATTTTATGTTTGAGTTGCATCCACCAAGTGATATCTACTGCCATTATCAACCTAGCAGAGGCAGAAATTTCCAGTATTTGCCAAAGCACACAGAATAGATATAACTTTTAAAGTAACTAAGAAATTTGAATCAGTCATTCTAATCACTGAGAAAAAGCTAACCAACTTTTTTTTTTCTGCCTAACTGGAAGAATTTTGATTTTTCTTTAAAATCACTCATTTGAATTGGAAGAATTTTGATCTTGAACAATTCACTTAAGTCTTGCAGTCAGCTCAATCCCAGCCATGATGCCTGAGACTGTCTATTAATGCTTGCACAATTTATAAATGCACCCAGTCTAAAAAAATAAGTCTAGCAACTGCCACCAACACCGCATTATATATGGCCACATATCCAAATGCCAGACATAGCCTTAAGAAGGAAGGCATATCCATGTAAAAGGAAGTACCTATGAATGATGCAGCTGGAGGAGACCAGAACAAGAATCTCTTCTCTGAGTTAATCTTCCATTATATGGGTTGTCCTCAAAATGATGCCTACAGGAATAAAAACAATCTATGAGCAACTCTGGGCCTTGCATTTTTAGCACCGTTTATAGTTCATCAACAGGTAAGGAAGGATTAAGGAAGTGTTAAATATTTACATTCTAGGAGAAAAATCTTTAGCCAAGCTGTTTCCTCTTTAGATGGATATCAGATTTTGATTTATCTTGTCTTTTCCAACCCTAACAGCACCATCTTTGAAATATAAACCCATTTTCCAAATTTAAGAAGAAATCATTTGTCTTGACATATTCTCTTCTCCAAGACTTGGGCCCCTCAAGAGACAATGCTCAGCAGGCCAACCTGATCCACTCTAATTGCTTTTAACACTACTCTGAGCCTTTATTCCCCAATTCCGAAGAAAAATGCACAAAAGGCAGGACAGATAGAGAAGGAAGGCTTAATTGAAATACAATATCCACAGCATTTCCTTTTTAACTAGCAACAGTGAAGCAATCTATTATCTTCACCTGACATTAACAAAGGGGCCTGGTGCAGCCCTGTGAATGCCAATCCCACGTGAGGAAAATAGACACACACATGAGTTTCTTGGGTGGGAACTGACCTTTATCAGTTGACTCCAGGAGCCATTTACAGGGTTTTAATTATCAGTCAATATCTCTCTCCGACGAACACATAAATGATAACTACTGCCACTGGAAATAAATAAGTAAAGAAACCAAAGTCCTAACAGACAGCCCAGCTGGCCGAAAAGGTACAAAGTCTTTCCTAGAGCAAAGGGGATGATTTTTAAAAAGGCAAAATGCCAGTCATGAGATCCTAGCTGACTATTGGCAAAATCCTGACAGCAGCAATTCGGCCCATTGATCAACAATGCAAAGAGCTGACAAAGAGACCAAATGAAAGGCTTGAAGGACTTTGCATTTTGCAAGCTTTTGTGATCAAATTGTGCTGCCCAAAGGGATTCAGGCTCAGCATTGTTCTGAGGGAAATTCTAGGGTTGGTTTCCAGTGCCTACCATCCTCACTAAATTCGATTTGCTAATTTGGAGTCCTCTAAACTCAAAAAAAAAAAATTACAAAGACTTACTCAAAATAGAAGAAACTCTATGTTATTCACTGTCTTTGGCCAATCCAGTAATCCCTGGAAAGAGATTTCCTTCAAATCTTTTTAAATAATTTTTGAAAAAGCTCACGTAGTTTAATAGAAGAATTTTATTTTTTTTAATTAATTTATTTTCTTGTTTACATCACACATTTCCATGAGATTTTGAGTTACCAATTTTCTCCCCACCTTTCCCCTACTCACCACCCCAAAACAGCGATCCCACTGTACAGCCCCTCCCTCAATCTGCTCTCTCTTATGTCCTCCCCCTCGCCCCTCTGACTTTCCCGTAGGGCAGGATGGGTCTCCCTACCCCAGTGCCTATATATCTTAATTCCCAGTTGGATGTAGTTAATAATAATAATAATATATACACATATATATTTTTAACATTTGATTATAGAACTTTAAATTCTAGAGTCTTTCCCTTCCTTCCTCGTCACCCACCACCACTGGAAGGACAAGCAATTCAATACAGGCTGCACATGTGTAATTACACAGAACATCTCCACAGTGGACATATTGTGAGATACTGATTATATGTTCCTC
>CM053581.1:412821681-412860079 GCA_028627135.1 Pseudochirops cupreus
CCAAGACGGCTATCCGGATCTAACCACTCAACGCGAGAGCCCTGGCTAGCCCAGTCGCTCAGTCCCCCTGCTGTCTGCAGGCCGCGGCGGGAAGCTGCAGAGCCGAGGTGCAAAACCTCTGCCTTTCACTTTTCCGCTCTGGAGGCCTTCTGGCCGGACTGCTTATCTCCCCCTTTCACAAATCCCATTCACAGCTGCCACTAATCTGCTCACCTGAAGCTTCTCAGCTCTTCCTGTCCAGCCTCCCCCGGGGCACAGCCGCGGCTTGAGGCCAGGCTGGTTTCGGTTCACAGTGCTGATATGGTTCCTCGTAGTCAAGCTGACTTTAGTGGGAATTATCTTTGTGTGCGTTTTGGAGTTCCAGGATTTGTTTAGAGTCCTATTTTATGGGTATTTTGGGGTGGCTATGTGAGAGCTGCGCTATGTTGCTGCTTCTACGCCGCCATCTTGGCTCCGCCCCCTCACAACTTGGCCTCTTTTAAAGAGCTATGAGATTTCCCACAGACCAGGTTTTATCTTTAAAAGGGGAACAGCAATTGCTATACCTAATTTTCCTCTCCGAGATTGGAGGAGGAAACATGAGGAACTCTTCTGAGTTTTTCTGGGAGATGGAGGGAGGAGTGCATCTTGTTTTCATCCAAGGGGAATAGAAGTGATATTGTAATTTAAACTTCTTTCTAGTATCTTGATAGCATAGAATATTAGAGTAGTGAACCTTTCTTGAATATACTTTGTATTTATATGTATGTACTATGTAAATAATGGTAATAATGATAAGAAGCATTTATATACCCCTTTAAGTCTCATAAAGCACTCTACAAAGACTGTTTCCTTTGATCCTCATAACAACCTTGGGAGGTAGGTGCTATTATTATCTCAATTTTATAGATGAGGAAATTGAGGCAGACAGATGTTAAATGACTTACTCAAGGTCAAACAGCTAGCAAATGTCTGATGCAAAATTTGAACTCAGATCTAACTGACTCCAGTACCCATGCTCTATCCACTGTACCATCTAGGGGCCTATACTCTGTATTTATATGGTTGGACTTCATGTATTCATGTATATACTTTGTATTTACTTATCTCTGTACCTGAAATATCTGTCCCTTCCCCATTCCCATCCCCATCCTCACACCTCACAGTGGTTCTCAACCTTCCTAATGCCGTGACCCTTTAATATAATTCCTCATGTTGTGGTGACCCCAACCATAAAATTATTTTCATTGCTACTTCATAACTGTAATTTTGCTGCTGTTATGAATCGTAATGTAAATATCTGATATGCCGGATGTATTTTCATTGTTACAAATTGAACATAACCCACAGGTTGAGAACCACTGCCTCAGTAGACCATAAGTTACTTCAGAACAGGGGTTCTCAATTTTTTGTCTTTGTTTCTTCAAAGAAAAACTTTGAAGAGTGTAAATGTGTGTTGAATTGAATCAAGTCAGTAAGTATTGGCCTGGGAATTAGGAGACCTGGATTTAAAATGAATTGAATCCAAGAATAGTAGATGCCCAGCTAAACTCTTACTAGCTATGGGGAGGGTAGACTGGTCAGTTTGCCTCTCCATACCCCTCCTCCACTTCCCACTTTCCTCTCTTGTAAAATGGAGATAATATATTCATTATCTGTTTTTCATGATGCATTCACTCACTAGAGAAACATGAACTTGTATTGCTGTTGCAGATAAAACCTGTCTACCTCAAATTCTACATAGCCTCACTTGGGAATTTCTATTCCCTCGTGGTAGTCTTCTTCTTTCTTAAATTGGTTGCTTAGCTTGTGCCCTATGTGTGTGATCCTGTGAGCTTTCCCCCACCCCCAGCCTCTTACCTTCAGAGCATCTTTGATGTAAGGAAGGTACAATATTCCTTTCCTCATTCTTAAGTCATTAAAGATGGAGTTTTCGTGAGTTGAAAAAGATGAAAAAGTTGATATGTGTGGTACTGAGTAGACTGAGCCTGGTCTTAAAACTGATGTGATTCTGGGAATCTCAAGATGTAAAACTTTCTACCTTCAAGCTTTTGAGTGACTGAATAGGTTTCCAGAAGGCATGGAAAGGGTCAGAAGCCCCGAGGACTATTGATCAACTTTGTCACTTAATCAAGTATTAGACATTATTTAGAAATTATCCTTATTTGCCTATTTATCAATTAATTTGTACAAACCACTAGTAGATTGTCTAGGAACTTAGTTTATACTATATATTCAAGTTATTTTTTCTTTAAAGAATAAACAGTTAAACTTAAAAAATAAAATGATTCCCAGAAACATAGAAGAACCAATGTTTTACATGAAAACAATTATAGAAAAAGGCAGTCTTTAAAAAGCAACCACCAAGAACATATGTGTAGTTCATGTCAGCTTTATTCACATGTTAGAATGACTCAGTACCATCATAAAGCTTTCTGGAAAATTACTTTGTGGAGAGGATTTGTTTTGGTGTGTTTGGACCCTTGTCTGTGAACAGGAAGTGAGTGATAACAAACAGATCAGGAAAGCAGTGGAATGTGTTCCAGAAAACGGATAGAAGAAATGTGCTTTGCTTTTTTCTCAAATAATTAGAAAACATAGGCTTTGGAGGTTGAATCATAGAGTCACAGAATTTCAGAATGCTGGATTAAGTAGAGATCTCAGAGGCAATCCAGTTCCCCAAAAATGTATTAAACTAGTGTGTCAGTCAGTCAGTCAATCAACAAACACTTATTTATAAAACATTTGCTGTGTCCAAACATTGTAAAAGGTAATGGGGACATGATTCCAAAAACATAGTACCTCAGAAGCCTACATTCTATTTAAGGAAACAATGTGTGCATACATAAGCAGATTAGAAAACATACAAAACTATGTCTTCTGTCTAGTGGAACTCAAATTCAACTAAGAACTGCCCATTGGACATCTCCAAGATGCAGTTATTCAGTATTCACTTGAATGTCCATTCATCCAGGTGCTGACTTAATAACAACAGAGTTATACAAGGGAAGAGGCATTTCTGCCTTTCGGATGTCACCAAAGAGATGTATGTCCTGAAATGGATGGAGGGGGACTGGTCATTTGAGGAAATCATGGGATGATGAGTAGAGAAGCTCAAATGGTCCTCACACCTTAAGCATTAAGCCCATTGAGTAGAACTCCTACAGAAGGCTGAGGGAAGGACATGGACAGGAATCCTCCAGGAGGAGTAGGCACAGATGGGCAGAAGTATGTGTCACTAGAAGTACCCACATGGGTGAGATCCAATATCCTCCAACAATGGAAACATGATGTCAGATTGACCTTTGTCTGAATGTGGAAACACTTTTCAGGCAGGGTTGGTGTTGCCAAAGGCCTTTTTAATTCATTAAAATTGAAAATTGGGTAGAGAACTGCAGAACGTGCTTAATAAGTCTGACTCTACAAAGAAAGAAGAAAGGCATAGAGTGAAGTACCTGCAGTGGAGGGTACTCCCAGTGGAGAGAGTGCCATTCTCCCAAGCTGGAAGAGCTGGGTCCTGCCTCTGACACTCAGTTGCTGTAGGACCCTTGGCAAGTTACTGAAATCTATCTGTTACACAGATTATATGTGTGTATAGATAGCACACACACACATGTACATAATGTGAATGTAAATACACATGCACTTATATGTATGTGTGTATATTCCATATATAAATACATTCCACATATATTCCATACATATATTCCATATGTGCATGTATACATACATATATACATACATACACATATACAATACATACACATAAATTAAGGATCATAAAAGCACCTACTTCATGGGGATGTTTTTTTGTGGGGATTGTATGGTGATAAGAAATTTTATAGTGCTTCATCACTATATGACATATGGCATAATACACATATACATATATGCGTGTATTTATTAATATGAGGGCAGTGGATAAAATGTCAGCTCTGGAGTCAGGAAGACTCATCTTCCTGAGTTCAAATCCAGCCTCAGATACTTACTAGTTGTGTGACCCTGGGTGAGTCACTTAACCCTGTTTGCCTCAGTTTCTTCATCTGTAAAATGAGCCAGAGAATAAAATGGCAAACCACTCCAGAAAATCCCAAATGGGGTCAAGAGTCAGACACGACTAAAAACAACGGAACAACAGTGGCCTGTATAGTGTGGAAACCATGTGAGTTTCTTGACCCGTTATCCCTTGCTTTCCCATGTGACCCTTCTCATGTTTCAGGACATGCATCTTTGGTGACATTCTTTCTGTCACTTTCCTTGCATTACTCTTTCATTAGTAATGACACTACTTGAATGTGTGGGTTACCTATTACTAAATGCATTCAAATGAAGACTGAATGGCTGTTTCTAGGAGCTGTCCAAGGGGCAATTCTCAATCAAGGTGTATATAGTGACATGTGTGTATAATGTATGTCATTCTATATAACTATAAATAAAATATAATAATGTAATGTATATTACAGATCATATGTAATATGGTGCTCTGTCAATTGAACAATCAATTAGCAAACATTTATTAAGCACTGAACTATGCCAAGTACTGTGGAAGGAACTGGACATATGAAGAATTGTAAATGGTTCCTGCCATCAAAGAGCTTAAATTCTAGTGGAGGTGGACAGACAACCTAGACTATACAAGGCAGATACAGAGTAGCTGACTGTGCATAGCTACTGGCTCTCCCCCATGCTTACAATACTTTTTCTTCTCACCATAATAAACACTTACTGTATTAATTAATTAATACCATGCATTATTAATTACTATAATTGCCACATATAACATAATTACTATTTCATACTATAATTAATTACTATATTAATTGATGATTATGTTAATGCTATTAATTACCAACCTGATACCGTATGTTATTAATTACTATATTAATTAATAACATGCATTAATTACTATATTAGTACTATGCATAATTAATTACTGTTAATTAATGCTATGCCTTATTAATTACTAGATCAGTTACTAAATTACTATTATTAATTACTATATTAATTAATACTATGCATTAAGCACCTTATATGCCAGGTAATGTGGTAAGAACTGGGCATACAAAGAAAGTCCTCTCAGAGAATTCACTGTCTAATGGGGGAGACAGCAGACAAATAGCTATGTACAAACAAGCTATATGCAGAATAAATTGGACATAGTCAACCAAAGGAAGGCACTAGCATTAATGGAGATCAGGAAAAGCATCTTATGGAAAGGGGGGATATTAGGTAGAACTTGAAGGGCTTTGAAGACTCGGATAAATGTTAGCAAGTCTTTCCCTTGCTATGTATTACTCTTGTTGGGCACATCCCCCTTTTCTCCTTTGGGTCTCAATTTCCTTCATCTGTAAAATGAGAGCTGGACTCAATGACTGGGAAGGTCCCTTCCAGCTCTGAATCTTCCATCCTTTGGTGCTAAGTGATATCCAAGATTCTTTCCAGGTCTAAGTCTTTGTTTCTGTAATAAGTGCTTTAAATTAACAAGTGTCTCAGTAACCAGGGCTTGTGGAAGACTTAGGGTTGGAGGGTGTTGTCCCTGCAAGCTCAGTGAGTCTGAGATGCAGCTCATGTTATGTTTTGTTTTGTTTTTTTTTAACTTGGAAGCTGAAGGATGGTGATCAGCACACTCTTTCTTCCTACTCTTCTGTCCGGAGTTTGGAAAGGCTCATTCCTGGCTAATAAAGCAAGTATTCATTATATAGTCTGGCTTGCCTCCAGGATTCTGTTGTCCTTGAGAGCAGGGGCCCCTAATATTTCCTAGGGCTTGTCCCCTCACTTTCTCCTCCTGAGTATCCATATAAAAGGCTTCTGGAAGGAAAAGAGACAGATAATGCCAGGTCTCTGAGTACCACCATCATAGGGAGGAGGAGAGGGGCTGGTCTTGGGATTTTGTTAGTATGGAGAACTCCTAGGTGAGGGAACTCTTCCATGCTGTTGGGCATCTTCTCTATACTTTATAGTTTTAAGTAATTGTCTCAAATATTGAGAGATTAAGTGATTTGTCCAGAGTCAAACAACCAGGGTAACCTGCTCATCCAGACTCAAGAGTGTCAATCTTTGAATTTTCTGTGGAAGTATTTGGAAATTCATAAACACTACAAATTATAGTCTAGTTTCTTGTTTTATTGATTCTCTAGACCAGTGGTTCTCAACCTTCCTATTGCCGTGACCCTTTAATACAGTTTCTCATGTTGTGGTTGACCCCCAACCATAAAATTATTTTCATTGCTACTTCATAACTATAATTTTGCTACTGTTATGAATCTATCTGATATGCTTGATGTATTTTCATTGTTACAAACTGAACATAACCCACAGGTTGAGAACCATTGGTTTAGACAGTAACATGATGGAGAAAATGTCAATAATTCAGATTAAACTTTAAAAGTATCATGCATACAATACCTCTACCCCTACTCCACATTCAGTTAAACACTTATTGGCAAACCACAGCACTCAGAGGTCTGATTTGAACCCAGGTCTTAATACCTCCATGAGTAGACAGTGCATAAATATATGAATCAAACCACTGAGTTTGGGTGCTCAAGGTATCTTTCTCTGTCTTAAAGCAGAATGGCAAATTCACGAGTAATACACTTGGAAATTCCGTGTTCAAACCTCACCTCAGACTCTTTCAGCATAACTGCTTACAAGCTTCTGGTCTTCTCTGACCCTCACTTTTCTCATCTGTGAGATAAGCACAAAAATGAGATCATACATGCAAACCTCATTGTAAAGGTAAGAGCACTATAAGTAAGTCATTTTGATGATGGCATGATGGTCTCCTGAGTGAAGAGTTGGCTTTTTCCAGAGACTTTGACTTCTGATTTCTTGACCTCTGGGCTTCCTCTTCAGCTTCCTCTAATTCAATTAGCTGTTGCTAAGTAGGGTCCAGGTGCTCTGCTAGGTGTGGGGATACAGGACATAGACTGAACAAGAGCTTATCCTCTCCTGGGGAGAAATAGCATGTATACTAGTAAGTCAAGATAGATAAGAGATAAGCCTCAGACACTTACTAGCTGGGTGACCCTGGGCAAGTCACTTAACCCTGTTTGCCTCAGTTTCCTCATCTATAAAATGAGTTGGAGAAGGAAATGGCGAAGTGCTCCAGTGTCTCTGCCAAGAAAAACCCAAATGGGGTCATGGAGAGTTGGAAGTAGACTTAAAAATGACTGAACAAAAAAACTCTTACACATACATACATACATACAGGCCAAATACATGTATATTTATATGTTTATAACATTTACTAAGCATGTTTAACAAATGTATATATATTTACTAAATATAATATAATTATTAAACATACATATATAAATTTATGTATATGTATAATATGAACATATGCACATATTTAGTAAATATTTTGCTAATGTATCTATCTATATGTATGTATATATGTGTGTATATCTACATCTCTCTCTCCCTCTCTCTGTCTCTGTATATATCTATAGGTATATATGTCTATATCAATATCTTTCTGTCTGTCTATTTATCTTTCTTTCTTTCTTTCATCTATCTATGTGTCTATGTATCTATCTATCCACAGAGAGAGATAGAGATGGAGAGGGAGAGGGAGAGAGAGAGATTGATTTAAAGTAATTTTTGCAGAAAAGGCACCAGCAACTGGGAGAATCAGGGATGGCCCTGTGTAAGAGATAACACAAGCTGAGTCCAGAGGGAAGCTTGGAATTTTAAGAGGTCATAATTGGGAAAAATGGTATCCCAGGCATGAGGGCTAGCTTGTGCAAAGACAAAGAGATGGGAAATGGAATGTCATATACAAGGAATAGTTGGGTTGGATGAAATGAGTTAACGTATGTAAAACATTTTGTATGAGCTATATTAAATGACAATATTGTTAAGCTGCCCATAATTCTGAAGAGGGAGCATTCATAGAGTACTTTAAAGTTTATAAGGAGCTTCAATATGTGAACTCATTTGATCCTCACAACAACTCTGTGCATAGAAAGAAATGTTAGAATGTTCATTTTATGGATAAGGAAAGGAGGCTGAGAGGTTAAAGCCCCTTGCTTGTAGCCTCTAAGCTGACGATTGTTTGCAGCACAATGTGAACTGACGTCTTCCTGATTCCAACCCTTTTTCCACTGCACCACCCAAGTACTTATTATTATGACATCATTGTTGTTTTATAGGATGAATAAAGATAAGTAATAGGAAATCCATATAGGAAGGCATACTGGAGCCTTGTCAAACATTTCAAATGCCAGAGACATTTCCATTTTATTACAGAGGTGATAAGGAAGAAAGGAGCCCTTGAAGCTTCCAGAGCCCTGGATTAATAGCATTAGATCTACTCTTTAGACCCTGAGACTCACCCAGATCCTAGTTCTGGTCTTTGCCAAGGTGGCTGATAACTAAAGGTTTATTAGATGAGAATCAGAGAACCATTGACCCTACAGTTGGAAGAGAATTTAGAGATTATCTAAAATTACCTGCATTTTACTGAGAAGGAAATAGAAACCCAAAGAGGTAATCTGCTCAAGTCTTCTTCATTCTTTCTCCTCCTCTTCTTCTTTCTCTCCATTGTTTTTCTCTCCTTCCTCTTCTCTTCTTCTCCCTCTATTTATTCTTCTTCCTCTTCCTCCTTTTCCTCATCTTTCTCCTCCTCTTCCTCCTTTTTCTAGTGCTTTAAGGTTGGCCCAGTACTTTACATCATCATCTCAGTTAATATCCACAACTACCCTGTGAGGATGGTGGTAGAGAAAAGGATGAACTTGAGGGCAAGAAGATCTGTATTCAAACCCTGACCCTTCTGCTCAGTAGCTGTGTGACCATGGCCATGTCCTATATCTTCTCTGTATATTACTTTCCCCATCTGTAAAATGGGTACTATAATGCCAGTAGTACCTTCCTCACAGGGTTCCAGTGAGGTTCTGATGTGAGATCCTATATAAAGGGCTTTGTAAATTTTAAAATGTTATTGGCAGCTAGGTGGTGCCATAGTGCACAAAGCACCAGGCTTGGAGTCAGGAAGACTCATCTTTGTGAGATCAAATCCAGCCTCGGACACTTACTAGCTGTGTGACCCTGGGCAAGTCACTTAACCCTGTTTATCTCAGTTCCTCATCTATAAAATAAACTGGATAACTTGGCTCCAGTATCTTTGCCAAGAAAATTCCAAGTGATGTCATGAAGAATCAGATACAACAACAAATAAATATTATTAATTATTATTGTTTCTAATACTACTACTTCTTGAAGAAGATATTACCATTTGCTTTGCTGTCATACCTTAAAGACTACTGGTTCTTTCTACTTCACTTGTAATTGAAACCTCCTTTATCTGCTGTCTCCCACTTGTTATAATTAATAATATGACCATATTGACAATAATAATAATAAAAAGCTAACATTTATATAGTGCTCACAGGCACTGTGCTCAATGCTTTACAGGCATTTCATCATGTGCTACTCACAACATCTCTGTGAGGCAGGAGTTATTATCTCTCCCTTTTACAAAGCAGAAAACTGTGGTTAAATGACTTGTCCAGGGTCACACAACTAACAAGCATCAAAGGCCAGATTTGACCTCGGGTCTTCCTGCCTCTAGGCCTAGTGCTCTACCCGCTGAACTACTTGGTTGTCCCTTGTAAGCTCCTTAAGAACAACGACCATCCCCACTTCTGGGATATTTTGATCCCTAGTATTTAGCAAAGTGCTTTATACACAGTAAGCACTTAATATTTTTTCATTTATTTATTCATTCATTAAATTATCTATCCATTCTTTGATGGTAATATTACAGGCCTTATTAATTTCCTAATTATCCTATTATTTTACTCATTTTTACAGATAAGAAAACTAAACTCAGGGAGGTTGAATGATTTCTTCATCCTGCCCACTTATATAACTAGTAAGTGTCAGAGAGTGGAATTCAGGCCTTTGCTGCCTCTAAGTCCAATGTTCTCTGGTAGGCCTCATTCCCCCATTTCTTAAGAAAGAGTAGATTCCTTCCATAATTGTCTAATTCTTTGAGACTGAGGCAGAATGGCTTTCCTAGCTTGTCTCTTTTGTTTGCCCTGTTCCCCTCCCTTACATCCCCTTCACTCCTTGCTGTCTAGTGGGTGGGCTGATGGCTATTTGTCATTATAGATGGTTCTTTGGTCCTCTAATTGCTTCATTAAAACTCTAGGGAAACAGCATTCTGGTGGCTGTCTTGCTGGGGCCTGTCTTGTCCGTTTTTCCCTTCTGGACAGGGCCTCTGGGGAAGCTAAGGCAGCTGCATTGTCTTCTGGGTCTTTCCCTGAATGAGGCCAGGCTGGCTCAACAGCATATGCCCAGACACATTCTGCTTTCAGTTTCCATCAAAGGCGCATTGACAGAGGCTGGGGGCAGCTCAGGCCATTGTTTGCCCTCCCCCTCTTTTGATCCCAGTTCTTTCTATTTCAGTTTCTCCTTCCAGTGTAGCTGGCCTCTAGCCCAGGTAAGATTAAGTTTCTTTTATTGGGTTCACCATTATGGATGGAAGGGCGCAGTATCCAAAGCACACAACAAAGCCAAATTAGCTTGGATGCCAATGGCGATGAATGGTGGAATAGGGTTAATCCCATATTGTTTCCTATGAAATAAACATTTGTATATGATGCAGTTCTTTTGCAAAAAGAAAAAAGTCTCTCTTCTTTTCTGCATCCTACCCAAGCTCTTTCATTACCTGTGTTTTCAAGAACCCAGACCAATTAAAGTTGAGAGTCTGTTTTTAAAATGAGACAAATAAACACATCCTGTAGGTCTCTAATGCCAGGATTTCTTAGCTGGGGGTCCATTAACTTGTTCTTTTTTTTTTTAAATTGGTAACTGTATTTCACTGTAATTAATTTCCTTCATAATCCTAGGAATTTGGTTTTAAACATTTAATTAATCATTATTCTGAGAAGGGATCCCTAAAGAAGTCTGGGACTCCCTAAACAGTTAAAACCCCCTGCTATTAACCAAACCATTTATGAATTTTGGGTGAACACGTTTCAAAACAAGCCCTAATGCTGTCACTCTGGGGGTTGTTGTCTCCCCTATTAGAATGTGAGCTCCCTAAGGACAGAGACTGATTTTGTCTGCTTGGTATCCTCAGTGCCTAGCACAGTGCCTGGCACATGGGAAGAATTGAATAATTGCTTTTTGACTGATTGATTGATTGATTGATTGATCACTAGGCCAGGACCAGGGTCTAGCTAAACAAGAAAGGGCTCATAGAACTCTCTAGCCAGAGAGGAAATGACTCTACTTCCAGAGAAGTAAATAAATTAGAAAAAAATTAATCCCACATTGCACAGTTTGAGTCTGGATTGAGTAAAGGAGGGTAAGGAGTCGATTATAATTCCAATCTTGTGAACCTGACTAACTAGAAGGATGATGATGCCCTAAACAGAAATAGAGAGGTATGATGGGGAGAAATAGAGTTCAAGTTTTATTTACGTTTAGTGTGAGATGCATTTTGAACATTGTGTTTGAAATATCCAATAAACAGTTGGCAATGAATTACTGGAGCTCAGAAGACTGGTTATATAGATCAGAGAATCATCTGAATTGAGATTATAATTAAGCCCATAAAACTGATGAGGTCAGCAAGTTAGAGAGTATAAAGAGAGAAGAGGGTCTAGGAGAGAACTTTTGAGGACAACCAGGGCTAGGGGGAATGAATGATGAAAACTTTTATTCTTACATCATCCTTCCTTCCCAAATATATTCCTCCCTACTCTATTCATTCTTTTTAAAAAGTGAAAAGGGGAAAAATAAGGTCAGAAAAACTAATAAATCAAGTGAGTTGGATAATATATGCCTTGTTCCATGTCAATGGTCCTCCATTCCCATGTAGAATAGAGAGAGTATATTTTCTCAGCTCTTTTAAAGAAAAGATGAGAAACAAGCTTGGGCTTTATAATTACACAGAATTTCACTTCGGTTGTTTGTTATTTCCATTGTTAAAGTCCTTGTGTGCATTGTATTCCTGTTTCTGCTTCCTTCACTTTCATCATAACAAGTGAATCTTCTCAGAATTCTTCCTGTTCTTCTTTTCTTACACTGTACCAATAGTCCATCACATCTAATGCCCCAAAGTTTCTTTCTGCTTATGCACTTTCTGTTTTTCTCTGTGATCTACTGAGTTTAAATTCAAAGCCCTCTGGCATTCAAGGCTTGTCTGGTGCTGATAAACTCCTTGCTGTTCTTCACATCTCCCAATACCATAGTTCCACTTGCTGTACCTGTACTACATGCCTGGAATTTGCTCTCACTTCCCTCCCTTAACTTTGCTGGCCTCTGTCAAGTCCTGGCTAAAAATCCTACCTTCTACAAATTTTTCCCAATTTATCCTGTATGTTTCTTGTGTGTACCTAGTGTTTTTTTTTTCAACTTTAGACAGCTCATGATTTTTCATATGATTTTTGCTCTAGCGAAACTGAAATATTTCTCCTTGTCCCATTCTCCTAGAGATCTTCCCTTTACCTGCCTCTTCTGTTCTATTGCCTATGCTTGGACTTCCTTTTCTTTTGATCAATTCCTCCTTATGCTCAAATGTCCTCAGATGCTGTCTTCTTCATGAAGCCTTGCTAAATACCTCTGGTTGGTGCTGCTTCCCTCCCCTGTCCCCTTTAGACCTGAAGGCTATGTGTTATGCCCACCATTAGATTGTAATTTCTCTGAGAGCAGGCATGATGTCCTGTTTTAAAGTTAAATCTCTTCCAATAATAATAACTGAAACATTTATCATGCCATAAGTTTTGGATATACCATCTATATATTTGATCTCATATAGTTATTTCACTTATGTTATCTCATTTAATTCAGTGCCTGCACATGGTGGTCCTTCAGCAAATAGTTGTAAGATTTAATTACTCAGTTGCATGTAAATAATGATTTTATATATATACATATATATATATACATACATATATATATATATGTATGTATATATATTTCCTTGTTTCTTTCTGAGCTTGATCCCACCTTTTAAAAGCCTTTCTCTCTCCCCTTCAATACTGATATCTCTCCTCTCTCAATTATCCTGAATTCTGTCTATTTCTTGTGTGTGCCTATTTCTTTACATGCTGTCTCCCACATTAGACAATGAGTTCCTTAAGATCATGGGCTGTCTTTTAGCTTTCTCTTTATCACCAGGGATTGACACAGTTTCTGGCACATAGGAGACCCTGAGGGAAGACTCCTTCTCTAGCTTGTGTCTCGTCTCCTCTATTATATCAGCAGAGTTCCTGATCCCTTGGATCTTTACACATTCCTGAGGACAGAAGCAGATGTTTTCACTGATCTCTCTCTGAGGGAGCCCCTCCATTCCTCAGACCCTACACTGCCTCAGATGCTCCAAAACCCACTGATAAAAGCCAGCCCAAGGTGGGAATATTATATTGGTTTTAATCATAATGGTATTTACCCTGCCAAATATATCCATTCTTGGTAAAAGCATGGTCACTAGATCATAAACTTAAGAGAGAATTTAAAGTAGCATATTCTTTTTCAACTTGGGAAGGCTTATGCAATTTCTTAGCAATTATTTCCTGTAGGAATAAAGTGGCATGTTGCTCTCTCTTTCATCCTGTTTCTCTAGCTGTAGTCCCTCCTCATTAGTGGTAGGCTCCCTCTTCAGAGAAGCTATAATGCCCTCAAAGTCCTGAATCTATTATAACTCGAATAATCTTCATCTACCTGACAAAAATACAGACTGAGGAAATAATTCTCTGTGTCTCACCTTAACTAAGTGGGTGGATGGAGATGCATATATATACTGGATGCAAGGAGGGCAGGAGTGAAAGAAAAGCAGCCTAAGGCTGCTCTTGCAAACTGATTTTTATTAACTTTCCCTTTTAATCTCTTCCAAGGGTTAGATTGGGAAGCACCATCTTCATTAACTACCCATTGGCCCAGACATTCCCTCCCCCATTCCCTAGAACAAGGTTCCTCTCTCTCTCTCTCTCTCTCTCTCTCTCTCTCTCTCTCTCTCTCTCTCTCTCTCTTTCTCTCTGTCCCTCTTTCTTTCTGTCTCTCTCTGGAGATAGAGTTGAACTAGTCAATTACTGAAGTTTCCTAATTGGGTCATGAAAATTCAAGTTCGAGACAACTCCATTCACTTTAACAATTTTACAAATGTTGATTAAGTATATCCATGACCACATGAGCAGTACTGGTGCTGGGAATCTTTAAAAAAAATATGAAGGGGTGATTGGAAAGAACATTAGACTTTTCAGACAACCTATGTTCCAGCCCTGATGTTTCTGCTTACTATTTCTTTGACCTTGGGCAAGTTACTTGGCCTCAGTTTCCTCATCTGTAAAATAAATGGCCCACACTAAATGTTACCATGAGGTAACATCTAGCTCTAATTCTATGCTTGTGGCAGTATTCCTGCCCTCCAAGAGCTTATCATCTAAGGCATATACACAGATCATGAGATCATACAATTTAGGGCTGGAAGAGACCTTTGAGGTCATCTTGTATAATTTCCTCTGTGGAGGAGGTACTGATCTTGAAGGGCTAAATGAGCTGCCAAAAGTCTTATAGGTACTAATACCACAGCTAGGATTGGAGCTTACCTTTTCTGTTGCTAGAGACATTTTTCTTAGGGTATGAACTAGAATGTGATAAAGGCAGAGGAAAAATCCAAAGTGCTGTAATGTAGGCTTTATGGAAAGGGCAATCAGTGAACCAGACCTTGGTGAAAAAAGACTTTACTAGGCAGAGATGAAGAAGTGTGTTTAAGTCCAAGGGTCATAAGAGAAATCTCCAACTTACAGGAGAAAGGTATAATTGATAGAGCATTGGACTCAAATTCAGGACGACTTGTGTTCAAACTCCATCTAAAACATAAGCTGTTTCTAACTCTAGGCAAGTCACTTAAATCTCTCTCACCCTTATTTTTGTCATCTGTGAAATGATTAGAATAGTAACTTCTACATCATAAGGTTGTTGTCTGCCTACTCCTAAGACCAACTCCCTATCCACTACACTACCTTGCTTCTCATAGCTCTTTGTATCATACTCTCTTAATAAACCAGGAGTTCCATGAGGGCAGGGACTAATATCTTACCTACATGTCTTATTTCCCTCAGTGCCTATCACAATGTTCTATGCACAGCAGATGTTTAACAATTATTCATTGAATGATATTGAATATGACTCCAATAAGACAAGGTGCCCCTGTTGGTGACATTCATTGAGATTTTAGTTCATAGCTGTCGCATACACTTGGGTGTACAAAGCAAGAGCTTGCCTTGCTTGGAGCTTAGAAGATCTGGAACTTTTTGCTGTTTGTGTGTGGATGAGTGGTCTTGAAATCACAGATTTCAACCTCTATCTTAGTCATAAGCCATATGGCTGAAATAAATCATCAGGAAATAAACAGGCAAAGGCAGATTTCAGCTGACAAGAGTATAGGAATGATGTCAGTAGAATTTACCACCAAAGTGGACTCATACATTGTCAACACAAAAGTTTTTGCTACCCATCAGCTGGTACCTCCATTTCCAAGCAGGCTCAAGGCTGGGCTGTCTGTCAGTGATTATCATTAATATTGTTTTATGTAAATTCTATCTGTACAAAATGCTTTGCCAGCTGTTATTCTATTTCTCATCTTTTTTTTTCTACATTTGTTTTATCTCTCCCCAATCTGCATTGCTAGCTAAGGCTTAACTTTTAAATTCATTGCAGCATTCACCGTATTAGAGGACTGGCCCTCTCTCATAATAGTTTCATGTGGCTGACCTGTGATTTCAAGTGACATTACTGCTATAATATCCTAATTTTATAGATGTGCCTTAGTTCTAGAGAGGGTTAGGAAAATGCCAAAGGTTATAAAGCAGATCCAGTGTAAGCTCAGGAACAGAGTGAGATGTCCTGAATTTAGAGCCCAAATCTCTTTGTATTGGATCCTTCTACCTACCTCTCTGCCCCACACAATATCAGGTTATTGGTGTGGGTCAGTGGTTGTTCATCCTCTTTGCCCCTCCTCTTCTAGTCAGTATTGTTAACCTCTCTCACAGGGCTATTATAGGCCTCAAATGAGATAATGTATCTAAATTGCTTTATAACCAGACACACCAATCCAACTGGATCTTTGATCTTATGTGAGGAATCTTTATTCTGTGTGATTCTTCACTGTATCTTCCATGTTATCTGATGTTGAGCTATCCAAAGTGCTGAAATTTTTCTCAACTTCTTTTAATATTTTGTATATACCACAGCATTATTTGGGTTGTTGTTAACTAGTTCTTGATGCATGACTATACCATATCTTTTTCTAGTCATATAATCACATTAATGTTATTATAGAAATAAAATAACCAAGGCAGGGTAGTGCAGTGGATAGAGCAATCAGACCCAATATCAGGAAGACTAGAGATAAAGTCTGACCTCAGACACTGTGTGACCTTGGGCAAATCACTTAACCTCCATTTGCCTCAGTTTCCTCATATGTAAACTGGGGGTATTAATAGCATTTCTCAGAGTTGTTATTAAGATCAAATGAGAAAATTATAAAGAGCTTAACACAGTGCCTGACACATAGCTCATGCTATAAAATGTTAATAATAAAAATACTTTACATACCACTTATCTCATAGAGGTCATTATTAGTATTATGACTTAACTTAGAATGGACCTCTTTGAAGTCTTGAACCATTTCACTTTTGTCTTTGTAACTCCATTTGCTAGAACACAAATACTTACTGATTAATTGTGTATCTTCTTTTTCTCTTGAGGCCACTTGTAACTGAAATCCTGAATTCCTGTTGCTCAGTTATTTGTTGACCTGTAGTACCATCAGAATGATAACAGTACTATCAACATATTTCCATAGTACTTTGAAGTTTGTGAGCATTTTTCTCACAATAAGCCTGAAGGGTAGAAAGTACAAATATTATCAGCCCCCTTTTATGGATTGTAAAACTGAGACCAGAAAAATAAAGCATCTTGTGAGTAATCACTAGTAAGAATCAGAGGCAGGATTAAACGCACTTGTCCTCAATACAGTTCCAGAACTCTTTCCGCTATGGTGGTATTCTTCTAAAACCGTTAAGAAGATAGAATGCACATCAGCTAGCAAATGGGGAATCATTGAATATGAGACTCAATTTCTTACCTTAAAGTGCCATAAAAACACTAGCTATTTTAGTAAAGAAAAACCAAAAAAAATCTATAGCCATAGTTAAACGCTGGCTGTTTGAGTATGTCTCGTCTGAAACTGGGCTAGGGTAATACTGATGAGTGCTGGCAGTCATAAAAGAGAAAAAGAAGTGGGGTGGGGAGAAGCAAGCCTGAGCTGTCAGAGAATTATTTCATTGTATTTCACGGCTATCAGAGAGAAAATGAAAATCATTAGTGATGTCTATTGCTATTGACTTGCTTTGCCCCTGCAGTCTTTGGCAAGCTTGATGGGATGGGAATGGGAAACCACATTATTTGGATCCAGAAGGTTTGTGTTCAAGTCCTTATTCTGTCATTGAATAAGGTCCTGTATTTTGAGTGGGAAGGGGCCTTACTTATGATTGATCCCACCCCCCTCTCATATGGCAGACAGAAAAAATGAAGCCCACAAAGGCTAAGTAACTACCCAAGACCAGGACTCCCCAGCAAGAGAGTAGCATAGATGGAGCTTGAACCCAGGTTGTTTGACAAAAAAATCCAACATCTTCATCTTGGCATCCTCTAATTTAGCCATATGATCAATGGAAAGTCATTTAACCATGAGTCTCACTTTCTTTATCTGGAAAATGGGATAATAATATATGCCTTGTTTGCTGCACAAAGTTGTCAGTGGGATCATTTGTGATTATCTGTGGCACTTTGGTATATCTTAAGTGATAAAGAAATGCAGACATCATGACCTACTCAGGTATTCCTTTGGACAGTGTAATAAATGTCATGATGGCTGCATTGAATGGTGGCAAGAATACTGGACTAAGAATTCAAAATCTTGGAAAAATCCAAGTTCAAGATCTAGCAATTTTTATCTCTGTGACTATCTAACATCTCTGAACCTTAAACTCTTCATCTAGAAAATGATCAAAATAATACATGGCCTACCCACTTCTCGGTAATGTTGTAAGAACTTAAAGGAGATAATATATAGGGTGGACTATACTCCCTGAGAGTAGGGTCTTTCTTGTTATTATTTAACAGTATTTTATTTTTTCCAATTACATGTAAAGACAATTTCAACACTGATTTTTTGAAAGATTTTGAGTTCCAAAATTTTCTCCCTTCTGCTTTCCTCTCTCCCCTCCCTGAAACGGCAAGCAATCTGATATAGGTTAGATGTATGCAATGTTGTAAAATATATTTTTCCACATTAGTCATGTTTTGAAAGAAGAAACAGAACAAAAGGGAAAACACACACAAATACACAAAACTTAAAAAGTGAAAATAGTATTCTTTGATCTGCATTCAGACTCCATCAGTTCTTTCTCTGGATATGGATAGCATTTCCCCTCATGAGTCTTTTGGAATTATCTTGGGTTATTCATTGTATTGCTGAGAAGAGCTAAGTTAATCATAGTTGATCATCACATTGTTAGAAATACAAATACAACTGATACCAAAATTTTGGCATCAAAGGAAGTTAATTGAGGAAGAGTTCGGAGGAATTGAACACCTCTGGCCAAAAGCAGACTCCATCCTTCTTCAGTAAAAGGGAGTGCTAAATACAAAAGCAAGAAGAGCTTTATACCATTAGTTCAGTCAGAAAACCTCCCTTCAGGGGATGGATTGGTCTGTTCTCTTCAGGGTTTCAATTTTCCCCATATGCCCTTTGCATATTAATCTTAAGCGTGACCCCCTCCCTTCATAATACTTTATCATGCATTCCATGTTCTATTAATGAGGCTGTAATTCTATGCAGAGTGTGTCAGATAATATGCATGAGGTTTATTAAGCAAGCACAATAGTAATTTTGGAATACTTGGTCGTTCTAGGTTTTTCTGAAATCTACCTGCTCATCTTTGTTTATAGCACAATAGTATTCCATTACATTTATTTACCATAGCTTGTTCAACCATTCCCCAATTGATAGGCATCCCCTCACTTTCTAATTCTTGGCCACCACAAAAAGAGCTGTTATAAATATTTTTTTACATGTAGATCCTTTCCCCTTTTTATGATCTCTTTGGGATACAGACTTAGTAGTGGTATTTCTGGATCAAATGGGATACACAGTTTGATTGCCCTTTGGGCATAGTTCCAACTATGAGCAGGACTCTTTTTAATTTGAATGTTTGCATTTTCTGTGTCTGACATATAGCCAGAGCTTAATGAATGTTCTTTGATCAAACTGTAGAAAAACTTTGAAAATTATAACGTTCTTAGCTGTGCTTTAGTAATAGAATATAAGCTCCAGGAGGGCAGGTACAGTTGTATCTTTGTTTTTGTATCCTGAGGGCCTGGTTGGAGTGCCCAATTCATACCCAGTACTTAAAAGATTTACAAATACTTATTCAGTTGAATACAAATATAAAGTATATATGTAAACTCCCTGTGAGTAGGGGTTGTTTTGTTCTTTGCACTTCAATGCCAATCACCTAAGGTGCCTGAAGCATCTTAAGGAATTAATAAATACTTGTTGATTCATTGTTATTTTAATACTTATTCATGTGTTTCCTATTTTTTAAGTAAAGATTGTTTTTTTTTTTCACTTCTCCTGATAGTCAGTCAACTCCTTTTCTACTTATCACCAAACTGTCAACTCTGCTTTTGTTCTCAAAAGTTCTTCAGCCTCTTTCCCCTAATTCCCAGAATCCTTGTAAGTCCCAATTTTCACTTCTCTATTTGTCAATACCATGGGCTCTGCCCTATTAGGTCACTCATGAGTCAATTCTATTCTAGAAACATTTGTTAAATATCTCCTATGGGCAAATTGATAGACTAAGAGCTGGAATACTTCTCATCTAGCATAATTCTATCTGTATTTCAACCTTCAAATGTGTGTTTATGATGACAAGGCCATTTACATTAGCTCATTTGTCACAGGTACCCTGGGAGGTAGACAATATATAACTTTCATGTCAATTGCTGCCTTTTTGGCACAATGTCATGCCTTCCACTCTCCCAGCAATTTAATTGATTTGAACCCACTTCTAAGCACATTGATTAAGTTCCTGCTATAGATAGTGAAGTTTTTCAGATATTCTTGTTGGTGGATGATGCTGTGTTTTTTTGCACCAAGACTCACAATATTATAGTGTCTTCTCAGTAAGAGCCATGGTTACTTAAAAGAGATCAGTCTAAATACGGTTATTCCAGAACAATGGCATATAATTATCTTAGTTTCTAAAATGCCAGTTCTTCAGTTTATGACATACCTTTAGATTTCCAGTCTATTGAGTTAATCTATCAGTGTGAGTCTCTGTCAAAGATGCTGGGCAGATGAACAAATAGGTAGAGAATCCAATATGAGAATAATAGAGCTAGATTACCCGCTGCTCTTAATGACCCCAAGATGATCTCTTCTACAAAGGACCATAATCTACTGGTGATACTCTGTGCTTCTGTATCTTAGAATACCATGATCTTGGTGCCCAAACTAATCTGGGCAAAAAGAAGATTAGTGTATGGCAATCACAGAGGGTCTAAAGCAGTGGTTCTTAACCTTCCTAATGCCATGACATTTAATACTCAGATGTGGGCGTATCTGCATGTAGATGGACCCCCCTGGAGATGGATAGAGAAGCAGTGTCTTGGTTCCTAAGACCATCGGAAATATGTGTTTTCTGATGGTCTTAGGCGATTTCTGTGAAAGGGTCGTTTGACTTCCAAAGGGGGTGTGACCCACAGGTTGAGAACTGCTGGTCTGAAGCAAATGAGAGAATTGAAGGACATCAAAGTGTGATTAATTATTTGAAATCTGAAATGGTTCTGTGTTTATTACCTGTATATCTGATAAAAATTATGGTTTGAGGTCAATGTAATGGTAACATTTGCTTTTGAATATAGTACTTCTGAATATATGGCCTGTCACTTGGTGATATTAAATGTACATTTGGTTTATTTCTTTTGGCTGCATGTTTCTGTTTTTCTTGAATATCTATGCTATTTAAATTACCTTTGCACATCATACCTTCAAGGTAAATTCCTTGTTTTGTAACACACTCATGTGTGTTTCTATGGTTTTTTTTTTATCTTTTCTGTCCATTTTCCCCCACTTTTGAATTTTCCATATACAAATCTGCACCCTCCCTCAATTTTTTCCCCCAGAGCCTCTTCTCTTTAGGCAAATTTACTTTCTTGCATTTTAAATGTTCTGCTATTTTGTTTGTCTTATTGATATCTCATTTGGGCACTCTGTTATTCTGATTTACATCCTACTTTCTTGGAAAAATTTTTTAGATCTTTTCCCCCCACTCTTCTGAACAACTCTATAATTTCTTTTTTTGCTGTTATTCCTTTGTTTCTGTTTGTCTTTTCATAGGAGGGAATTGCTTTCTTTCAATTCATAATAGTCATTGTATTGCATCTAGATTATCTTCTTTTTCTGGCTTCTTTATAAATCACACTCAAATTACTTGCCTTCTCCATGTTGGGGTGGGGTGGGATGGGGAGGGAGGAAGGGAGAGAATTTGGAACTCAGAGTTTTAAAAACAAACATCAAAACTTGTTTTCACATGTAACTGGGGAAACATAAAATGATATATAAATATAAAAATACAAAAAAATAAAAGAAATAAATCACTCTTTTGGGTTTTCTGGTTGGAAGCTAGACTTAGCTCCAATCTATGTCTTGGCTTTTTTTTTTCCCTTCATTCATTTTTACTCTGTCCCAATAGTTTTGTATCAGGCCTCCTCAACTGTACAGACCCTCTTCTATGCACTTCTGCTTTTTTTCTCCTGGTTCTGGCCCACCCAACCACTGAGCAATAAGGCTAGGCAGCTTCAGTGACTACCTTTTATACAAGTGTTTCACCTAGATTCTTGCCATGTAGAAACAGGGGAGATGTCTACATCTATTCAATGCTTTATTATCCTTATATCTCCCTGTCACAATGAGTGTGTATGTGTGTGTGTGTATGTATATGTTGTGGGTTATGGTAGTTCAAACTGCATTGCTTCTCAATGGGGATAGTTAATCACTTGGACTAGGTGCCAGTCTAGGTGCCAGGCTAGGTGCCAGACATGATTCGGGGGAGTAAGTTTTTCAAACAGACAGAATCCTTTCCCTTGTGTGGAAATGTTTCCTATCTTCTCTTATTATCATTTTAATTACTGCATTTTCTGTATTTCTTATTGATTTTTGATTGTGAGGGTAGAATTTTTGCTGTAAAGCACCTGCTTATTCCCCTTTCTTGTCAGATATGTTCTCATAATAGGCATTTAGTGCATGTTTGTTGAATTGAACTTAGAGGGACTAGACCAAGGTCACACAACTTATGCGTGGTGGAGTGGAACATGCATAGAGACCATTGGTTCTTAGTCTAGTAGCCTTCACATTATGCTATTGTAAGAGAAAAGAACCATGGAACTAGATTTTCATCCCCTCAGTGTGCTAAAGAGCAAATGAAACTTTACAGATTACAATAACTACCTGACGACTTGGTAGGTAATTAGCCAGTGTTGTGAACATTCCCTTCTTTTTCTTCTTGCCCTTTTTTTTCTAAGCCTTTTGACTCTGCTCTTTAGCAACCTCACCCCAGGGAGGCCATGAGGATAAACCTAAGCCTTTCACATTTTGTGGATCATCTGGGAATTTGAGGGTCTTCCTTTTGGGTCTCTCCCATCAGTATTCCACAGCCATTACTTGAAAGAACTGGAGATATTTAGCTTAGAGAAGGTAAGACTTGGGGTCAGGGCAAATATTTGAAAGGTTTTCTGTCATGTGAAAGAAGAATTAGACACATTTGGTTTGGTTTCAGAGGGCAGGGCTAGGAGAAGATTATGGGAGTGACAAAGGGGTGAATTCAGGCTTGATCTGTAGACAAAGCAGTGTAGCTGTTAGAGTTCTCCAAAGTTAGAATGGGTGGCCTCATATAGGTGCCCCCCAATTGAGCATTGCCAAGCACTCCCTATGTGACTACCTGTCAGGAATAAAGTAGGGAGAATTCCTCTTCAGATATGGGAAGGATTAGATTGCTAATGGAGTTACCTTCCTGTGCCCAAAGAGAACATTTACATTGAAGGAAGAGACTGTAACTCAGACCTGGCCTTCCCAGTGAGCAAGGGTTGAATTCCTACTTGATCCTTCCCTGGTCTATGCTGTTTTCTCTGACTTTCTTTATCAGTGACATAAATTAATGGCCCAGAAGAGACATTCTTCATCGGTGGTGCTCCAGGAATAGGTTGATATTAGAAATAGCTTCAGAGAGAGAAGCAAGGGGAGGACTAGGGAAAGAGAAAAGGGGACACAGAGAGACAGACATACAGAGGCAGATGCACCTACATATGCACCTGTTGTTGTTTAGTCATTTTTCAGTTGTCCAATCTCTGTGATCCCACTTGGAGGTTTATTTAGTTTGTTTGTTTGTTTTTGGCAAAGATATAGGAGTGGTTTTCCATTTCCTTTTCCAGCTTATTTTATAGATGAAGAAACTGAGTCAAGCAGGGTTCAATGACTTTCCTAGGGTCACACAGTCAGTAAGTGTCTGAAACTTGATTTGAATTCAGTTCTTTCTGACTCTAGGCCCAGCACTCCAACCACTGTACCACCTGGCCAATATATACACACATACATAATACACATATACATACATGTGTGTTCTACATACATATATATATGTGTATATCTGTGTATATATTTATATTTATATACATACACATATATATGGAGAGAGAGAAGACAAAAACAAAATAATTCCAGCTCCATGTGAGTGTCACAGACAATAGACTAATAAACTTTGCTTTTAATCATAAAGATGCATCCTGGTGGTCCCATAATGGCATTTGGGTGATAGGATGGGGATGGATAACTCTGGGTCAGTGATGCTCAGTATTGGGTATGTGGGAGGTGAACAAGTCAAAGTCCACATCTTTCCCACCATGAGTCAACAGTGTTCTTTGTGATTTTGGAACTTGGATTGTTGTTATTATCATCATGATTATTGTTACTATGAATAGAGGGACTGAATCCTTTCCTTCTTATGTGTTTGACTTTAGCTTTAAAGAGAGTCAGAGCTGTAGAGTGAATATGCAGGGGTTTGGAGTCAGGGAAACTGGGTTTAGATCTTAGTTCTGTTCATCATTACCTATGTGACTTTTGGAAAATCACTTCCCATCTGCAAAAGGGAGAGATGGCCACGATGGCTTCTGCTGTCTCTTCCATCCCTAAAGCCTCTGGTACGTGGAATACAGCCCTATTGAAGCAACATGTAAATAGCCTGATTTTGGATTAGCACTTGTGGATCTTTCTTTGTAGCTGCGCTCTTTCTCTACATGCAGATTCCAAATTTTAAATCACTATCATCATTATCATTATTATTTTTTAAAATGAGCCAGGTTGCTCCCTGACTATGAATTATTTTTGTGACTACTCCATCCCAAAGATAACATATGTGATTTAATAAATAGACAGTAGGAAATCCCAGCTATATTTCAGAACAAGATCCGTAATAATAATGTAATGACGATAGCAATGCTAATGAGAGGAATAGCAGCAATGACTCACATTTCTGTAGACATACAAAGTCATATATCCTTTTCTTCACAATAAATCTGTGAAGCAGGTAAGGTAAGTCTTTTATAATCTTCATTTTTGCAGAAGGAAACTGAGGCTTAGAGACAGCTTAGGTCACTTTGGCAGTCATCTAACTATCAAATATCCAACTGACTCCAATAATATTGTAATTATTATAGGAAAGGGGAAGGAAATAAGCATTTATATAGTACATATTGTATTCCAGGAACTGTGCTAAGCACCTCACAACAGTCCTGCAAGGTAGATACTGCTATTATCCCCATTTTATAATTGAGTAAATTGATACATTTAGGGCAGCAAGATGGCACCATAGTGGATAGAATGTTGGACCTGGAGTCAGAAAGACTTATCTCCCTGAGTTCAAATCTGGTCTCTAACACTAGCTGTGTGACCCTGGACAAGTCACTTAACCCTGTTTGCCTCAGTTTCCTCATCTGTAAAATGAGCTGGAGAAGGACATGGCAAAGTACTCCAGTGTTTTTGCCAAGAACACTCTAAATTGGGTCATGAAGAGTCACACACGACTGAAGATCTACTAAAGAACAACAAATTGATGCAGGTAGAGTTTAAATGACTTGACCAAGGTCATACATGTAGTAGGCAAATGAGGTTGAATTGAACTCAAGTCTTCCTGCTTCCAGATCTATAGCTATATCCATTACACCACTTAACTGCCTCTAAAGTTTGTTATTTCATTTGCTTAGAGAAGTCCTATTGAGAAAGCTCCCTCTAATCAATGCAGATTGGTGGAAGGTAGGTGGTTAAGTAGGTTGTTCAGAGTTACATGTCTGGAATGTGTCCAAGACAGGACTTGTGTCCAGGACTTCTTGACCTTGAGGCCAGTTTTCTGTCTGCTGTGACATATCACCTCTCTTTTATGACAACACTCATTTTAAAAATAATCTTAAGTAGTAATTATTATAACAACATATTATAAGATGATGGAATCCCAATTTCATTGATCAGCATATTCCCTCCGTTGTTGTGGTCATAACCTTCTATACTTTCTCATTCAAGTCTATCCCCCTGCATAAATCCTCCATATTGCGTCCACCTGATACACTGAAGACTTCCCTCTAATCTGACACATTCTCTGGGTATAGGTTCTGTCCATGAGAACTGGAGTACTGGGTAGTAGGTAATGGAGCTGTCTGTGGGTTGTCCCTCTCCCTTCTTATCTGACTCTCCTCCTTTTCTGTTCCTGAATTTCCTGGCAGATCTCTTTAAGACCAGAAAGTGATTGTTGGTAATATATTTAACTCATTCTCACTATGTGGTTTTTTTTTTTTGCTTTTTGCAGGGCAGTTGGGGTTAAGTGACTTGCCCAAAGTCACACATCTAGTAAGTGTGTGTGTCAAGTGTCTGAGGCTGGATTTGAACTCAGGTCCTCCTGACTCCAGGGCCAGCACTCTATTTACTGCGTCACCTAGCCACCCCACTATGTATTTCTTTGTGGCCCCTTATGTCACCTACAGTTTTAATCCTGGGAAGATTGTTATATCTGTATTGGAGTTAGAAAGAGCTCATTTTATTTAACAATTTGATTATTAACACCAATCAAGACTTAAAACAGGGAGATGCATGCTAGCTATCATCACTGACATAGAAGGTGTCCTGCATTTAGCAAAAGGGTCTCTTTGAGTTGAAAGACCATCAAATACCATAAGTTCCAATTTCCTCATTTTATAGATAAAGGCTGGGATTTGGAGAAGACAAATGATTTATCCAAGGTCAGGCAGCTACTAAGTGTCTAGTTCTCCTGTTTTCTGATTGAGTTCCATGACCACTCAAAAGAGAATGGCCTAACAGTCCATAGGAACTAAGATTTAGAATGGAAAAGGACCTTACAGGTGATCTAGTCCAACATCCTTCTTTTACATTTTAGGAAGTAGAGTTAGAATTTAGTTTACCCATGGTCACCTAGGAAATAAATGTCAGGGTTGAGTTCTTAACCCAGGCTTTCCATGCTCCTTGTCCAGTCCTCTAGCTGTTACACTATCCTGTCTCTCCATGTACCATACAAGAATAATGTGATGGATGAAAATGACCTATTTTCCAGATAATGACATGCAATTGGCTGGACACCCCATTGAGCTAGTATATCAGCATTTACATCTTGGAGAGAAACATATAGTACATATGCTCACTGAGTTGGGCCAGAGTTTAATAGAAAAAAGAGAGGGATTGGGTTGGATTTGAGTAATTATGCAGTTTTCTCTGTGAAATAATGGAATGCATTTTATTATGCCATGGGAGAATAACTTGTAGTTCTTTACTTTTTAAATTTGCAAAATATTTTCGTGATTTATATTACTTTACTTCATGTGTATTACAGCTATGGTATATACATGCTGTAAGCAAGGATTGTGGTACATTGGAAGGTGATGTGAGTCATAAACTCCTATTTGCTAATGGCTTGCCCCATGAGTTTGGATGTTACTTCATTTCTCTGAGCCTCAGTTTCCACATCTGTTAAACAAGGCAATCCAACTACATGACCTCTAATGTCTCTTTCCACTTTAAATCCATCACTCTATGACCCCACTATTTAAGGATGTGGGGGGGCTCAGTGGTTTTCTAGACTAGTGGTATCAAGTTCAAATAGAAACAAGGGGCATAAAACCATGCATAAGGATCCCTGTGGGCAGATATTGACTTAGAAAACCACATATTAAGGTCATCTATGTTTTATTGTATTTTTGTATAATTTATTGTGTTAAATATTTCCTGATCACATTTTAATCTTGTTTGGACTACACTCCAGAGTGTTGTGAACTGTGTGTTAGACATCTCTGTCCTATATCAATCACTGTCATCTCTACCATTCAATGCCCAAAGGCTGTGTTTGGAAAATGCAAGCTTTTCTACCCAATGAAAGAGTAGATAATTTGAAGGACCTTCAACTTAATCTTCTTTGTTAGAGGTGGGTGCTTTCACAACCTTTGCTGCAGTGATTCTGGTTATGTGAGTTCAAGGTTTATCCTGTTGCCATGCTAGAGAGGGACATGATGATCTCTTAGTGATGCATTATTTTCTTGACATCTATTACTCCAGTCTCTGAAATGACTGCATCCTTTCCCTTCTGTCTAGGACACTGGCTTTCACTCTTGTCCCTTTCCATTTTCACTCCTCCATTTTTCCTGCTTCCTTTTTCTATTATTGTTGAAATGTCACTTTGCTTTCTTGCCATCCCTCCTCTTCCATTTTTCCCTTTGCTTCTCAGCTATAGCAGATGTCTCTTCTGTTTCTCTCAGGGTAGCTACAAGATGTCTGATTAAGCTGGGGGTTGGATTTGAGGGGGGAGAAGGGCGCATCTGCTTGAAGCATGCAGAGACATTGGAGCTGGAAGGCAGAACAGGCTACAGAGCTATCGCCAGTTCTGTGTGTGGATGCATGTGTGTGTGCTTGTGCACGCATGTGCATGTGTATATCTCATTAAACAAGGATGGCTAGTTACTTGAGGAACACCCTGTAAAAACCTCAGACAATACTGGTATGTTTGACAGTCTAAACAATGGAGTCTGAAAGAACTGTTGGTAGAGGGGAGGCAGCTTGGCCAATGAGAGCTTTTCAGAAGCTGCTGGATAACTATGAAAAATGTTATGGTTTTTCATTGGTGTTATGGTAGATTATGTCTTTTTTTTAAACTTGATCAGTTCATTTTAATGAAACTCAAGCCCTTGTGCCAGACTAGGTATGTTTCTCACTTTTGAGTTTTTTTATTTTTCCATGCCCCAATGTGCCTCAAGCTTTGACTTTCTCAGCATGAACCTCATCCTGAATCTGTCACCAATACTGTAGTTCTAATTACATAATTGTGAGAGCTCAAAAGTATTCAACTTGGTAAATGCTGAGTGCCTCCTCTTAAGACATCACATAAGGAAGATTCCTTTGGGGACAAATCCATCTCTATCATTATTTTTTTTTTCTCTTACCCGTAACATATGGGCCTGGACTCAGGCTATATATTTATCTGTTGTCTCAGTCTACCTAAGCACATTGCCAGGATAACAGCAACATGATGGATTTCCAGTTTGAGACACTTCCAAAAGCCATTTATGTACTTGTTGCATGGTGGTTGGAGTGGGGGTTGGGTATTGCAATCGCCATCATCTGATGGAGTCCCCACAATGAATAAAGCTATATATCCTTGGAAATTCCCAAAAAAGGAACTGATTATGATCATATTACATCTTCTCTCAACCAACATTTATTCAACAACTACTCCATGCCAGGTGTTGTGCTGGGCATGGGGGATACAATGTCAGAAAAGGGAATAATTCTTGACCTCAAGAAGCTTGCATTCCACTGAAAGGAAACAACATGTAAATTGAAAAAGTGAAAGTTCCAGGTATTTTGGAATTCCTCAATTAAAACTCAACTTTAAAATGAGAAATGCACACAGGAGGCACAGTGTGTTGTTACAGAAAGAGTGGAAGACATGAAGTCTGGCCAGTTGGATTGGAGTCCCCATTCTGACATTCTGACACTTAGTAGCTGTGGGCAAGCAATTTGACCTTTCAGAAACTCAATTTTTTCATCTGCCAAATGGGGGAAATCATATGATTTCCAATCCCTTTATCCCAGGGTGGTTGTGAGGAAAGAACTTTGTAAACATGATGTGATGGAAATGAAAGCTTTCTCTGGGATCATAAGACATGGGCTCCCCTCCCACCAAAGAGGCTTACCATCTACTTGACCCCCGGGGCTCCCTTTGTTCATCTCTGAAACAAAGAAGCAGGACTGCCTGGCATCTGAAGCCCCCGCGGCTCTCACCGATTATCTGATGACCTTTAAACAGCGTGCAAACGTGAGAGTGCTATTTTTGTCATTCGTCTATTATTTGGAGATGCATGTTTATGTTCAGCTTACCTCCTAGTCACATTTAACTTTATTCTTTAGTGCCCCTACCCCACTCTAGCAGACTTCTTTACTCATTTATCATCCTTTGGTTCACTACGTTCTTTTTTGCTTTCATCACGATTTCATTAATCTCTTGATCCAGAATGAAGTAGTTGGTCTGGGCTAGAGAAGGGAGAGAAAAACAGATTCAATTTGGAAGCTACCCTGATGATCAAGGGAGAGATGGGCTCTGTGAGCCATGACAGAGAAGAACTCGGAGAGGGCTGAAATTCATGACCTTACTTTATGTTAAGGGACCAAAGGTATGTGACCAGTATACATTTCAGCAGACACTGAGTGGACCCCAGAAAGATCTCAAAAACAGTATTCTCTAAATCTTTGAAACTAGAAAACTTAAGGATGTAAATTTTAAAATAAAATTCAATCAGTTTAAGACTCTCAATTTTCCAGGTCCTTTGTGAAATACTTGGTTGTAGTTAGAGAACAGAAGGAAAAAAAAAACCCACAAAACAAGCCCTTTGGAAAATAACCCAATGATTTTAGAAGAATAGATAGTGTCCTGCAAACCTGAATGCACTTTATGAAGGCAAACTGCTATCCTCTTAATGAAATTTAAATATTTAGAACTCATATCATAGGTCCTTATCTCCTCCTCCCCCCTCTATATACATATATATGTGTGTATATCTATATGTATGTGTGTATACATACATGCATGCATGCATGTATACATACATACGTATTTTCCCCCTACATATGAGAAGAAGAGGAGGGGAAGAGGGGAAGGAGGCTACCTGATATCTGGCCTCAGAACCTAGGAAGAACTGGACTCAAGTTCTAATTCTGACACATACTACACATACTGTGTGTTTCTAGGTAAATTATTTAACCTTTCAAGGCCCCTTATCATCTATTTAAGAATATTAATTATAGAAAATCTTCAAGTAGGAGGGAATTTACTAATTGGAAATTAGTTCCTTTACCAATTAAATCACAGATATATATACATACATATATTATACATATATATGTATATATACACATACACACATATACGCATACACCTATTTATATATCACACAAATACACACACACATATATGTGTGTGTATATAAATATGTATGTATATACATACACATATATGTATATATTTGTTCTTCAATCATATTTCAATCCTGCCTGATTCTTTATGACCACATTTGGGGTTTTCTTGGCAGAGATACTGGACTGATTTGCCATTTCATTCTCCAGTTCATTTTATAGGTGAGAGAACAGAGGCAAATGGAGCTCAGTGACTTGCCCAGGGTCACACAGCGAGGAAGTGTCTGAGGCTAGAATTGAACTCAGGAAGATGAATTTCCCTGCTTCAGGCCCAGCTGTATTCACTCTGCCTGTAAGTATATATATACTTATATAGCATATGTATTATATATTTAAGTATACATGTATATATACATGTAACACAAATACATATAATTATATACACACATATATAATATGTTTTAAGTATATATGCACATATAGCACAAATATATGTAAGTATACACACATATATGTAGTCTTTTATCTGTACAATTCTTGATTTTTTTAAACTTCTTCCGTAGTGAAAAAATATATGAAACGCCTAATCATTGAAGATGATCTGTTGTTGTTGTTTTTTTTAATAAGACCCACTCCCTATCCCTTGTGGTTCAGGGCATGCTACGGCCTGAATAAACTATCAGATGCTTTCTGTCAGTGACAGTCCTGTAGATTAACTATGTAGCATTAAATTAATCATAAACTCAATGTTGCAGTTCAGTGTAGGACACAGGGAAGCGAGTGGCATCTGAAGCAACGCAAACCAGCTTGCTCACCTCCAAGGCGGGTGGGATCAACTGTTGGAACTATCCCGTAGAGATGCCACAGTGACCAAAGGACCTGCACATTTTAAAGAAACAAAAATGATATCAAATCCTCAGAGGATACCATATGCTCTGTGCTTGGAGACAAGCTGCCAACAGGACAGAACAATTACCTAGACTATAGCCAAGATGACAGTTTTACCCCAAATCCAGGGGAGGAGAGTTTCTCAAGGCCTTTTTTTTAACCGTTAATGGGGGCAAGCACATCCATTGCTGATATTTATCACAGTCAGAGCTGGCGAAGATGCAAATTTCTCCTGTCTCAAAGAAGTCCCCAAGCAGCATGAATTTATAAAATAGTATTTAAAAAATTAAAAGTTCTGTGGCAGAACTTGATAGAATGGATAGAATGCTGGACTTGGAGTCAGGAAGACATGACTCAACGGCCAATTATATTTACTGATTTGTGTCCCTGGGCAAAAAACAAAAGAAAATAAAAACCCAAACAAACCCCCCAAACCGCCACATCTCTGTTCTTTTGGCAACTCTCTAGGACTCATCTATCGTAGAGGGTGAATCCCAATCCCACTAGTTCCTAAATTGTCAAAGTCACAGATGTTTTAGGTAGTCACATACTATAAAATAATGCTCCATGGTCCTAGCCTAGAAAACCCTAACTCCTCTTGAAAGAATCTACTCTTAAAGTCCAATTTTTCAAATTCTTGTTCTGCTACTTACAACTTGTATGACCTAAGCCAATGACTTCAACACTATGGGCCTCATTTCCCTTATGTGAAAAGTGACTGAGTTTGCACCAGAGGGTGCCTATGGTTCCTTCAAACCCCATGTACACCTGTCAGTATACTAGCAACTCAGCTGACTTCTCCAGGACCCTGTTTCATTTTGCTTTTTCCTTTGTAAAATGAGAGAGTTGGGAAGGATGGTCCCAGAGATGTCTTCTAGCTTCAATGCAATGATCCTAGAGCAAAAACGACTTCTAAAATAGCTTGTAGCTTAAATATATGACCCTGTGATTTCCACGTACTTCCATAAGGTTATAAAAGGAAGTCATTGCTCCAGAAGGTTCCGTATAAATATTCATGACAAAAAAGGGCAAGGTTGACAGTGTCATAATAAGCCACTTATGCATACCAAACATGGGCATTTGTCTCTGAATTTTTAAAGGAACTCTTACCTGGCCCTCCCTCTGTGCAAAGGAAATTCTGGTGTCTGTGATTATTGGCAAGGCTGCTGCTCCTTGGAAGGCGGAGGAGTTGGCCTCTGGTACAGGCTATGATAGATACGTACCCGTGTGCTTGCGAAGGGGAGGTCTGTCTTCTCTCAGGCACAGACTGTTGCATATTTATTATGCATTATTTTATCGTTCAATGTAATCTAACCCACAGTGAAGATTGCAGTGTGATTTCCATTGTAATTTCTTATTTTCATTCGTTCCTACTTGTGAGAAAGAGAGTGGGTTATTTCCTGAGTGCACTAAGAGACAACTGTGCTGGCCACTGGTTTGAGCTGACTCATTGTGTTTAAATATAAGGGCAGGATGACTGTGGTCAAAAGTTGGAACTATAGATGGCCAGACGAGGGACATTATTTAGTTGACTATCTTCTATAAATTAAGAGCACAGGAATTAGAGCTGGCAGGGACCTTAGATATAGGAATTAATGTACAGTTATAGAAGTATGTCTGTGTATGTATGTATGTATAGTCATATGTGTGTTTTTGTAGTTGAGTTATTTTTCAGTGACCCCATTTGGGGTTCCCTTGGCAGAGACACTGTAGTGGTTTGCATTTCCTTCTCCAGTTCATTTTACAGAGGAGGAAACTGAGGCAAATAAGATTAAGTGACTTGGCCAGGATCACACAGGTAGTCAGTGTCTGAGGTCAGATTTGAATTCTGGAAGATGAGTCTTCCTGACTCCAGGCCTTCTAGCTGCCATATTGCTCAATAGTAGCAAAAAACTAATTCTGAGCTTTGCTTCATGAAATTTTCTTGGAACCCCTTGGTTGATAGTGACCTTTCTTCTTGGACTTCACATAGTACTTTGCCCACCATGCCTTTTGATCTCACTTTTCAGTTTCTAACTTTATGAAACTGGGTAAGTCACTAAACTGCATCTCAGCTTTCTTATCTATAAAATGAAGAGATTGGACTGAATGGGCCCTGAAGTCCCTTCCTGTACATCTGTGTTGTTTTTTGTCCTTTGTTCTGGAAGAGGACAATGACATCAGGGAGGTGATGCCATGACATGCAAGTGAATTGGATTACTGTGAGGAAGGGCTGTGCAAAGTCACCAGTCTCACTTTCTCCTTCAGAATCTTCTGGGTCCAAAGGGCAAGATATAGATCAGGATGAGTGGAGATGGCTTTCCTACATCTATGAGCTTTTGACAGAAAGGTGGCTTGCTGGTGTATGCTCTGGCCCACTGGCACCAGCTTTAGAGTTTGGATTTTCTTCATGCTCCACCTAATCAAATTAGCCAGTTCACAAAATGGCTGGCCAGATCCTGGTTGGGCTGTGAATCAAACCCTAGCCATGAGGTATACATCAACATAACAACCATAAGCTACTAAAGCCATTTGACTTAGTAGAATTCTCTTCCCTTAATTATTTCTCTCATCCAGGATTTGAAGCTTCTAATAGATAGCTCGGCTCGTACAACCAAAAGGCAAGAAAGTTCAAAAAGGATTGAGCTCCCAGGCAGGCACAGGACAGCCAGATCGATAGCTCCTGTCTAATGAGATTCTGGTGTTCACACCCATGTTTTATAGTAAGCTGAAGATGAAATATTCTCCAGCCTGCAATTCCCTAGAGAATCAACTAACTTTTTGCTGATAAAAGATTTGAATTCTCCAGCCAAGCAGTGGGGGACTTATGCTACTGGGGTTCTCTCCCATACCTTCCTTCAGTCTTTTGTCTTCATCACAGAGGTATAAGTGGGATGTGTGCTTTCCAGCCCCCTGGGCAGGTTGCTCATCTGTGCTCAAGGAGCTTCCCAAAGGGAGGCAGCCCTGTCTGGTGTATGACTATAGAGTATAAAATCCAGGCAAAATTGATCTCTTCCAACCCAAGTTTTTCTTTACATATTCTCATTCTCTCTCTCTCTCTCTCTCTCTCTCTCTCTCTCTCTCTCTCTCTCTCCCTCTCCTTCTTTCTTTCTCTCTTTCTCTCTCTCTCCCCTCTTCCTCCCTCCCTCCCTCTTTCTCCTTCTTCTTTCTTTCTCTCTTTTCTTCCCTCTTTTCTTCTTTCTTTCTCTCCTCCCTCCCTCTTTCTCTTTCCTTTCTTTTTTCTCTCCTTTCTCTCTTCTTTCCCTTTTTTCTTCCTTCCTCTCTCTCTTTCTTTCTTTCTTTCTTCCTTCCTTCCTTCCTTCCTTCCTTCCTTCCTTCCTTCCTTCCTTCCTTCCCTCCTTTCCCTTCCCATTGTTACTATAGCTGCTAAGAGTGACCTCTGCTGTCCAGAACCCAAACTACATCAACACCTGACTGAGGATTGATTTTCTTTAAAAGGGGAGAAAATGAATGGACTTTCAGAATTTCTTGAGAGGGAGAAAATAATATAGTTTTAGTCAAATAATTTTTGATTCCTGAGATTAAAAATGCATTATGGTGGCCTGTTATGTGCTATGAGGAGCCAAATTGGATTCCCCCTTCATCTTGTGGTTGTCAAAATGGCATCTGGGTCAATTCTCTTTAACATCACACAAAAGTAGTCCTGAAACAGGTTTTTATATTTAGAATTTTCAAATTTCAACTGTTTAGCCTAAATTTTATATCCACAAAATCAGGACATCTTAGTTTATGACATAGAGCTAATTACTCACATTTAAGTGTATGGGAAAGAGAATTATGCCCTTGTTATCTGTTTTTGCTAGTCTCCCTTGAGATTCTTTGAGTAGCTCTTTCCTTATCTTTGCTTCTGAGCAGCATTGACTTCCTTCAAGGCTCAGCTTGGGTGCTGACTCCTCCATGAAGCCATTCTTGACCCCACCCCCACTTGTGAGTTCTCTGTTCTTTTTAGATTTTCCTTTTGAAGGTATATGTTGTCTCCCTACTTCCCAGAATATAAACTCCCTAAAGTCAGAAATAATCTCACTGTAGCATAGGCTCTCTCCTGAGAGTGCTCCCCCTTACTTCCTGACTGCTCATTGGATACCATGAGAGGAGAAAAGTCACTGAACTCTCCCTGATGCCAAAGGAACATAATGGAAACTGAGAGGCTTTTTCTGAAGATACTGACAATTCTGGCTAACAGCCAGTTGACAAAAGGTCCTTTCTAACCACATGGTTAACTGCCCAGAACAAGTTCCACAACGTCTATACATGCTACACATTCTTTTAGAGGTACTTCCCCCATACACCATTACATTTCTCCTGGAAACCATCTCCCCATTATCCTTTCCATAAAGAGGCTATATCAATCAAGCAAGCCAATTGGACCTGTACATGAGCCTGATTCCCATTCTATCACTTCTATTTCATTGTCTCTTGTGCTGAAAAATAAGTTCCAGAAATGTGTTTGGAGGAGGACAACTCCTAGGATTTCACTAGTGCAGGGAACTAGTAATAAGAAAATTCCTCCTTTAATGTAGACCCACAACTTGGGGTTTTCTAAAGAGTTGCTTGGGGAACTGAAAGGTTAGTGAGCTTGTTCAGGGTCACCATACCTTTACATGTCAGAGACAGCCCTTGAATCTAGACCTTCATGATCCCAAGGTCAGCTCTTTATGTATGACTGCTTGATGCCTTTCATCTGGAGCATGCAGTAGTAAGTGCTTAATAAATGTTTATTGAGCTTAATTGAATTTCCAGTCTTTATCCCTTGTTTCCCTTTAAAGTACTTAGAGAAATTTCTTAAAGAAAAAAGTTATAAAAGTAATTCACAATTAAAAGAAAGGTATTCGTCATAGTTTTACAGCTAGCAGAGACTTTCGAGGTCATCTAGCCCAACCCTCTCATTTTACAGATAAGTAAACTGAAGATCAAAGATGTGGCTTGTTCATGGTCACAGCTAGTTAGTGGCAGATCTGGGAGTGGAACTCAGTTTCTCTAACTCTAAATCAACCACACTGCTTTCCTCAGTCAGACAGGTTGTTGAATACAAAAGCACTTGCATCAATGCTATAGTTTGATAAAAATAGCACTGTCCTAGAGACGTTATTGGCTTCAAATCCTGACTCTGACGCTTTTTACCTCTCTAAACCTCAGGTTCCTTATCCATAAAATGAGAGTTTGGACTCAATCCAAGGTGTATTGGAGGCAGATCAAACCAGCTGATTGTTAAGTTTTCAGCATGAGCATTTACACCTTAGAAATCAGCAAAGGTTACACACCAAAGCTTGATTTATTGTTTTGTCAATTATCTAGACTTAAGAAAAAAGATTGAGAAAATGTTGATGATGTATTTTATGTTTAAAACTGTGTTGTATTTATTTTTTCCCCCAAGTGAGCTGGTTGTTAAATATTTACCAGCATGTCCCTGGATTCAATGGCCTTTAAGAGTCCAGGTGTAACATCCTACAATCTTATGATGAGTCTAAAATGAGGGAGTCATTTTTGTATTTCCAGTTGCTGCCAATAAATAAGCTTTACCCAGGGAATCATTTAAACACCGTGTGAACTCTTTCAGCTCTCTAGAGACCCCTTTAAATGTAACCATTGTGTTAGTCAATCAGTCAGCAAGTACTTACTGAGCACCTACCAAGTGCAATATAGATAGTACAATCCCTTCTCTCTGGAGGAAGAGAACTAGAGATGGGCATCCCTCCGGCATGGCTGTGACATAAAATATAACTCAAATAGTAATTTACCATGGTGCATAAAGACCTCTGGAGGCCATGTGTGGACTTGGAAGACTGCGTATTAACAGTATATATGTTCTATGTATTTTTATTTATTTTGTTAAATATATCTCATTGCTTTGATATCTGGTTTGATTGGGGAAGGAGAAGACCAGTATTTGACAGCTCCAGTGTAGGAGGAGTGTGAAGGATGAAGCCCAATGTGTGACCCATTCATCCTGTCCACTGGCACCTACATCTGGGATAGATGCTTCGTATTGCTAACGAGCTGAGACTAGTCCAACCTTTTCTCCATGAAGAGAGTGGGAATTTGAGTGGACTGGTTTGCCTTTGGGAAGCTGTATAGTGTCTTCATGGCCCAAATCTTCCCTATGAAATGAAAGCCTATTGTTTCAACCTCATTCCCTGTGAGTTAGGGAATATGGCAGTCTCTGAGGAAATGAAGTCTAGATTGAGCCAAAGGACAATGGAGAGAGATGTGTGATGGGTTGAGTAGGCTGCACCACACAAGACCAAGGAAAGACTTACACTGGAACAATTTAGGATCTGTGTGACCCTCAGCAAGTCATTTAACCTGTCTCTGGTCCTAAGTTTCTTCATTTGTAAAATGAACAGTGTTGGATAAGATGATCTATATGAGGGAGGGTAGAAGGGAATAGGCATTTATTAAACACCTACTGTGCTAAACACTTTTACAAACATTATCTCGTCTGATCCTTACAACAACCCTGGGAGGTAGATGCTATTATGAGCTCCATTTTACAGATAAGGAAACTGAGAAAAACAAAGGTTGATTGACTAGCCCAAGCTCACAAGCTAGAAAGTGTCTGAGATTGGATTTGAGGTCAGGTTTTCCTGACCCCGGGCCCTGGCTACCCTCATAGGTTCCCTCCCAGCTCTAAATTCATGACTCCAACATGCTAAATTATACAACCTATGGTAATAGTTTCTGAATTCACAAGCAATGAAACAAACAAATAGCGTGTATAACGCCTTCTGTGCAGGCTCGAGCAGCTGGGTTGTGGCGGGCAGGCAGAGGTAAAGGCAGTGGGCAGAGTGCCCAGTCTGGAGTCAGAGAGATTCGTCTTCCTGAGCTCAGATCCAGCCTCCAGACACTTCTGCATCAGCAAGCACCCTAGCATACCTAGGGCGGCTACTAGCACAGGTTCTTAGATCTGCTTTTCTAAAGGAAAGCAACTCAAAATGGGTTAACAATCTTACTTTAATCAATCAAATACCATTTACCTAGTTCAGGGGAAAA
>CM053581.1:412860579-412877595 GCA_028627135.1 Pseudochirops cupreus
GTTTCCTTGGAATGGCTAGTTCCAGGAATTGGGCAGTTAACCATATCTCTTCTCAAGGTTCTGGCCAGGGTCCCAGGAAAAGTGCAGCCCTCATGTTTCCAGCATTTTCTGTTCCAAAACAACTCAGGGTAATAGAAAGGTCTTATTGAGTTAGGGCCTTGGTTTGTGTAATCTTATTCCTTACAGAGGGACTTACCTTGCCCCTTCAATCCCAAAGAGATCATAGAAGTGGGAGGAAGACCCATATGTACAAAAATATTTATTGCAGCTCTCCTTGTGGTGGCAAAAAATTGGAAATTAAGGGAATGCCCATCAGTTGGGGAATGACTAAACAAGTTGTGGTATATGAATGTAATGGAATACTATTGTGCTATAAGAAATGAGGAGCAGATGGACTTCATATTTACCAGGAGAGGCTTATACAAACAGATGCTAAGTGAGAAGAGCAGAGCCAGAAGAAATTTGTACACAATCACAGACACAATATATGTGTGATGACCAACTTTGATAAACTGGACCCTTCTCAGCAATGCAGGGTTATAAGACAATTCTAAAAGACTCAGGATGGAAGAAGATGTCTACATTCAGAGAAAGATCTAGAAAGAACAGAGTTTAAATACAGACTGAAGCAAACTACGTGCTCTCTTTCTTTTCCATGTTTGGTTTTGTTTCCTATTTCCCATTGTTCATTCCATCGGTTTTAACCCTTCTGTACAACCAGACTAATGTCTTATGTGAATGTATTTGCAGATCCTATACTTGGTTGCATGCCACTGTGGGGGGCAGGAAGGGAGGGGAGGGGAAAAATTTGAAACTCAAGAGATTGTGGAACTGAATCTTCTAAACTAAAAGTAAAAAAACAAATCAATAAAAAATTTTTTAAAAAAGAATATTTTGGATTAAATCTAGGACCTGGGGACCCCAAAGTTCCTTGTAGCTATCTCTGGCCTTCCTCTAGAATTACTGAGGTCAAGATGACATTCTGGGTATAAACAGTCTCTAAGCACATAAAGTTAAGTTCAAACAATATTAATAAATGATAAATAATGATCCACAATCTTCCCTTTTGAACTTAAAGCCCAACATTTTCATACTAGCAAAAATATAATTACAGAAGCAGAAAGATAGGTGATGATTTCAAAGAGAGTTCATTAAAATAACCTAAATCAACGGAAGCATCCTCCTCATTATCCATCTTGTCTAAAGCTAGATATAATTCATTTAACGAGTGATATCAGAGACCAGATTGGTGACAAACTTTTCCTAGTGTCTCATAGATAAATTTGAGTTAATAATAATCCACACTCTCTGTACTTTTCTTTCTTTCTTTCTTTCTTTCTTTCTTTCTTTCTTTCTTTCCTTCCTTCCTTCCTTCCTTCCTTCCTCTTTCCTTTTCCCTTTCCCTTTTCCTTTCTTCCTCTCCCTCTTCCTCTCCTTCTCCCCTCCTCTCTGATTTCACTTGACTCCCTTTCACATATTCTAAGTTCCAGACAAATTGGTGTTCCTTGACCTTGTCCTATACTCTTCAAGCCCTGTGCATTTGCATTAATCATGATCTCTTTATCTCCTCAATGTCTTAAATGTGTTCCTTCCACATCTCTATTCTTATTTGCTATGAAGCTGTCCTTGATTTTCCTCAGCTCAAATTATTTCCTCCCTTCTCATATTTTCTTATGGCATTTAGGCTGTAGAATATAGAATGGGCAGGGATTGTTTTCACAAAGCCTCAGGTCCTACTCTAGAGCCTAATACATAGTAGGTGCTTAATAAATGTTTGTTGAATTGAATTGACTAGATGTTTCTTTTGCCCTCATCACACTCTACCTTGAATTATAATTACCCATATACCCTTCTTATATACTCTTTAATGAAGTGGGAGCAACTTGAGAGTATTTTTTATCTTTCCAGTGCACAGCTCCATGTCTTGTATATAGTAGGAGCTTCATCAAAGCTTATTGAATGGACCCGAATTGTCAGGTACTGTGTCATCACATAATTGGCTCTCCCATGCTTGTCATCTGTGTCACACGCACACATATACATACACATACATATACATACATATATATACACACAACACACACACACACACACACACACATATGTCGGAGCTTCAAAAAAGTTAGCGAAGAATTGATTGTGCAGAGGAAACCTTGGAATCACCTGGGCTGTGTTTGAATCCCAGCTCAGCTGATTACTCCTTCTGTGACCTTAGGCAAGTGACTTAACATCTCTGCATCACAGCTTTCTCATTTGGAAAATGAGGAGCTTTGACTAGCTGACCTTGGAGCACCTAGAATCCCATGGACCCTTTTGTTTCATAAGGGCTAAAACATATTTATTAAATGCTTACTGCAGAGAAGGCACCAAAGTACATGTGGGAATGGGGGCTGCGGGGCTTCTTTTTTGAGAAGCAAAGAGGAGCACAGATTCATACATTCTCACCAGCAGCTTCCCTCCAAGCCCCAATTGTGATACCTTTCCTTTTCACCACATACATTTTCCAGTTTACCTTTATGTGTTGTGTGCTTCCATCAGTCTGTAAGCTCCTTGAGGGTAGGTATTGTCTTGTTTGCTTGTCTTAAATAATATTTTCTTCAATTATATACTAAAACAATTTTAAATGTTTTTTTCTTTTAATTTCTAGTTCCAAATTTTGTCTCTCCTTTCACCCCTTGCTGAGACAATAAGCAATCCAATATAGGTTATACGTATGCAATCATGTAATTGTTTGCTTGTTTTTGCATCCTTAGCATGTTGTACGTTGCCAGGAACATAGTTAAGGGCTTAATAAATGTACTACTGATCTATCTATTTATTACCTATATATTAACTACCTACCCATCATCTATATCTATCATCTATATATTTTTGTAGCTCTTCGATCTATCTTTTCCCTATTTTCTATTATCTATTTATCCATGCATCTTTCTTCTGTCTACCTACCGATCTCTTATCTGTCTATCCATTATCAATCTATTCATATATCTATCCATCTGTCTTCTATCTGCTAATCTATTTATCCATCTATCTATGTAACAGATTCTTTCTCTCTATCTATCATGTATCTCTATGTATGTATGTATGTATGTATGTATGTACGTGTGTGTGTATATACAGGGTGTCCCTAAATTCTGAACACACAGGAAATCTCATTAACTATGCATATTTTCAAGAAATGTAATGAATGAAATTTTTCAACAACAGTTTATTTAATTAGAATGAATCTTAGCAATGACAATTTCATATGGAATAAAAGCTTTCATTAAGTATTGGGACTATTTTTCATATTAATGAGATTAATTAATTAATGAGATTTCCTATATGTGTCCTGTGTCTTCTTATGAAATCTCATTTATGGTAATTAAATAAAATGTTGAAATTTTCCTTCATTTCTTGAAACTCTGCAAAGCTAATGAGATTTCCTATGTGTCCAGACATTAGGGACACCCTGAATTGTGATTGGGTTGTGAAGATGCCTTTTTTTTTTCTTTAAATGTCAAAAGCTTCTAGTCTTCAGAAGCCTTAAGGAAAGAGAGAATTGCAGATGGCTGAGAACATTACTTATCCACGCCCACAGCAACTGGCATGATGTAAAATGTGCCCTTGGCCCTACTGTGAAGGGGATCTTCTAGTAAAGCCCCTGCTTCCACAGGCTATACTCTACAAAAGGTCATGCCAGAGCATGACAAGGTATGAAGTGGCCTATCTAAACAGCTCCTAATTAAAATTAAATTAATTTCCATTTTCACTTCTGGTTTTTACTGAGAATCTTCTGTTGGACCCTGAGGCAAGGCGAGCTTTGCTCACATGTCACAAAGGGTCTGTTTATGGGGTTGGGCAAAATATATATCCTCATACATATGTATGTATAAATATCCAGCAGAAAAGTGCCCGGCATTAGAAATCCATGACAGTACATTGAGCCCAGTTTCCCCCATCTTGCTACCTCCCTGGTTGCTAAAGGAAACTATTGAGTTTAACTGAACCACCATGAAAACCTGCCATGTCCTTCACCCTTTTGGCATACCATATAATTGAATGCTTTGAAGCTGCCCCTCAGAAAACCCTCCTTTCTTCTGAGCTGGGCTCAGGTACCATGCCATGAAGCCTTTTCTGATTGCCACAGGGCAATTAGCACTCAGCCCAAATTACTTTGTATTTCCTCTTTATAAATCAATCAGTAAGCATTGATTTAAGTACCTACTGTGTGCCAGGCTCTTCTGCTAGGTGCTGGGGATACAAAGACAAAATGGAATGAATCCCTGCCCTCAAGCAGTTTGTATTCTATAAATATGCAGATCAGTAGTAATGAACACTTATTAAGTGCCTACTGTGTATCAAGTACTGCCCTAGATTCTTGGTAAAAAGTACAAAGAATATATTTGCATATACAACATACTAATTATTAAGCAGTCATTAATTAATTTTTAATTAAGTATTAGTAGGTCAGATATTAATTAGATATTAAATTTATTAGATATTAAATTTACTCAATTAATTAGATATTAAGTTTACTCAAAGGAATTAATTTCTGTCCTCATAATAGCCACTCTTAGTTATGTCTCCTCTGGACTCACACAGCCACCACCCTACAGTGCTTCACACCTCATCTCAACTATTGTAATAACTTTCTAGGCCTTCCTGCACATCAGATCTTTCTCCACTCCTGTCCTTCCACTCCCCTACCAAAGTATTTTTTCTTTTTTTTTCTTTTACATTTATTATTTATTTTTAAACATTCTTTATTTTTTAAATTTGAGTTCCAAATTCTTTTCCTCCCTTCCCTTCCCCACTCACTGATAAGGCAAGTAAAATTACGTCAATTATGCATGTGAAATCATGCAAAGCATTTGTCCGTATTATCTGTATCACCGAAAAAGGAAAAAAAAATAGAAAATAAGAAAATTGTTCTTCAATCTGCACTCAGATTTCATCAGTTCTCTTTTTGGATGTGGATGGAATTTTTTCATCATGAGTCTTAGAATTTGACTTAGATCAGAGTAGCCAAGAATTTCACAGTTGATCATCATTATAGCATTGCTGCTACTCTACACAATAATCTCCTGGTTCTTGCCTTTTTTTTCTGAAAGCACCAACCTCTTCATTTCTTATAGCATTATAATATTCCATCACAATCATATACCCCAATTTTGCCAGCAATTCCCTGATTAATGAGCATCCACTCAATGTCCAATTCTTTGCCACCACAGAAGAGCTACTATAAATATCTGTGTACATTTGGTCATTTTCTTTTTTAAAAAAAATATATTTAATTTATGGAATAAAACAAACATTTCCATAATTGCACATGAAATTGCAAATCCTTTATATAACTTGCTATTTCTTTTAAATACATAATAAAGTTACCATTTAATCTCTTTTTTTCCTTCTCTCTCCTGTGCCCCACCCTATAGATGGTTATCATGAGACACAAATAAGTTCACACACACATACACACATATGTAACATTATTCTATACAACTATTTATCAGTTCTTTCTCTGCATGCAATGTCTTCATATATCCTTTATTTTAATTTGTGTATTTACAATAGTCAAAATGACTTAGTCAGTCAAAGTTGTTCTTAAAACAATATTGTTGTTACTGTATACTATGTCCTCTTGGTTTTGCTTACTTCGCTCTTCCTTATTTCATGCAAGTCTTTCCATGCCTTTCTAAGATCATTGAACTCATCATTTCGTAAAGCATAATAGTGTTCCATCACAACCATATACCACAACTTGTTAAAGCCTTTCCCTAATTCATGGGAATCCCTGTAATTTCCATTTCTTGTTAACACAAAATAAACTTGCTATAAACATCCCATTCACATTCCAAGTTATAATGACTATTTGTGAATTTCCCTTCAGCTTATTTTTACTCACTATTTTCTTTCTCAGACTCTCTTTTTACCCTGTCTATCCCTGTTACCTTATTTTCTCTCCCCTATTCTCCCAGTCTCCATCTGATCCACCCCTCCAAGAGTTCATTCCCAATCTCTTCCCCCACACTTACAATCCCAATCCATACTCTGGCCAAAAGTCCCTCCTCCATCCTATCTCCCTACCATCCCAAATCCTAATCTACACAGCCCTCTAAAAGTTCTTCTCCCACCCTGCCCCCCAGTTTTCTCCCTTCTCTACATGTTCAGAAGACATCTGTACCCTTCCAGATGTACATGTTGTTTTCTCTTCAACCCAAATGAGAGTGAGGTTCTGATATTATTGGTCCTCTACCCCCACCTGATTCCTCTTTAGTTCTTCCTTTAATGCCTAATTTTTATAATTTATCTCTTTTACTTTTTCTTGCCCAGTTTTGTTTTTTAGAATCACCTCATCATACACAGCTCAACCTAACCTTTCTTTCAAACTACCTTAGAAATGATGACCATTTTGAATACTGATAACATTTTTACAACCTGTGCATGTGCACACACACACACACTCACTCACATACACACACACACACACACACACACACACACACACAAAACAGTTTGACCTTAGTAAGTGCCTTATAATTAGTCTTTAAAGTTGGTCTTTCTGTTACAAGTACCTGAAATACCAGGAGGAAAATTTACAGGAATGTCATAACCAAGTTTCAAAACTCCCTGCTTAAGGAGAAAATATTGCCAGTAACAAGAAAAAACAATTTAAATACTGCAGAAATATAGTCAGGATTTTGTAGAACTAGCACTTTCTACTCTAAAAGACCATAATGGGTCTTAGAACATTATATTTCAAGGAGCAAAGGAGGTAAGGTTGTATCCAAGAATAACTTACCTAGCAACATTGAGTATAATTCTGAATGAAAAAAAAAATGGATATATAGGTCCTTTTCCTTTTTTTTTTTTTATCTCTTTGGGATACAGAAGTAGTAGTGATATTGATGAATCAAAGAGAATACACAGTTTTATAGCACTTTGGGTATGATTCCAGATTCTTCTCCAGAATAGTTGGATCAGTTCATGACTCCCAATTAATCCCTCTTCCTCTCATCATTTGTCATTTCTAATAGGTGTGAGATGGTATCTCAGAGTTGTTTTAATTTACATTTTTACAATTGATAGTGATTTTTGATGATTTTTTCATATGGCTATAGATAGTTTTGAATTTTTTTGTTCTGAAAACTGCCTGTTCATATCCTTTGACCATTTATCAGTTGGAGAATGGCTCTTATTTTCATAAATTTGACTTACTACCACATACATTTGAGGAAAAAGGCTTTTATCAGAGAAACTTCCTTTTACATTTTTTGTAGTTCTTCATTTTCATTAAAGGTACCACAGTACCTTTTAGCAGAAGGTAGTTTTCCTGATTATCTCTTTTAATTAATACTGTTTTTGCTTTTGTTTTGTCTGAGATCATGATTGCTACCCCTGCTTTTTTCACTTTGGCTGAAGCATCACCTTTATTTTAACTCTGTGTGTCTTTCTGTTTCAAGTGTGTCTCCTGTAAACAATATATTGTTGGATTCTGTTTTCTAATCCATTCTGTTGTCTGTTTCTGTTTTATGTGTGAGCTCATCCCATTCATTTTCACAGCTATGATTACTAACTGTGTATTTCCTTCTATCCTATTTTCTTTTGTTTTTCCTTCATTCTCCTTTTGTCCTGTCCCTTCTCAAAAGTCCATAGTAGCTTTTTATGGTCAAGTTCTTGTTGTTGATGTTGTTCGCTCTTTTTTGCAGCTTATATCTTGACTTTGAACTTTATATTAAAGTTGGGCATGCACAGTGGCCACACCCTGGTAAGATTGTCTTGGCAGATGGGTTAAACAAGGATGAGTGTAATAGTTCTCAAACCTGTTGGTGAGTTGAAAGGAGTTTCTTCACTAACCACATGAAAATTTCCCCCAACAGAATTTTAAGGATGTGAACAGTTTGTTTCAATGGTCACTGTGGTCAGACACTGAAGAATACCAAGGTTATCCACTGCATCTTGGGCTGTCAGCAGTTCTCTTGACTTTTGTCTTGCTATTGGACTTTGATGACTCTGAAAGAGATAATGAGGTTGATGACTTTGCAGGACTCTGCCTAACTTAAATCTGATTTATGCACAGGTCAAGACATCACTCCATGATGCTATTGGTCCTCTTTGAAAACAAAAGAAAAATAACAAAACTGGCTTCTGCTTACCCAGAGGTGGGGAGATACTGTCCCAAGCTTCAGCCTTTTTCATACTGCTGTTTTCAGCATACCTCTGGGGAATCCACAGGATTTTGGTGTTTCCACAGTGGCATGATCCCGGCAGAGGTGTGGTCACTGCTTTCTTGGTCTATTCTCTGGTCTTTACCCAGGAAAGACTCCTGCTCCTCTGTAGCTACAAGAGTTAGCATTCCTCTTGACCCTGAAGCTATCACCAAGTCCTTTGCTCACTTGTGGCTGACTGTAAGTACTCTTTTCTGCTCTACACTGTGACCCAGAACTATTTATGGGCAATAGAGTTGCCAGTCAGCACCAGTGACACCCAATGCTAGCAAAGGGTCCCCTGTAATCACTTTCTGACCTTATTGTCTGAGAGCTCCTGAAGTTGTTACTGCTACTACACCTGTGTCCTCCAGTGCCCACCAATGGTGCTGCAGCTGAGTACTTTCCAGGTCACCCTACCTCCTAAGTTGTCTGAGACTGGAAAAATGTCTCACGCTGACTTTTCTTGGCTCTGCCACTCTATAATTTGATTTGCAAAGTTATTTTAAAGTTTTTCAGAAGGGCATGTTAGAAGAGTTTGGCTGAGTTGTGGCCTCTAACTCACCATCTTGGTTCCACTCCCCACAGTGATTTTTCTAAAGCATGCATCACACATACTCAATACATTCCAGTGACTTCTTGTATCTAGAAACAGACATAATGAAACTCTTCTGTTTTGTCATTTTAGCTTTGTGTCTGCCCCCTTCCCACCTTTCTAGTCTTCTTACATGTTCCTCCATTCTGGTATACTTTACAATCTAATCCCTCTGGTTTCCTTGTTATTCATTGCAAGCAACACTCTATTGATTGCCTTTGCACTGACTGTCTCTTGTGCCTGTAATGCTTTCCCTTCTCCCCTCTACCTCTTATAGTCTTGGGCTTCCCTCAAGACTCAGTCCAAACACCATCTCCTGGTCCCCCCAGATGCAGTGCTTTCTCCACCAAGGTTCCCCACCCCTGCACTTGTGTATCATGTATTTGTCTGTGTATATACAAGTCGTATTCTCCATTACAACATAAACTCATTGAGGGCAGGAATTCTTCAAATCCTTGGTGTTTAGCATAGTGCCTGGCTCCCTTAGCACTTAAAAATGTCTGTTGATTGGCTGATGCATTGCATGTAAACCCCTTGAGGGCACAGATAGTTTCATTTTTAGTCTTTGAATCCACAGTACCTAGCATCATTAGTTACATACTACATAATAGGCTATTATAGGCTGATTGACTGATTGATTGATATGGCCTTGGTTGGACTTAATTGTGTAGTAAGTGTAAATGTTGTTATCTCCTGCCAATTCATGCTGTAGACAATTACACCAATTCCTCTAAAGTGTGCCACTTGAATTGAAAATTCTTTTGAGCCTTCCTTAAATGAAAGAAAATTAGATTTAAGAGCCCTCTAAACAGTGAGATATTAACCTTTGGGGTGTTTTGTTTTTATTTGGTTTTACTGCCTGAATATATATTTAATCCGTGACCATATTTTCATGAAGATGTATTCTTATATAATAACTGCCTATGGAGTTGTTTTAGTAAATTGAACCAGAGCACTGGTATTAAGAAAAAACAAATTTTCTTTAGTCTATTTAATTCTGAAAAATAGGCATGCTTTAATTTAAAGCAAAGGATTAATATCTAAAGTTAAATTGACCCCATTGTGGACTCTTTTCCCATGACTGCTACTGCACAGGTAGCAGCATTGAATTACTTGGAATTGGTCTCCAACCCTATCAGAATTTGTAATGTGGAGCCTGTGCAAAGAATGCCAAACTCAAATTCCATGTACAGGACTCCACTATTTGAGTTTCTCAAAGCTTGCTAGAGTTGGAAGAGATGTCAGGAAGCATGTAATCCAACTCCTTGTATTTACTGATGAGGAAAATGAGACCCAGAGAAAAGGAAGCCTTTGCAACATCACGTGGTTATTAGTTAGTGGCAAAGAAGGAACTAGAACCTCTTTCTCCTGACTCCTAACAGAGTGGATTTTTCATGCACCCATACTATATTCTATAACATAGGCCAAATGGTTTCCAGTGGAGCATTTCAGAGATAGTCAGCCAATCAGGTCTTAAAGCCAGCTTGCTAACTTCTTTGCCAATGAATTACCCTTGTTACAGTTGGAGGAGGCTATACCTTAGCCGTCACAGGGAGAGAGGCATGTGTGAGTAAAAGGAGGCTAAATTTGACTTGATGGTTCTCAACAAGTACTTGAAGGGCAGTTCCAGAGGACGGAAGAAAAGAGAAGGGACTCACAAGGAAAGAGAGTTTTCAGTAGTAGACCATATAGTGGATAGAGTCCTAGATTGAGAGTCAAGAAGACGAGTTGAAATCCTTCCTCCCACATTTACTATTTGTGTGTGTCACTGTGCAAATAATTTAACCTGTATCAGATACATCTGTAAAATAGCAAAATTGAATCTGAATGATAATAGTAATAGTCCCTGCCTCAAAGAGTGATAATAGGGGTCAAATGAGATCATCTATGTAAAGCACTTACTTTGCAAACCCTAAAATGCTGTATAGACGTTATCTCTTCTCAGAAGCATATCAGTGGACTTGTGCAGAATGACCCAGAAATTAACTTAATATATGTAAAAGTTATCATGTTCTTTGATCAATAGGTTGTGAAATTGGAAATATTTTTTAAGAATATTATCAAACTTCTCAGTACTTCAATGGATCTGTACTCTCATCAATGTAGAAGTTCCCTCCAAAGATGTAAATCACAACCGATCCCTGTCTGGCTATGTGTGAGAGACTCGACCATGTCCTCCAAGAAGTTCATGACTGAGGTCCACCTAATATGCTAGAACCTATTTTCGATTTCTCCAAATCTTTGAAGAGTACTGATGGAAGACTCTGGCTTTGGTGAAATAATCAAATGCAAAATGAAAAATCTATCTGCCCAAAAATATTTAGGGCAGCATTTCCTGGTAATTCTGTGAAAACCTGAAAGCAGAATAGAGGAAATGTTCATCCATTTCCCATTTGTTGACCAAGCTATGATATAACCACGTAATCAAGTACTGTAATGTCCTCCTGGACAAAAATGATAGATATAAAAATAAATAACACTATGAAATTATTTGAAATGAAGAAAGGAGAACAAGAACATTGGTGTATTCTTTGATTATAGGTATATACATTAAAACTATGTAACTGATACATTGTTATAGGTGGTGGAAAAATTGAAATTTATTGTCTAAAGTTTAAAAAGCCACTCATGGACAAAGAATTGGAAATTTATGGGGATGTACATCAATTGGGGAATGGCTGAACAATTTGTGGTATATGAATGTAATGGAATACTATTGTGCTGTAAGAAATGATGAGCAGGCAGATTTCAGAAAAACCTGGAAAGACTTAAATGAACTGAGGCTGAGTAAAGTGAGCAGAACCAGAAGAACATTGTACACAATAACAGTTACACTGTGTGATGACTGACTGACAGACTTAGCTCTTTTCAGCAATGCAAGGATCTAAGACAACTCCAAAAGACTCATGATGGAAAATGCTGTCCACATCCAGGAAAAGAACTATGGAGTCTCGGTGCTGATGGAAGCATAGTATTTGCTCTCCTTTTGTTGTTTTGTTTTGCTCTTTCTCATGGTTTCTCCCATTAGTTCTAATTCTTCTTTACATCATGACTAATGTAAAAATATATTTAATAGGAATGTATAAGTAGAGCCTATATCAAATTGCATAGCATCTTGAGGAGGGGTGAGGAAAGGGAGAGGGAGAAAATTTAAAACTCAAAATCTTATGGAAGTGAATGTTGAAAACTATAAATAAATGAATCAGTTATAAAAATAATAAAAAAGCCAATAATATGCTACCCTTATTGTAGCACAGAGGTGACTCTGGGTTCTTTCTTTTGCTTTCCTTCGTTCCTTCCTTCTTCCTTCGTTCCTTCCTTTTCTTCCTTCCTTCCTTCCTTTGTTCCTTTCTTCGTTCCTTCGTTCCTTCCTTCATTCCTTCCTTCCTTCTTTCTTTCCCTTCCTCCTTCCCTCTCTTTCTTCCTTCTTTTCTTTCTTTCTACCTCTCTCTCCCCTTCTCCTTCCCTCATCCTTAATAGAGCTCTAGACTTATAGTTTGGCTCAGGCTTCAGACAATTCTAGCTGTGTGAACCTGAGCAAGTCATATTGCTCAAAATATTCACCTCAAGTTCCTCATCTCTAAAATAAAGATAATCATAGCTTTTACTTTGCAAAGTTGTTTTGAGGATCAAATGAGATAATAATTGTAAAGCACTTTCCAAACCTTAAAGTCCTAAATAAAGGCTAGCTTTTCTTATTATTCTTTTTTTTGTTTATTCATTTTGAAAAAGTTGAGGAACCCATGTAACTCAGCATAGTCAAGGAAATTAATCCACACAGTGGTTATGTCCAAAAATGTTGTGTCTGCATCTTTTGTCCATCCCCTTTCTGTCATGAATTGGGTTATCATTGGTCAAATTTGTACTTGGGTCTTCCTGAATCCAGGCCCACTGCTCTACTATACTACCTAGCTGTGGGATCTTCAAGGCCCTCTCTGGTATCTCAGGACAGAGTATTGGGAACCTGAGAGCCCTTGATGCCAGGCTGAATTTTATTTTAGCAGATGTGAATGCTTGCATTACTGAGCTGGGTATGATCCTTTCCAGGACTTTCAGGGTCCCTTCCCTGGAGCTTTCTCACTACTCTAAGACTTCTTAGGGGAGCTTTTACCTCTCCCCCTCTTTTGTCTGTGGGCAAATAACTTTTTGGCTATAAATATTTCATCTCTGGTCACTGTGGGATACTACCCTGTGATAGTTGCAGCTTTGCTGGAGGGGGTCTTTTTCTTATATCCCATGACCTTCTAACTGACTTTTTTGATAAATTCTGACATGGAAGAAGTTAGTTACTGTATATTCTCACTGGATGATACGATCATTATTGAATCTGGAGGAAATCTGAGCCTTTTGTTAAAATAGCATTTTAACAAAAGGCTCAAATTTCTACCAGAAATTGGTCTGTCTCTTGCTCAAGTACACATCTTGGTACAAAGTCATTCCTGGATTATTGATGTATAGCGAAGAAGTTTAAGCTCTAGATCATAAATTTAGAGGCAGAAAAGACCTTGGAGGCTATCAAGTTCAGCCCCCTCATTTTCCAAATGAGGGAATTGAGGCAGACATTGATTAAGTGACCTTCCTAGGGTCATCCAACTAGTTAGTAAGTGTCTGAGGCCAGATTTGAACTCAAGAAGAGAAATCTTCCTGATTCCAGGCCTGGCACTCTAATCCATTGCACTATATTGCTGCCCGTTAAGGCTTACTGCATTTTATAAAACGTATATAATTTACAAAGTATGGTTATCATTTCAATTAGATTTAGGTTCAATTTTCCAGATCATATGAACCTTTGCTCCTCTCTACAGTGTGCTATAATGTTCCCTGTGATGCTGAGCTCTCCAAGGAACCCAACTTGGTAAATATTACTTGATGATGACAGACATAAATAGAGAAGAAAAGCAATCTGAAGAAGTGCTCACATAAGTTGGTTCTTCTAAGACTTGAAAAAGGCCACATTGGCATGATTTGATCATATTCCCAATTTCCCTTAGCAAATGACACAAAAAGCTAGCCAGTGCTGTCCTTGTTTCATCTCAGGGTGTAGAATACACAGAAAATATACTGGAAAAAGAAGCCTTGGCAATAAGCTTTGTCATGATATACTGGGGTATGGCATAATTTTTAAAAATTCTTCATGATGAATCACATACATTGATAAGCTTCCCTACCATTCTTATAAAGGTCACAGCTAACCCTGGATTAACTTACCCAATAAAATAATAGATGGCCTTGTCATGAATGGGCCATTAGAACTGACTTGATGGCCTTTACTGATGTCCCAATCCGTGAGAACTCATCCTGAGTAGTTTATGAGTAATAGCCCTGCCCCAAGAGCCATCACAATCTTCTTCCTCTGGATCTGGTAATCCATAAAGTGATTTTCTCTTTGGGGGAAAATGTCTAATTTTAAACAGACCTGTGAAAGTGAAACTTTTCCCTTGTGAAAGCACATTAACATGTGTATTTCCTGTGGGTTAGAGGAACCATTTTGAAATGTTACCACCTTGAGAAATGGAACCATTTCTTAAAAAGAAACTGAGAATAATTCTGCCTAATTGTTCCTCAGGAGATGCTTTATTTTGCCAAGGAAGTTGGTTTAAGCCAAAGGGTCAGGCAGTGTTTTTGAAAGTTGCACTTAGGGATTACTCATCAATGGCTGCAAATTAAACAAGCTCTCAGGCATCTTGGTAGTTGGTGTTTTGGGTTTTCAGAACAAGCACGTTGTAACTAATTCTTTGATGGAAAAAAATGTACTATCTTTTCCCATGTTGTGCAAATCAAAGCCCTAATACATAGGTAACTCACTATTGGGAAGAATGGAAATGATATAGAGTGGTAAAGCCAGGAAGAGCAAGAGCTATGTTCAAATCCTTCCTCTGACAAATATGGTTTCATGACCCTGGCAAAGTCATTTAACCTATTAGTACCGTTGGCAACTTTCTAAGATTATGAGTTACAGAAAAAGGTGCTGACTTTCATTGGAAGAAGAATATACTCCCCTCACAGGGGAATATAATGTTCTACCAATGAAATCATGTGTCTAGTCTCTATCTCTATGATATGTTTCTTTACTTATTCAATTTACTCTTTGATCATGGTATTTCTCAAAATTTCACTTCTCTGAAATTTATTTGGGCTCTTTAAAAGTTTTGACGCTGAAAGTAAAATTAATCTCAGTTTTGATCTATCACTTTTCTGAACATCAAAGACCTAGAAGTTTTTATGTCTTAGCTCATTTTTTTTTTGCCCTGAGTAACTGCAGCTATCAATTATCCCCATCAAAACTCTTTTCTTTTTTTCTGTTCCTATTCTCTAGATTCTCTTCACCTTCTTAAAGATCATGAAGAATGAAGCTTTATCACTTGCATGTGATGTTGTAGTTGTACCTGCATTATTTATTATTTCATCATATTCATGCAAATGTGAAAAATTTGCATATTGTGTTAATATTTCTATTTAAAATATTTATTCCATATCTCCCATGCATGTGTTAAGAATATATAAGATGCCAGGATAGAATCAGAAAGAACTTTGAGGTTTGATTTTCTTGGTTGTCAGTATCAAGTGAGGTGTAATGCAGGGGGGCATTTGCCACTGTTGTGGAAGATGTTTTGTATAGAGTCCAAATGAAATGGGTATTACTCAAGATAGGAAGTCCCATACCTGACTCTGTGCATAATTGATGGGTTGATTGTATCAAGCTCCAGAATACAATTGGGACATTTTGTTAAGATTCATGACTAGTCCAAATTAATCTGCCTAACAATCCACACAGGAAAAACAATAGGGATGAAAATGTCTATTGATACAATAATGAAATACAGCTAAATGAGCAGCCTAGTGACTTAATCTTTCAGGGAATATACTGTATATTAGATAGATGTTGCTGATATGCCATCAGTTGGGTTCAGAATGGAATAGAGGGAAGAAAGCCAACTGGATTACATTTGGGAAACTGCTTATTATGGATTCTCTGAGGTTTGGGGCTTTTGATTTTGCTGTTGACTTCTCAGCCCCTCAGCATTGTCACATATCATGGGCTCCTGATCCAATGCTTCTTCTGACTATGTGCTTACCTTACAAGCTTGCTTCATGCTTTTCCTAGAGAGCAGAGCAATTCCAAGCTGCTTTGTGACTGACCCTTCCCCTCTCTGTGTTTAGACCAATTTCTTGATAGTGATACTCTACTATATGTCACAGAACACCAAAATCTTGAAAGGACCAAAATTATATATGACCCAAAGGTCAGTGGAGGGATATATATTAGACTGTGTATTGGATATGTATATGGCTGTGACATATTTCCAATGATGAATTGAATTCAAGAATCAGTATAAAAGATATCTACCTGGAAATAGATGATTGGAAAAGTCAGTCACATAGAAAGCATAAAAGATGGATAACTTGAGTGAGAAACTTGTGCCAATGAAATATTTTTTAAAAACAATGGGAAATCTTCCTGTTCACTGAGTAGATTCTCTAAGGAAGACCTACAGAAGGGCATAGATAACACATCATAAGATACATATCATAGGCTGAAGATTTAGAGTAAGAATAGCTTTAGAAATGGTAATGGATGGATTGCAAACTATATCCTTGTAGGGAGTATTCATATCAATGACATAACTCTACTGAGGTATTGCTTGTATTGAAGCACTTTGTGTTTTTAATGTTATAAATGAGTATTTATTGATAGAATCCGAGGGGTGAAATTGGCCTTTGAGACCTAGTCCAATCCCATTATTTTACCACAGAAGTACTGGAGATCTAAAGAGACTCTGTGTGGGGTTAGTCAGGCATTGGGATTGTGCAGTGACTAGAGTGCAGAATTTGGGAGCTGGAGGAGTGGAGTTCAAATACCAGCTTACTTCCCAAGGTACCTTTCACAGAGCATGTATTCCTTCCAGGTCTCACTTTCCTCCTCGATAAAATAAGGAGATTGGGCTTTATGTCCTCTCACAGTTTTAAATCTATGATCCTATTATTTGCCCAAATAAATAATGTGGTTAGATTTGGTTAGAGAAATTTATCACACTGATGAACTTAAATGAGTAGACAGAGTCAACTTGACTCAAGAAAAGAAAATATCTTAGAAGAGGATTATTTGTGTTAAATATCTTGTTACTGCTTTCTTTTTTTTTTTAATTTTTTCATAGTTTACATTATTCATTTTCACAAGATTTTGAGTTACATATTTTCTCCCCGTCTTTCCCCCACCCACTGCCCCAAAAC
>CM053581.1:412878095-412896346 GCA_028627135.1 Pseudochirops cupreus
TATGCTTATTCTTACTCATGGTTCTTCAGACCGTGGTTTTTTTTTTTTAAATCTCTGTGAGGCTCTGCTTCCAGAAGGGAAAGCTCTGTCCCAAATTGCTGGGGTCCTCCCAGCTGCCGTAGCTCTTAGGGAGAGGCTGGGAACTCTTCCTATATACTTCCGGCAGACTGGATAAAAAAGACTCCAAGACCAAGGCCCAAGATGGCGATCCGTCCAGGCCACTCAACACGAGAGCTCTGGCCCGATAACAATCGCTCAGTCCCCCTGCTGCCTGCAGGCCGCGGGCGGGAAGCTGCAAAGCTGAGGCGGGTGTAAAACCTCTGCCTTTTCGCTTTTCCGCTCTGGAGGCCTTCTGGCCGGACTGCTTATCTCCCCCTTCCATAATTCCCATTCACAGATGCCACTAATCCGCTTGCCTGAAGCTCCTCAGCTCCTCCACTCCTCCCGTCCAGCCGCCCCCAGGGCACAGCCGCGGCTTCAGGGCAGGCTGGTTTCGGTTAGCAGTGCTGATATGGTTCCTCGTAGCCGAGCTGACTTTAGTGGGAAGTATCTTTGTGTGTGTTTTGGAGTTCTAGGATTGGTTTAGAGTCCTATTTTATGGGTATTTTGTGGTGGCTATGTGAGAGCTGCGATATGTTGCTGCTGCTACGCCGCCATCTTGGCTCCGCCCCCCTCATGGAAGGTTTTAACCAGAAAGGCACCTATTGGAGTGCTTTCTCTGCTAAAAGTCAACCCTCAGACCAATTCTGGATCTGCTTTAATGAATATTTCATTCTTCCAAAGTGAGTACATTTGATTGTTTGCAGTCCTATGGCCTCTGTCTTGTTCTCTAGAGTTTTTTACAGGCAGAGGCTTAACTCTAACATCCAAAAACTTTTTCCCCATCCCAGGGATTCATCTGGGTCTGGCAACATAATTAATTGAAGACATCTATGTGTCCTATCATCTCATTACTTATCTTGAGTTCCTGTATTAGTTACTTTTGCTATGTATTTCTCAGTTTGAGGATGGGTCTTTGGGAACAAAATTAGAAACAAAGTAAGAGTAGATTAGATCTTAATAAGTTAATGTTATGAGGCCTACCTATTTGATCTACTGGGGTATTGAAAGAATTTGAAGATGCAGTTGCTGATTTACTGAATTCGAAAAGTTCAGAAGGATAGGAGGCATAGTATTGTAACTAGAAATTTTTGTACTTTGACAAAGTCAGCTGAATTTTAGGGATAGTGGCAGAGATGACTGGGTTGCAGAAGCCTTATCGGGGGTATGGCCCAGCCTCTAGAGATTCTGAATTTCATTCCCACAAAAGTTGTGGTGGGGACTGGGAAAGGTAATTCAGTCATGGAAACCTTGGGGTTATAGTGTCCATGTAGTAGCCTGAACTGGTGGGGGGCTATGATTTGAATCTCTGGAGGCACACTTTCTCCTGGGGAAAAATTGCACACACACAATATTGGCACCATGGGACAAAGACCCATTTAGCGTGTACTAGTTATAGAATGATGATATAGGCCCTGAGATAAAACAGTATTATACTGATTTTTTAAAAGGTAGAAGAGTGGCTTCTTCTGATTGTATATAATTGAGCTTGACTTTGATTCCTAGGGGAAAAAAAAACATCTCTATAAGTCATTATCAAAGAAATGGGTCAGAAGTATTTGAAATGAGAAATAATTATTAGTAGAGACTAATAGAGGTCTAAGAGGGAGAATTAGAGTCAGGAAGACCTGATTCAAATTTTAGCTCAGATATGGACCTGTGTGACCTTGAGCAAGTCACTTAACCAGTCTTCCTCAATTTTCTTGTATGAAATAGAGGAGGTTGGATTCAGTGGCCTCTAAGGTCCTCTTTGAAATCTAAATCTCTGACCCTATAAGTTAAACCAAATTAACTGCATTTCCTTTTATTCCTCAAGATTCCCAGACTGATAGATCAGAGGATGCTGTAGATATTGAATATATGGAATTATACAGGCAAATTCTTTTTCAAAATCTCTTGTCATATTCTTGAGGTCAATGCAGAAAAGTGTGGATGGACACCATCCTTATCCTCTGCTATGCTTGTAGCTACTCAGGTGTTCCCATGAGTTCACCTTCTTTGTTCCCCAGGATTTCTCCTAATCTCCAATTTTTTTATTAATCTTATTTATATTTCCTGCTCCCCATCCTCTGCATTCCCTATCAGTCACTTCATCTCCTGGAATCAACTTACTTCCACTCCCAAGATACCTGTATCCCCTTGCACTGTTTCTGTCAACCAATGTCTGGCTTGCTATGAATTTGTCATCATCAGAAATCTCCATTTACATTGACATTCATAAAATAACTTTTTTTTTCCTCCAGCAAGAAAAAGGGATATAGTTGTAATACATGCTTCATGGAGAGGTGAGATTCTTCATTATAAAGTTATAAATATTTCTCATTTTCTAGTAATGGCTCTAGACCATAGCAGGAACAAAATGGCTGCAGATTCCCTGGAGTTTCCAGAATTGCAAAATTAACATGACACTCTTGGTTGGTTCTAGAATAGATCCTTTAATGTATATAATCTGGTTTGCCCCAATCCTAGCCAGAACTTTTGAGGCTATCCCTAGCATCTGGGGTGTCTGAGAGAAATGAAATGGCACAGCAAACTCTCTCCATCATTACCAATTGGTAACTGCTCTCCAACCTGTATCCTGGGGCACCTAGGCAGTGCAGTAGATAGAGTGCTGGGTCTGGAGTCAGGAAGACCTGAGTTCAAGTCCAGCCTCAGATACTTACTAGTTATGTGATCCTGGCTGAGTCACTTAGCCTGTGTTTGCCTTAGTTTTCTTACCTGGAAAATTGTGATAATAATAGCACCTACCTCCTAGGTAGTTGTGAAGATCAAATGAGATTATAAATGTAAAGTTCTTAGCACAGTGCTTGACACATGGTAAGCACTATGTAAGTCTTAGTTGTCATCATCATCATCATCATCTTATATAGTTATATAGGAGCACATAGAGGTTACGTGATTTTCTCAGAATCCCCCAGCTAGTATGGTTTAGAGGTAAAATTCGAGCCTGACTATTTCTGACACCAACTCTGGTTCTCCATATACTATATCATATGGCCCCCTGGTATTACTATACCTCATTTCTCTCCCAAATAGTTTCTTTGGGGCTTCCTAACTATTCAAAAGAACATGGGGTGCTACTTCTTCCTGAGAACACCAAACTCCACTCTCTCTGGAAAGAAGTTTGAATCAAGTGCACAGAGATTATGAAGTCCTGGTAAAGGAATTGAAAGTGGTTATGGATAGATAAAAGCAAGAGACTCACCAAAACATTAAACACACATGTACATGCGCACACTGAAGAATGTTCAGAGGAAAATACAAATAGGAAGAGCAGCTCTGAAACTAACAAGTTGTATTTATTTTCTACTTAGATAAAATTCGTGATGGAGATTCCTACTTTGATTTATAATTCTTGTTTTTCTTTGTGTATGGAAATGTTCATATTTGTTCATATTTATCAAGTTTAGAAAAATAAAAAAATAACCATTGAAACAAAACAAAAAATAAAGCAGAGAAGGAAGGTATGTGCGATATATATCCTAGTCTACTTCTCGGGAAGTAGAGTGTATCATGGTTCCAGCTGTCCTCCATCTGGTTTTGATTTGTTTTATGCTGGGTAATGATGCTCTTGTAGTCAATCTTGGGTGGGGCAGGGACTAGTTTAGGTCTTGGTGGTGACAAGGAATTAAAACATGCTCATGACACAGCCTCCAGAAGAAACCACTAGAATAAAAGAAACCATAGTTAATTGGACATGTTGACCCCTAGTTATGAGATACCTGGGTGACTTTTGAAGGATCTTCTCCCTTCCCACCATGTTTCTTAACTGTCTCCATGTTTCCTCACTTTGCATTCTAGATACTTGAACAAGAAATAACAGGAGACCTGACTTGAGAGAAGCTATCCCTGCAACTTCCTCAGGGCTTTAAATCTGGTAAGATTCGCTACACTTGTCTGAATTAAAAACTAAGGTTGTTGTACTTTCTCTGAGAATATCATGGCTTATCAGTTGTGTGACCTTGGGAAAAATTACTTAACATCTCTGGGACATTCTATAAGTCAGGTGGTTTGCCTAGATGTCCTCTAAAGTATTCTGTAGCTCTAAATTCATTGTCCTTGGAGCTTATGTTTTGATGTTCAACTTGGAGATAACACTGTCAAATCCTGATGGAGGAAAAATAATCCAGAGGGTAGACAGGACTGGTCTTGGAGCCTGAAAAGTTTCAATAAATTCTTCCCTCTTATATTTACCACCTATGTGACCCTAAACCTCAGTTTCCTCTTGAGAAAATGGCAGGGGGTGGGGCAAGTTGGACTCACTTATCTTAAATCATGCCAATGCTATATTGGTGATCCTATTACCCTAAGACCATTCTAGCTATGTTACTCTGGGCAAGTCATTTTTTTTTGTAAGAAACCAATGTTTATTTTCCATCAGCATTCTTCCAACACCCTTAGAGCATGTGGGTTTTAAGACCATTCTGTGGTAATTCCTACCCACTCAGTGGCCTGAGCAGTAGGAGCAGCAGACCAATCCTCAGTAGCTGGCTGAGCACTCCAATCTTCGGTGGGGAACTGTTGAATGGGCACAGATGGGACCTGTACTCCCTCGGACCAATCAGCCACCTCTGGTTAAGTAGCAGTGAATTCTGGGGCAGGTGCAGTCCATTCATCCTGAAATTCCTCCTTTGTCACTGCCTTCTCAGCTGCGGCCTGCTCTTCCTTTTCAATCTCCTCTGGATCCCTGTAGAAGTAAAGATCAGGCATAACCTCCCCTGGGTGTTCCCGGGAGATGGTACCACACATCCATAGGACTTCATAGGCCAGCATCCACCACATCAGACCCACGGAGTGAGCTCCCTTGTTGTTACATGGAATGGCAATGTCCACATAGTGAAGTGGGGAGTCTGTGTTGCACAGTGCAATGGTTGGGAGGTTAACATACGATGCTTCAGTCAGAGTCTGGTGATCTGCCTGAGGATCAGTGACCACCAAGAGGTGAGGCTCCCTGAAAGCTGCCTGAATCTGGTTAGTGAGGGTGCCCAGTGTGAAACATCCAGCAATAGGTGTGGCGCCAGTGGCAGCAGCAAATTTCAGAACAGCTTGCTGGCCAGTGTTCCTGGATGAGATGACACTAACGTCCGCTGGGTTTTCAATGGCAACAATGGCATGAGCTGCCAGCAGAAGTTTTCCCCAAGTTCTCTTCAAATTAATGATGTAGATGACATCACTCTTTATTTTGTAGATGTACTGTTCCATCTGGAAGTCCAAATTGTTGCCACCCAGATGGGTTCCTGTAGGAAGGAATTTGAGGACATCCTCCTCCTTCATCTGCAAGACATCTAGGGCTCCGGACGTTGTGAAAGTTTCCCTTTAAAGTTACGATGGAAACCGAGAACAACACCATATGGAACTCTCTTCAGGGCAGCGCGGAAAAAGCTGGGCAAGTCATTTAACCACTCAGTCGTTCTCCATGATTTTTTGTGTCATGGGCCCCTTTAGGCAGTCTAGAGAGGCTTATGGAGCCATATTCAGGACCATGTTTTTAAATACATAAAACAAAATACCTGGAATTATAAAAGATGTCAGTTACATTGAAATGTATTTATTAAAACATTTATTTTGGAAAAGAAGTTCATGGGCCCAGATTAAGAACCCCTGCTCTGAGTTACACAGGAGTTACTGTATGCATTAGTGCAGGGATGTTCAACACTGGAAATTCCCTATCTCAATTATGGGACTAGACAAAAAAGTAACTTTAAAAAACCCCACAAGTACAGGGTGTTCCAAAAGTCTTAAATCTTAGTGAAGTTTTAAGATACTTAAGCCTTTTTCCCCCACCCCCAGAAAGATGTTAGGGCTTGAAGAATGGGAGGGATGATAGTTTAGGGATCATCTCAATCAAAACCCTAAGTTACCCAGCATTCCCCTGGCACTCTATTTTGGAAATAGAAATTGGGGGGGTTCAGAAACTTAGACTCAGATCTACTGGACCAAGCAGTATCTGAAAGCAACCAAAATACTGAAAGGCCTTAAGACCATGATATATGAAGATTGGTTAAAGGAACTGAACATTTCTGGCCTGAAGAAGAGGGTGTGATAGCTGTGGAAAATCCATAGATAACACCGGAAAAAATGGAATCATACTGTTGACTAGGAACTCATGAGATTTTCTTGTCCATCTCCTTTTTGTTTTGCAACATCCTTCTTTAGCAAAGTAGCTGTTGTGTAATATAGCAAAGTGGGCATTTGATTTGAGAGATAAGAAGCCCCAGGTCAACTCCTAGCACTTGTAATAACTACCTCACTTGGAGAGCATCATTTAATGTCTTTGAGCCCTTAGGCTCCCCACTTAGGAAAGGTAGGGTTGGACTAGATGACCCCCCTTGGTGGCTCCTTCTGGATCCAATGTGAGGTAACTCTGACAGATGAGATTTGATATCACGTTCATGAAGGTCATTGCAGGGACAGTGTGCGTTCCAAATCAAACAGAGAGTCCAAATGAGTGACTTGTATATATGGGTTAATGGGGACCCTGGAGTGACTTTCAGGGCTTGGCATTTAAGCAGACAGAATGATCTCATGACTGCAGCTGAGAGTTTAGGCTGCTGAGCTGTATCTGGAGAATGTGCTCAAGAATCACAGCAAAGCAATAACAAAAGGTGGGCAAGAGAGTAATATGGTGATATGGCAGCTCCCATAACCTCTATAGCATATACCGCTATGGTGTTAACTATGAGGAAACCTACAATCAGAATCATGGCATTTGAGTGTTAAAGGGACTTTGGCAACCACCCAGTCCAACTGATAAATGAAAAATTCCTGAGAAGTGGTTGTCCAGTCCTTTTCTGAAGATCTCCAAGGAAGGAGAACCTGCCACTTTTTGTGGCATCCATCCACCCCTGGACAACTCTAATCATTAGGAAGCTCTTCTTGACATCCAGCCTAAATGGACCTCTTTGCAGTTTCTACCCATGGCTCCAGGTTTTGTCAGTCATTCAAGTCAGCAGGACAGCTAGATGGTGCAGTGGATAGAGAGCCAGGATTAAAGTCAGGAAGACTCATCTAAATGAGTTCAAATCTGGCCCCAGACACTTACTAGCTGCGTCTAAATGAGTTCAAATCTGGCCCCAGACACTTACTGTGTGTCCTTGGACAAGTCACTTAATCCTATTTTCCTCAGTTTCCTCATCTGTAAAATGAGCTGGAGAAGGAAATGGCAAAGTGCTCCAGTATCTCTGCCAAGAAAACTCCAAATGGAGTCACAAAATGTTGGGCACAACTGAACAACAAGTCGGCAAACATTAAGTGTCAAGTACTATGTTAAGTGCTAGTTATCAAGAAAGGCAGAAACATGGTCTCAGCCCTCAAGGAACTCATATTCTAATGGGAGAAATAGTATACATGGTTTTTTTTTTCAGCTTTTTTTTTCAAGATACGTACAGTTTAAATGGGAGGTAATTTTGAAGATTCTCCCATGCATACCTACTTCACCCCCATGAGAGCCCTTCAAATACCTGAAAACAGCTATTATACCCTCCCTGAGTCTTCTCTTCTCCAGTTCAGAAATGCCCAGTTACTTCAACCGATCCACTTATATCATGGACTTAAGGACCATCTTGGTTGCTCTCAGATTCTGCCTAGTCCAGTGGCTCTCAATCATGGGCATCTAAACTCTTCCCCTCCCCCCCACCTTATTTCTACTTGCAAGGGAGAGTTCCAGGAGGATCCTGGGTAATTTAGGGCTATCATTGGCAGTCATATCCCTTGCACTATCATTCTTTCTGCTCTTCAATCTCTGTAGTCTGTAGGCCATTGTTTTTTATCAGATTTTCTCTGTCTCCACCCTATCACTCTCAGCCATTCAACTTAATCCTAATCTCCATTTACTTCTCCATGCCATTTCTCCGTATTCACCCAAAGAAAGAAGAGCTATTTTCTCATCATGTTTCCCCACCCTAGCCCCCAGAATTGAATCTCTTCATCTTGTAAATGCATCTGTGTTTGTTTACGTGGTAAATGGCGTGGGTTTTGTTGAATCCTCTCTAGAAAGCTTTCTTTCTTTCATTTTTAATTTTGTGACCCAGATTTTTTTAGTTGGCTATTCACTCATTTCCCAGAAGCCCTAATATGTTCTCTATTGGGTTGTCCTCATTGGCACTCTTGGGTGGCACTTAACGCTTACATAGTACTTTTCATCTTGAAAGCACTTTCCAGACATTAGCTAATTAATTTTCACAACACAGCATGAGTGGTAGGTAGGGAAGTAATGCAAGCCTCTGAGCTTCGGTGATAAAAGGTGTGTTATAGGAATAAGAAATTATTTTTATTATTCTTTGGCAGAGGATGCAAGGGGTGGGGGCATGGTTATGTAATTTGCGGAAAACCACAAAGGGAATTAACATTAGAACTTGGAATTAAAATATTTCCTGAAAAAGTTTGTGGGAGGAATAGGTACTTGGCCTAACTTTTTAGCAAAGTCAATGCTGAAAAGCCTTTACTTTTCTATTCTGGTGAGCTCCAAGCTGAAAATTTTTATTGGGAATCATGTCTCCTGCCTTTCTCTTCTCTTTTCTCTTCCCTTCTTCTTGAGTGATAACATGAATGCACAATGGATATGGAAATGCTTCAAAAAGGCATTCATTTTTTTCTAAATATAAGAACCTAGAGATAGCTCCAAATGTCATATATCTTTTGGATTAATCAAACTAAAGCCCTGTTCATGTTGGGCTGATTGAAAACTAGCCAGATCAAGACTTCCCTAGCTTGGAACTTATGCTAAGGTGATGTAGTAGATAGAATGTTGAATTTGGAGTTGGGAAGACCTGAGTTCAAGTCTTGTCTCAGCTACTTATTAGCTGCATTGCCTCTGGGCAAGTCATTTAAACCTCTCTGCTTCAGTTTCCTTATCTGTAAAATGGGGATAATAATAGCACATCTCTCCCAGGGTTTTTGTGAGGATAAAATAATATTTGTGAAGTGCTTAGCACAGTGCTTGGCTTACACTATATAAATGTTGTTTTTTCATCATCATCATCGTTATTAATTATTATATTATTATCATTCCTTTCTGATCTTGTTCCATTCTAATTCATTATCTGCATGACAGAACCCAAGTAGACTATCTATAGATAGATAGAGATAAGCGTGTGTATATGTATGTTTATGTATGTACACATATACACACACATATAAATATATCTAAAACATGTCTGAAGTGTTTACACATTTGTTCTTGTGAAAGAGGGGATGAAGAGGAATAGAAAATGGAAGGAAAGAAAAAGAGAGAAAAATAAGCATATAAATACACCCAGAATTGCATCAGTTAATCAACAGGAATTTATTAAATGTTTACTTGTAATCAGGCACTGCGGTAGGCACAAGTGAGTTATGCAAAGATAAAAATGGACGCATTTCTTGTCCTCCAGATGTTTTTATTCTAGTCTGGGTTCCTGAAACTTTCACTCATATCATGTGGAGCTTGTGGTATTGTGCTCTGAGGAGTTTTCCATATCTCAGTCTATGAACTCCCCAGAAGAAATGATCAAACTTGCTACTCTGTCTTAATCCAACATTCAGTTCAATTCAGTGTGATTGAATAGAACAAGCATCTTATTAAGCACCTGCAATGAAATAGACTGGTTCATGAAGACAAAGACTGTTTCTGCCCTAAAGGAACTTAATGTTCTTCAGCTTGGGGCAAAAAATATTGAAGTCTGCCAATCAGGCAATCAATCAATGAGCAATTATTAAGTGTTCGCTATGTGTCAGCCAATGGCCTAAGCCTATGGATACAAAGGCAAATCAAAACACTTACTGCCCTCAGGGAGCTTACTTGCTAATGATGGGGATAGTCTATATGTCCAAATATATATAAAGTGAATACAAGTTAGTTTGGAGAATGGAAGCACTAGCAGTTGATGGGAGGCAAGGGAGACCAGGAATGACTTCATGCAGAAGATGGGACTTTGGTTGAATCTTCCATAAAACCAAGGATTCCAAGAGGCAGAGGTGAAGAGGAAGGACATTTCAGTTGATTCCAGTAATTCTTCTAGCTCTTCACTTTTAAAGTTGAATTCAGAGAATGAACCACGGAACTATTTTTTTAAATTAACTTTTGTTTATTTTTAGTTTACATCATTGATTTCCACAAGATTTTGAGTTACAAGTTTTCTCCCCGTCTTTCCCCTACACACTCCTCCAAAAAAGCAATTCCACTGTATACCCTTCTCCCCCAATCTGCTCTCTCCTATATCCTCCCCAATCATCCCTCTGACTTTCTGGTAGAGCAAGATGGATCTCCCTATCCCAGTGCCTGTATATTTTATTTCCCAGTTGCATATAAATAATAATAATAATAATAATAATAATAATAATATATTTTTAACATATTATTTTAGAACTTTAAATTCCAGATTCTTTCCCTTCCTCCCTCATCACCCACCCCCACTGGAAAGACAAGTAATTCAATATAGGCATACATGTGTAGTTATGTAGAACATGTCTACAATGGACATATAGTATAACACTGACGATATTTCCCTCCTTTCTATCCCACCCTCCCCTTGTTTTATTCTCTTTGTCCCTGTCCCTCTACAGAAGTGTGTGCTTCTAACAACTCTCACCCCCCAACTTGCCCTCCCTTCCATCATCCTCCCTCTCATCTGCTTCCCCCCCTACTCTCCTGCAGGGTAAGATACCCATTTTAGAGTGTATGTCATTCCCTCCCTAAGCCAAATTCAATGAGAGTAAGGTTGATCCATTCCCTTTTTGCCTTCCTGTTCTTCCCCTCCACTGTAACAGTTATTCCTTGCCTCTTCTATATGAAAGGATTAACCCCATTCTGTCTCGCCCTGTCTCCTCTCATTCTCTTCCTCTCCCACCTCTTAATTTCACCTTTTAAAATATCATCCCTTCCTATTCAATAGATCCTGTGCAGTCTGTCTATGTACACATATATGCATACACTCCCATATGTATTCATATGCATATATACCCTTCCATATGGACATATGTGTATGTATGTATGTATATATATATGTGTGTGTGTGTGTGTGTGTGTGTGTGTGTGTGTGTGTGTGTATTCCCTTCACCTATCCTCATACTGAGAAAAGTTTCATGAGTTACAATTCTCATTTTTCCATGTTGGCATGTAAATAGTTCAACTTTGATAAGTTCCTTATGATTTCTTTTCCATGTTAACCTTCTCATGCTTCTTGTGTTTGAATGTCAAATTTTCTATTCAGTTCTGGTTTTTTCCTCAATAATGCTTGAAAGTCCTCCACCTCATTGAATGACCACATTTTCCCCTGAAACATTATACACAGTTTTGCTGGGTTGGTGATTCTTGGTTTTAATCCTAGCTCCCTTGATCTCCAGAATATCATATTCCAGGCCCTTGGTCCCTTAATGTAGAAGCTGCTAGATCCTGTTTTATCTTGATTGTGTTTCCACAGTATTCAAATTGTTTTTGGCAGCTTGTAATATTTTCTCCTTGATCTGGGAACTCTGGAACCTGGTTATAACATTCCTGGGAGTTTTCTTTTTGGGATCTTTTTCAAGAGGTGATTGGTAAACTCTTTTAAGTTGTATTTTGCCCTCTGGTTCTAAAATATCAGGGCAATTTTCCTTGAGAATTTCTTGAAGGATGCTTTCTAGGTTCTTTTTTTTTCATTATGGCTTTCAGGTAGTCCAATAATTTTTAAATTGTCTCTCTTGGATCTATTTTCCAGCTCAGTGGTTTTTTTTCAAGGAGATATTTCACACTGCCTTCTGTTTTTTCATGTGTTTGGATCTGTTTTATAGTATCCTCATTTCTCATAAAGTCATTTGCTTACATTTGCTCCACTCGAATTCTGAAGGAATTATTCTCTTCAGGGAGCTTTTGAGATTCTTTTTCCATCTGGCAAATTTGACTTTTTAAGGCATTCTTCTCCTCATTGGCTTTTAGGGCCTCTTTTGCCATTTGAGTTAGTCTATTTTTTAAGGTGTTATTTTCTTAGGTTGTTGACTCTCTTATCATGATTTTCTTGCATCATTCTCATTTCTTTCCCCAATTTTTCCTCCACTTTTCTTATTTGTTTTTCAAAATCCTTCTTAAGGTCCTCTATGGCTTACAACAAGTCTACATTTTTCTTGGAAGCTTTTGGTGAGGGAGTTCTGACTGTGTTGTCTTCCTCCCATTCCATGCTTTGATCCTTTTTGTCCCCAAAAAAGGAATCTAAATTTGGATTGTTGAGCTTTCTTTGTCTCCTTTGCCTGCTCATGTTGCCAGTCAGTTACTTAACTTTTGGGATCAGTAGATATCTGCTTTCAGAGGGGTGAACTCTTTCCTAAATCACTAGGTTTTTCGCAGCTGCCAGAGCTATTAGGAGGCTGCAGTCTCTGCAGCCCCCACCAGCTTTGACTCACTGAAAACATACCTCAGGACCACCACCCAAGATCCTGATCCTGTTCCAGGCAGCTCAAGGCAAGAGCACTTAGCCTCTGAATGATTGCTTGGCCCCCCTGCAATCTGTAGGCTGGGAGCTTCTGAAGCAGCCACATGGAAGCTGCTGCAGGGCTGCCACTTCAGACTGCTTCTAGCTCTGGAGGTAGTTGGCCAGACCCTCTCCCTGAAATTTAGCTGAGTTCCACTGACCTTTTCCTTTTGTCCTTGGCCCCTACGAACTGGCAGTTCTGGAAACCACCACAGCTGCTGGTGATCTGCTCTCCTGAAAGCTCCAGCTGGGGCTTCTCCTGGATGGCCTGGGACTAAAACCCCATGGGGCTGGGCTGTGCTTCCAGTGCACTGCCTTGAGCCCTTTCTGTCCATCTGCCAGGCTGCCTTCAGCAGGAGCCTTGTTTCTCGGTCATTTTATGAGTTCTGGAGCTCTAAAATTTGTTTAGAGTAATATTTTATAGGAATTTGAGGTGGTTATGGGGGGAGCCACGGAGTTGTCCTGTTTCTATGCTGCCATCCTGACTCTGCCCCGAACCACAGAACTATTAAGGGTCCCAAGTCATATAGATAATTATTTGCTAATTAATGTTTATACATTCAAATCATGAAAGAGAAGATAATACTAGGATCAAGCATGTAGGAGACAACTTTTTGTGTCTGGACGAACAGTTGCTTATGTGTTGAAAGTGATTCTCAACCTTTACTGAGTTGGAAGATTCTATGTTAATATCAAAAAACCTAAATAATAATAGAACAACAAGTGGCATCTGTGTGTGTGTATGTGTGTGTGTGTGTGTGTGTGTGTGTGTGTGTGTGCATGTGCCTGGGGTGAGACCCACAAACTAAACCCAAAGCAAATGACATGAAGGGCGTTCTCAAATGTTTTCTTTCCTTCCTTCTTCCTTTCCTTCCTTCCTTCCTTCCTTCCTTCCTTCCTTCAGACAGGTAAGGAAGGGAAGAGGCTCACACCCACCCAATATCAGGTAACATCCAATCTTAAGTAATTATTCTTGTTAATTAAATGTCAAACTCTGTTCTTTCTATGAGAAACTTCAAGTGCTATCAGCACCCTGTTAGTTTGGAACCTTATTAAAAAGTCCTGATCACCCCACTCTACTTATATTATTGATGAACAGTGGTTGTCCTATTAATATCCATGGCTTGAGAAAATACATGATGATAAAAAGGCAGCATGAACATAGGCATGTTTTTAAAAGGAATTTGTGTTTAATTTGCCACACAAGCATAGGCATTTGAAAAATAATAATATGTATTTAGGTACAAGATTCATTGTCCAATGTACTGAAAGTATATTGACTTATTTATTATAACTTAATCAGGTTGCATATTTTGCTTGACCTAAATAAAAACAAAAATGATAAAGTTTGTGAATTCTCAGACTACTTCCAAGCTCCCCAAAATTCCTTCCCTTACAATACCAAAGATCTATACAGATTCAGAACCAGGGCTGTGGATCAGAGTGTAACCTAAGTTTGGAAGGCAAGGGCATGACCAAACTAAGGAAGAGAGAAGAGGGCCAATGATTTGAGACATGACTTTCCAGTGATAGTAAGAGTTTTATCTGGCAATATATTTCCTGGTACCAGTGGGTGTCACTCTGAGTACCTAAGCTTAAGTGAGGGGAGGAGGAGATCTGAGATTTAGTTGTTAATTTATTTTATGATGTAGGCTGTTATGTATTATACATGAAGTAAATAAAAGTGACAAACTAATTATGAAAATGTGCAGCATGTTCAGATTATTCTTAGATTACATATTTAATATTTTGAAGCATTCTCATTAAGAAAAGAGCATTTATCATCACAGCAAACTTTGAGACACTGCACTCTAACTTTATCAGCTAATCGACTGATTTTGGTTCTCCTGCAGAAATTCACCAGCTGTATTTCAAATATGATTGGGGAATTTGTGTAAGCGTGTGTTTGTTCGTGTGTGTGTGTGTGTGTGTGTGTGTGTGTGTGTGTGTGTGTGTGTAAGCTCTTGGGGCAAGAATAACTACAACAACAATAATTATCAGCACTTATATAGCATTCTAAATTTGGAAGTAATTTTCTAAGGACCTTGGAAATGAGTCTCTTTTTTTCAGATAAAGAAACTGATGCCTAGAGAGGTTAAGTGTTTTGTCCATTGACAGGTAGGTAGGCAGAGACTTTGAACAGAAATCAGCTGCTTTTCCCAATGCAGAGAAATCATGGCAATTAAGATCCACAGAATTTAAGTGACTTGTGTAGGATCTTTATACCTAGTGTTAGCAGGTGAGATTTCAGTTTTCTGATTTTAAGTAGAAAACTTGGTCTCCAATACAGGAATTTCTTTTAAAATATGATTATTATTATTCTTTTTTAGTTTTCAGCATTTGTTTCCACAAGATTTTGAGTTTTGAATTTTCTCCTCCACCCTCTCCTACCCCCTTCTCCAAGACAGTGTGTAATCTGGTATAGGATCTACTTATACATACACATTTTCACATTAGTCATGATGTAAAGAAGAATTAGAACTAATGGGAGGAACCAGGAGAAAGAAGAAACAAAACAAAACAACAAAAGAAAAGGAGAACAAAATAGTATGCTCTTGTCTGCATTCGGACTCCAAAATTTTTTTCACTGGATATGGATAGCATTTTCCATAGTGAGTCTTTTGGAGTTGTGTTAAAGGATCATGCATAGCTGAGAAGAACTAATAGTCATCATACAGTGTGACTGTTACTGTGTATAATGTTCTCTTGGTTCTGCTCACTTCACTCAACATCAGTTCATGTAAGTCTTTTCAGGTTTTTTTCGAAGTCAGCCTGCTCATCTTTTCTTATAGCACAATAGTATTCCATTATATTTATATACCACACCTTGTTCAGTCATTCACAAATTGATGGGAATCCCCTCAATTTCCAGTTCTTTGCCACCACAAAAAGAGCTGCTATGAATATTTTTGTACATATGGATCCTTTTCCTGTTTTTATGATCTCTTTAGGATATAGTCCTAGAAATGCTATTGCTGGGTCAAAGGGTATGTACAATTTTATAGCCCTTTAGCCCTTTGGGTGTAGTTCCAAATTGCTCTCCAGAATGGTTGGATGAGTTCACAACTCCACCAATATTGCATGTGTCCCTGTTTTCCCACATCTTCTCCAGCATTTGTCATTTTTATGTTTTGTCATGTTATGATGACATGTTTGTCATCTGTGAGGTGGTACCTCAGAGTTTTTGCTGTGCATTTCTCTAATCAGTAGTGATTTAGAGTATTTTTTCATGTGACTGTAGATAGCTTTAATTTCTTCCTCTGAAAACTACCTATTCATATCCTTTGACCATTTATCAGTTGGGGAATGACTTGTATTCTTATAAATTTGACTCAGTTCTCTATATATTTTAGAAATGAGATCTTTATCAGAGATATTGATTGGAAATATTTTTTCCCAGCTTTCTGCTTCCCTTCTAATCTTTGTTGCATTGGCTTTGTTTATGCAAAAACTTTTCAGTTTAATATGGTGAAAATTATCCATTTTTCATTTCATGTTGTTCTTTATTTCTTGTTTGGTTATAAATTCTTCCCTTTTCCATAGATCTGAAAAGTAAACTATTCCTTGCTCTCCTAGTTTACTTATAGCATCAGTCTTTATATCTAAATCATGTACCCATTTTGACTTTATCTTGGTATACTGTATAAGATGTTGGTCTATGCCTAGTTTCTGCCGTACTATTTTCCAGTTTTCCCAGCAGTTTTTGTGAATTAGTGGCTTCTTATCCTAGAAGCTGGAGTCTTCAGATTTATCAAATAGTAGATTACTATAGTCATTGACTGTTGCGTCTTGTGTCCCTAACCTATTCCACTGATCCACTACCCTATTTCTTAGCCAGGACCAAGTAGTTTTGATGATTGCTACTTTATACAATTTAAGATCTGGTATAGCTAAGCCTCCTTTGCTTGCATTTCTTTTCATTAATTCCCTTGATATTCTAGATCTTTTGTACTTCCAGATGGCTTTTGTTATTTTTTCTAGCTCTATAGAATAATTTTTTCTCTATTAAGTAATAGTTCCATTGGTATGCCATTGAATAAGTAATTTAATTTAGGTAAAATTATCATTTTATTGTATTAGCTTAGCCTACCCACGGGCAACATATTTTTTCCTAATTATTTCGATCTAATGGTATATGTGTGAGAAGTGGTTGGAGGGGGTGGAACCAAGATGGCAGAGTAAAAGCACAAACTTTGCATGGGCTCCAGCTCCAACCACTTCCAATACCTGTTAAAAATGACTCTAAATGAATTTTAAAGTTACAGAACCCACAAAGTGACAGAGAGAAACAAATCTCCTGCTGAAGGCTGCCTGGCAGGCAGATAGGAAAGGTCTATCACAGTGCACTGGGAGCCGAGCACAGTCCCCCGTGAGCCATGGTTCTGGCCCCAGGGTGGCCCAGACAGGCCAGAGTAGACTTCAGGAGAGTGAATCACCAGTAGCTGCGGCAGTTTCCAGACTTCCCAACCCATAAACGCCAAAGAGAAAATAAAAGGTCAGTGGGGAACTCTATAGGAAGGGTGAAGGAAGAGTGTGGTCTGGCCCCTAGCCCCAGGGAGAGAAGAGGCAAGAGTAATGGCAGCTGCTGCCATGTGGCTGCTTCCAGAGCTCCTGGCCTGCAGATTGTAGGGGAACCAAGTGACTATTCAGAGGGTAATTGCTCTTGCTTTGACCTGCTTGGATCTGGATTGTGGTCTTGGGTGGTGGTCCTGGAATGTGTGGCCAGTGTGCCAGAGCTTGTGGGGGCTTCAGAGAGGGTGCCCAAGTAATAGCTCTGGCAACTGTGAAAACTCCAGAAATTTGAGACAAAGCTCTTTTCATTCTGTAAGCAAAGTTCTACCATGGCAAAGAGCTCAAAAGGCAAGAAATTGGCAAGATGAGCAAGCAGAGGAAGCAAAATCAGACCATACAATCCCTTTTTGGGGACAAAAAGGATCAAAGCATAGAAATGGGGTAGGACAACAAAGTCAGAACTCCTGCATCAAAAGCTTCCAAGAAAAATATGAATTGGTCACAAGCCATGGAGGACCTCAAGAAGGATTTTGAAAATCAAGTAAGAGAAGTAGAGGAAAAATTGGAAAAAGAAATGAGAATGATGCAAGAAAATCATGAAAAGAGAGTCAACAGCCTGCTAAAGGAGACCCAAAAAATACTGAAGAAAATAACACCTTAAAAAGTAGACTAACTGAAATGGCAAAAGAGGCCCAAAAAGCCAATGAGGAGAAGAATTCCTTCAAAAGCTCATTTTGCTAGATGAAAAAAGAATTTCAAAAACTCACTGAAGAGCATAACTCCTTCAAAATTAGATTGGAGCCATTGGAAGCTAACAACTTTATGAGAAATCAAGATACTATAAAACAGATCCAAACAAATGAGAAAAAATAGAAGGCAATGTGAAATATCTCATTGCAAAAACCACTGATCTGGAAAATAGATGCAGGAGAGATAATTTAAAAATTATTGGACTACTTGAAAGCCATGTTCAAAAAAAGTGCCTAGACATCATCCTTCAAGAAATTGTCAAGCGGGGCAGAGCCAAGATGGCAGCATAGCAGCAGCAACACATCGCAGCTCTCACATAGCCACCCCAAAATACCCATAAAATAGGACTCTAAACCAATCCTGGAACTCCAAAACGCACACAAAGATACTTCCCACTAAAGTCAGCTCGGCTATGAGGAACTATATCAGCACTGCAAACCAAAACCAGCCTGGCCTGAAGCTGGGGCT
>CM053581.1:412896846-412919724 GCA_028627135.1 Pseudochirops cupreus
GCTGCTAATCCGCTCACCTGAAGCTCCTCAGCTCCTCCACTCCTCCCGTCCAGCGGCCCCGGTGGCTCAGCCAGGGCTTCAGGCCAGGCTGGTTTTGGTTCACAGTGCTGATATGGTTCCTCGTGGCCGAGCTGACTTTAGTGGGAAGTATCTTTGTGTGCGTTTTGGAGTTCCAGGATTGGTTTAGACCCCTATTTTATGGGTATTTTGGGGTGGCTATGTGAGAGCTGCGATATGTTGCTGCTGCTACGCTGCCATCTTGGCTCCGCCCCAACACCATGATTTTCAAAGTGCTTTTCCATATATTATTTTAAGACTAATAGAATGGTTAACATTTACAGGCCACTTAGATTTGCTAACACTTTTACAAGACTAGTATAATCTCATCTGAGACAAAAACCCTAAGTGCTATTAATGTACACATTTCACAGAGAAGGAAACTGAGGCTGGGAGAGATTAAGTGCCCTAGCTAGAGTCACACAGCTGGTAAGTAACTGAGGTGGGATTTGAATTCACGTCTTCCTTATTCTAAAACCAATGTTTTGTCCACCAGGCCAACTGGTGGTGTTTCTATCACTGACTTTCGTCTTTAAAACATTCATTTCTGAAGGGAAATTTATGGAGGTAGAAACTTGAAACACTTTAAATACTCCAGATTGAGCCCTCTCTTCTGGAAAAAAAATTAAGGAAAAATACACAAAATAGTGATTGATTATGATATCATATGTATATATACACAGATATTATTATGTAACACAAAGTTCATAATGAAATACACAGCATATATTATATAGATAATATATTATCAACGATATGTAATACAGTATGTCATATATATTATTACATAATATCTCATTTGTGTACGTATATTCAGTGTCTAGTTTCAAAGGGTTTCTAGTTGAATAGATCAAAGTTGATCATTCCAGAAATGAAGTTCCAAATAAAAGTCATTGCTGTGAGATGTAACATCCCCTCAGTGTCGGGAGGCGGAGGGCTGAAACAGCTCGCCGAGGGGGGTACAGTCAGCATATGTCAGAAGTGGGTCTCAAATTGAGAAAATCTTAGCTCTGAGGCTGGATTTCTGCCCATTTCTCTCTTTTTATGCAAAGTGCAAATTATAGCAGGTAGGTTTCAAAACCAAGTTTTTTCAAATAATAGAAGGAAAATTTATTAAGTTCATATTTTATTCCTTGAAACAAGTGTTTCTTTGCCCCAAGGTGGACACCAGCTGTCATTTTACAGATGGACCTACCTGGCTATTCACAGATGGGGTCCCTCTTTGCACAGAGGACAAACACATCGGAGAACAAGTCATACAGCCCTGGATATGGAGATGCAGCCAAGTTTTCAGTCTTTAAAGCCGGCTATTGATTGAACCTAGGATTGGGACAATGGTAGAGATAAGCACTATGTTCTTCTTGGTTCCCTTATGTAACAGGATTTCTCTTCACTCCAAAGGGGCAAGTTCTCAACATCAGAATATTTTGTCCCACATACAACAGAAAGCACAAATTCTGACTTCGGAGATTTGGCGGTTTGGGAAATCAGCTGAGGAAGTGCCTTTAAGTCCTTCTAAATGAAAGAGCTTCTAGTTACTGCCCCCTCAGGCTTTGGACTTCATTTTTGTACCATATTAAATTTCACAACTTTGTCTCCTGCTTGGTTTAGCAAAATTGCTTGTCTTACACACCCATGGTGCTCACTAAAATGCTACCAAAGGCAACATTCACGTGTATGAAGTGGGAACTTTGCATAGAATGTATTAAAAATTCACATTTGTCAGCTTCTATTATGCTGTCTGTGCCCAACCATTTTTTGGGAGTGAAACTAGCATGATAGCTATCCATCACCACTTCCTCTTGCTGGGTGGTCAACGGTCAGAAACCTTCTCCTCTTGACACAGGAGTATGACTGAACAGAAAACTGAGACCCTGGGAAATTAAATGACTCACCTCAGGACTGCCAGAGTACTGGACTTGGGACCCTGAAGGTCTGGGTTCAAATTCTGCCTTAGACACTTACTCGCTAAGGGACCTGAGCAAGGCTGTCCACCTCTCTGGGCTTCAGCTTTCCTTCTTAAAGAGAAGGGGATGTGGGCCAAGTGGCATCAAAAGTCTCTTCCAAATCTAAGTCTATGTTCTTGTGATCCTAAGTCACACACTGCCTGCATGACCGTGGACACACGGCTTAATTTTCCTGTGCCTCAGTTTCCCCATCTATAAAATAAGGGATTTGGACTAAGATTCCTTCTAGCTCTAGACTAGAGATTCTTAATTTTTTTACATCATGGTCTCTTTTGACAGAGTCTCAAGGATGCTCCAGACCCCATCTCAAAATCATGCTTTTTAATTGCATGAAATGAAATTTGTAAGGTTATAAAAGAAATTAACTACATTGAAATATAATTGCCAAAATAGTAAAAATAAAAAATAAAAAATAAAAAAATAAAAAAATAAAAAGTTCGTGGACCCTAGATTACTAACCCAAGCTCTATATCCATGATCCTGCCCAGAGCTATAACTAGGACCAGGTGACTAGGGATTTGCCTCAGTGTGACAAAATTTGGCATTGACGGCATTTACAATTCTTCAGTGGTATAGAAACAAGACAGCCTAGCAACCACATAGGAAGCTCCATTGGTTGAAATGGGAAGTTCATGTGACCACACTATGGTCGAGCTTTTCTCTGGTTTGCTGATACTTTCTGACCAGTGTGTGGGGCCATGTTCATGTTATTTGCTCTAGGATCCTTGTCCTAGGGGCCAAAATAGCTAGTTATAGCTCCTAGCCTGTGATATAAACACACACAGAAGTGAGGCCAGGACAATGCCAGGGCCTAAGGGTAGAGCAGTAGTATGCAGAAAATAATCCAGTCTTCCACCACTGTTACTCCTCATTTTCTAGGCCTCGAAGTGATATGTTGACTATAGGCTCTGTTACCAGGATTAGTTAGACAGCAGGAATAGGGCCTATTAAAATACTCAGGTACATTCTCTTTTCCAGTGTTTAGCAGAAACACATGGAGAATGGGTTATACAGGATAATCAGTTCTTTTTCTGCCTAGTAAAGTGGGAATGTAGGGTCTTTGTCTTATCTAAGATCCAGGGCCTCCCACAACCCAACCACTGCCTTGATTGGTGGAAGAAAATGTCGACTCTCCAATGATGCACCTACTTAGGACACTCTTTAAGTAACATTGTAGATTTATTCAAGAGGAGGCCTAGCCTAATGGATAAAGGACTGGTATTAGAATCAAGCAGACCTGGGTTCAAGTTCTGCCTTGGACACATACTGGCTATGCAGCCCCAGGCAAATTCCCTCATCTCTCAGTGCCTCAGGCAGTTCTATAGAATTATAAATCACAGGGATATTTCTGATCTGTACCAGTAGAGGCAGTTTCCACACTGGGAAGACCCCCTTCTATTGATATCACAAGTTTCCATGTCCCTACCCCACTCAACTTCCAAAACATTTCAACAAGAATTTATTACATGTTTTTTGTGTACTCATATCTCACCTCTGACACTTAATACCTATATAATAGTGGGCAAATTACATACAGCCTCCTCGTGTCTCAGTTTCCTCACATGGAAGGTGAGAGTCTGGGCTTAATGGTCCCTCTGTTTCTTTTCAGCTATAGGTCTATAACCCTATGATATTCAGTTTTTTCACTTGCAAAATGAAGAGTTTGGATTAGATGTCCCCTACCATCCCTCCAGCTCTATATCTGTGATCCTATTGTCTTCCCTAGGCCTTAGTTTCTTCACCTGTGAAATGGGGCATGGGGTGGACTCTGGTAATCCTTCCATCTGGGATCCTAACCACTCATCTTTCTATGTTTGAATTTTTCTGGGGCCATAGTGTTCATAGAAGCTCAATGGGTCCACAGTGTGAGGGATCCTGTCCCCTATTCCTTCCCATTATCCATCATTTTTGTTTGTACAGACCCATGTTTAACATTAACCCTGATCACAGAGCAAAAGATGGACCAGGAAATGGAATCTTGACTTTCTATCCCCCCCATCTGATTCCTTTAAACATGCTGCTTTTACTCCATCACTGATGAATCACCTACTCCCTCCTCCCCCAAAAAAACCAGACCCTACAAAGAACCCTATGTATTAGGTAGTCATTGTTCTCACTTTTACTAATAAACTAGAAATCCAGACAGGCCCTTTGAGTACCTGCTTAAGGAGAAAACACTGAGCCACTTGGAGAGTTCGAATGAGACAGTCCCAGTTCCTGGCTCCATGCCTGGGGCTCTGTCCAACAGACCATAGTAGAAACCGGGGCGTGCTGAATAGGGGGCTTGCCGGTTGCTAGGGCACAAGATGATGTGAAATTGGAAAACTCTTAGGGATGCTCCCCATGGAGCTTAATCCATTTGTAGGCCTGGGCTGTGAACCTTGGATGCCAGGTCCACATTCCTCCACAAAACCCCGTGAGCTTGAATGCTACAGTCAGTGACCCCATGAATTTAACTAGATGAATTCTTATAAAGCAGTGTCATAAAGGAAAGCTGCTCAGTGCTTGGAATCTGCCAACGGGCTGTCTTGTACTCCTGGCTCACAGTATGGGAGCCTGGGAGAGGAGAATCCCAAGCCAAGTCAATTTGCCCTGCTCTGGCGACCAGCGTGGAATGCTGGGCCTTCCTTGGAGGCATGGCTGTGAATCTGTCACTGTGGATGCTCTCCTTAATGAAAGGTTTATATGCTCATCGAAAAGGTCATGTGCTCCCTGCACACCAAGGCCTCTATAGCTCAGCTGAATGGAATATTACAGGGTTTCAGACCACCATGTTTTTCAAACACAATGAAATTTGCCTTTGACCCATCTGAGGAAATGGAGTTCTTGGGCTCTTTGCCTTTGGATGCTTCCAAATCAATATCCTTTTCTTGAAAGGGCTCTTGTAATGGGAAGGGCAAGAAAACATGCCCTTTATAAAATCACCAAGAGACAGCTTGGTCTTTAGGAAGGTTTTGGTGCCAGAGAACCTGAGATAAAATCCTAACTCTGCCACTTGCTGACTGTATGACCCTGAGCAAGTCACTTCCCCATGCTGAAAATCAGTTTCCCTAACTATAAAAAGAGAACATTGGATGAATGATACAAAAGGGCCCCTACAATTTAAAGTCTCATGTCTAGAACAATCTTGCTTCTCCTTTTATGGTTTGTATTTCAATTAGTCAGTAGACTGTCATCTCCTTGAGGGTAACAATCACTTAATTTTAGTTTTTGTATCCTCAGGACTTGGCATAGTGCCTCACAAACAATAGGCTTAATAAATATTTGCTGAATAGTAGTGTAGTAAAATTAAGAGGTAACAAATGTAGGTCTGGAAAGCAAAGCAGTCTCCTACTAACTGAGGAATGTGATCCAATAAGCATTTATTAAACACCTACTATTTTCCAGGCACAAGAAGCAAGAAATATCCCTCTTGAGAACTCTTACAAAACTCACATTATACTGAGGAGAAAACAACAAGGAAGAGGAAAATAAATATGAAATATATATATAGAACAAACAAACCGAATGTAAGTTCCTTGAGGGCAGGCAAAGTCTTGGATTTTTTTTTCCTTCCCTTGTATCTCTAGCATCTATGAGAGTGTCTGGCACACAGGATTTATATTCAGATCCTTGTGACTCCAGGACCTTTGCTCTAACCACTTGGAAACCTAGCTGCTCCTTTTACTTCAGCAAGTACCATGTTTTTATACATATAAAACCAGTAAGGGGTGATCACTGGGTACAAAGAACATGCAATCTAGTTGATGACAAAAGATAAAATAATTAGAGAATGAGACAATAAAGAACTACATGCTGAGTGAGAGAAATTGTGTGGCACAGTAGAGAGGGCCTGGCACTTCAGTCAAGACCTTGCTGTAAATATGAGAAGAAAAGACAGGAGAGAAGATTGTGGGCTTCACTGTTCAGGGAAAGATTCACAAAAGACAAGAACGTGAGTGGGGCCTTAAAGGAAGGCTAGGACTTGCCCAGGAAGACGAGAGGGATGTACAGGGAGGAGAAAGATGGGGGGGAAAGAGATTGAAACAATACTCCAGACAGCCAGTATTTGGCATGTCCAGTTCTTGGTGCCATGTTCTTTCCCCTTTAATTGACAGTTTTATGAATACTTTCTCTTTAATCACACTCATTTTCCAACTCTTCTCTCCTTCACTGAATCCTTCCTCCTAACAAATAAAAACCCAAGCAAATTCCAGCCTAACAAAGGAATCTTATCTGACTGTGTATCATTCCACACCCATCAGCTCTCACCTCTCTATCTAGATGAGGGAGCCCCAAGCCTATTCTGCAGGCAGTTGTGAATTGTAAACTAGATGTCCCATTTTTATGAGGGTGCTGAGGGGTTAAAGTGCATGCAGAAAAGAGAAGCCAGCTAGTGAGAGGTTTATGCACTTGCTTGCTGAGCTTGCTTAAAGAACCTAGAGATAACTCATGCAGAAACATTCCCACTGGTGGAAGGACCAATGGGAATATTTCCTCATATGACAGCACACTTACAAATAGGCAAATCTTGACTGATTTCATTTTGTATCAATTCCTACAAGGTCCTCTTTGAAAGGTGGGGAATTGGGGCAGAACATGGAATGTACTGTTGGACTTGGTTCAAGTATATGTTATTATTTTCTCTATTTTTTATTCTTTGTTACAAGAAATGGCTCTCTAGGATAAGGGGGAAAACTTGGCATTAGAGAGCAGAACCAAAACAGGAAGGCTGATCATAACTCAACAAAAGGAAAAGAAACAAATAAAAACTTAGACCTGCCTCAAAAATGCAATAGTGTATGTTGAGGGGGGGAGGGAGAAGAAATACAGGGATGATTCCACTGATGGTGAAATGGTGATATTTAAACGGAGGTGGGACTGAGTTTTTGTCAAGGCTGTTATGGAGGAGATTCATACTATATGGAGGTAGGGCCTGAAGCTGATAGTTACTGAGGGCCCTTTTAATTCAATGACTCTAAGCATTAACTCAGGATCTCTAGAATCAAGGTACAACAAAAGAAGAAAGAACCATCACACTCTTAGAATTCTTTAACCAGAAAAAGTTAGCAATTTGGGTGCAGGAGAGGGACTCTTTCAAAGCTTTGGACCCAGCCAAAGGTTTGGTTCCTGCACTCCTCAACTTCCCCACATCTCTACTGCCAACCCCTTCTCTTTGCTGTGCTGAGTTGAAAGGTCCTTTGGCTACGTGGTTAGAACTTCACCAGGAAAGTGACTCTGGAAAAAGAGCCATTCTGTTTTTTTCAAGAGGAGACATAAATCCTATTATATAATGAAAGAAAAGAAAAGAAAAGAAAATTGCATCAATATCTCAGAAAGAAAAAGGAACAAAAAAGGTTTAAGGGAAGAATGGTTTTGTATTATTGGCAAGGCTGAAGATACAGAACAAAGTCGGGAAAAGTCCTGGTGCTCCAATGTATATATTCTCATTAGAGGGTATGATTATTATTGTTTATTATTATTATTATTATTATCATTATTAGAGTGTATGTAAGCTTTCAGTTATTGTATGTAGAAAATTTACACATAAATAATCTCATCTTGATTCTTACTAAAACTCTCATGACATGAGTAGAGTTATTATAATCATTTTGCAGAGACCTAGAGATTTAAATAATTTGGTCAAGGTTTTATAGCTAGTAAATGAGAGAGTCAAAACTCAAACTCAGATCTCCCTACTCCTAATGTAGGGCTCTTTCTACCAGACTACAAAGGAGCTTTTCCCTCTGTATTAAATCTAATGATACAGATGACAGTATGTAACTAGTATTGTGCTGTAAAAACAGAGGGGAGGGAAGATAAAAATAAGCATTTATTAAGCACCTACTATTTGTACTGTGCTAAAAATACTTTAGGCATGGTATTTCACTTGATCTTCACAACAACCCTGGGAGGTAGGTGCTATTATTATGCCCATTATATTATAACCATTTTACTGATAAGGAGACTGAGACAGACAGAGGTGAAGTGATTTACCCAGAGCCACACAGCTAGTAAATGTCTGAGGCTGGGTTTAAATACAGATCTTCCTGACTCTGGGTCCAGCTCTCTATTGACCATACCACCTGGTTGCCTAAGAAAGGGTAGCTGGGGTGAATACAGAGAAGTATGGGGAGACTTACATGCACTGATACAAAGTAAAGGAAGCAGAGCCGGGAGAACAAAAAATGACCACACTGATGGAAATGGAAAGAACAACAGAAACATACAAAACCCGACACTGACGATAATGTCTGAACTCTGCTCTGAAGGAGGCATGCATGCAGCCCGCTCCTTCTCTGAGTGCTGCAGATGTGGAAAACTAACACACTGTCAGAGGGCGCTGATGTGCCAGCTAGTTTTGCCTAAATATTTCACTCTTTTATTTTAATGATGTTTTACAGCGGTCAGTTATCTGAGTGGGGCATTGGGAGAATATGAGAAAAATGAATGTGAAACAAAAACAAAAGGTTTCACTAACTTTTAAAAACTGGGCTTGGAACCCAAAGAGTGCCAGGAGTCAAAGGATGTCTGGAACCTGCAGACCTCGCTAAGTCAATTCTTTCATTTGTGCTTGACTCTTCGTGACCCCATTTGGGGTTTTCTTGACAAAGATGCCGGAGTGGTTTACTGTTTCCTTCTCCAGCTCATTTTACAGATGAGGAAACTGAGGCAAACAGACTTAAGTGACTGGCCCAGGATCACACAACTAGTAAGTGTCTGGTGCCAGATTTAAATTCAGGTCTTCCTGACTCCAAGATGGCACTCTGCCCACTGCAACACAGGATCCAGTTTACTCCTAGGGGATAGCAAACTCAAAATAACATTGGATTTGAAATCTAAACAGGACCTTAGGTTTGAATCTCTGCTCTTCTGCTTATGATCTATATGACCTCAGATTAGTAACTCAAACTCTCTGAGGCTGTTTCCTCATCTCTAAAATGGGGCAATCGGATGAGATAACCTTCTAAGGTGCATTTTAATTCTAAACATATGATTCTAAGAACTCTAGTTCAACCACCTTACTCATTGTGAGATCTTGGTTAAGTAGTTGAAATTCTTTGGCTCTGAGTTTACTACTCTGTTAAGTAAAGGTGTTGGACTAGATATTCCTCTTATCATTTAACTCCTCCCAGGCTGGATTCTGGTAAAGACCACAGCATCCAACCCTAGTGAGTAAACATCTGTTGGAGTCATACAATCATAAGATGATACATAATCTTTGAACTGTTTTGGTTCTTTGATGTATGAGTGCCCTTTGCCAACTATATGATAAGTGTTCCCTAGACACGGGTCATCCTCAATTCGTATCTTTTATATCTGAAGTACCATTAGGTTCATAAACTTACATGATTCAAAGCTCTAATCCTGGCTCTGACACCTATGAGACCTTCCAGGGGCAGATCATCATTCCTGTGGCTCAGTCTTCCCATCTATAAAGAGTGTGGTTTGTATTAGATTAATTCTATTGTTCCTTTTAGTTGTATTTGCTGAATGCAAAATATAGTAATGGATACTGTGGGAATCTTGAAGAATTATAAAAAACAGTTCTGGTCCTCAGAGCTCTTAACATCGAATTGGGAAGGGTTGCACATATGCCAGATAATGAACAAACTTATACACAGATATATGGTTCAGCGAGTGAATTGTAGTTAAATGCATTGGTGTTCATGAATTACAAGCTAGAGAGTGGGAAATGTGTTCTGATAAAAAGAGACCTGCTTTTGGAGTCCAAAAATCTGAATTTGAATTCTGGCTCTTCTTGTTATTGCTTTTGTGACCCTGAGAAAGTGAGTAAGTTTATTTTCTTAAGTCTCAATGTCCTTGCATATATAAGGAGAAAGTTCAGCCAAATGACCTTGATGGTTCCTTCCATTTTTAAATCCTGTGAACCCAGAGAAATGATGAGCAAGGTGGGTCTAAGACTAGAAGATTTCTAGGAGAAAGAGGCTTCTAGGTGGAATTGAAATGGGGGTGGAAAGGTAGAAATGGGATGGAAATACTGCACATTATGTCAGCCTTGGTTGAAATGTTTGTTAGTTTTGTTAATTTCTCCCCTTCTTTTAAAAATCATTTGTTATAATTCATGACTCTCTGAGAGGGGGAAAATGGAGGGATAAAAAGGAAAAATATAAGTGATGGAAAAGTAAACTATATAGATTCTTGAAAAATTTTAGGCAAGAGTTCTTAATTTTGATGTGTGCATGTATGTGTATGTGTGTGTGTATGTGTGTGTGTGTGTGTGTGTGTGTGTGTGTGTGTGTGTGTGTGTGCTGATGTGTGTACTCCCTGGACTCCACACTGAGTTTTTGAAACCTATAAATGCCTTTCCATTAAAAAAAAAACATAAGATTAAAAGAGAAATTGATTACGTTGAAATATATATATATCAAAATAGTAAAAAAAAAAAAAAACACAATAAAAACCACAAACTAAATCCATCAATTCCTTGCTTTAAAGAAAATGATAGTTACTAGCTATTTCATGTGGGGCAAGTCACAACCCCAGTTGCCTCAAAAGAACAAAAGGAAGGCAGGAAGGAAGGCAGGAATACAGGAGGGCAGTAATATAGGCATACAGGCAGGCAGGAGACAGGAAGGCAGGAAGGAAGACAGGAAGGCAAGTAAAAGAAAGGAAGGAAAGAAAGGAAAGGAAAAGAAAACTATGAGGGATATATGAGGGATATGACAGGGTGGGAGGGGGGAAGCCCTCTTGGTTGAAGGAATGGTATGCACGAAGGACCCCAAATGGGTTAGCTTAGCTGGGACAAAGAGTATATGTGGGAGAGTAATTAAAAAAAAATGTCATTCACTGAATCCAGACTTTGAAACCAAAGGAAAGAGCCATGGAAATTTTTTCTACAGCATCTGGAGTAATTGCTCCCTTATTTACTATTGCTTTATTAAAGGTAATGCGTTGGAGAAATCCAGACCTAACCATCAGAAGCCCTGGCAGAGATGGAAGCAAAGTCAGTCAGTCAGAAATCATTTATTAAGTGCTTATCGTATTCCAGGCACTGTACTAAGTGCTGTCCATAGGAAGCAAAACAAAAACATTGTTCCTGTCCTCAAGGAGTATCTATTCTAATGGGGAAGTGAACGTTCTAGTGAGGAAGAGGTCAGGAAAGGAAAGCAGAAATCTACAAAGACAAAACAGACGTCTGCCTTTTACCAGACCTGAATGACAATGATTCATCTCAGTTCTCTTTCTGCCAGACACTTTTACCCAGCGCTGTCCCTGTGGAGGCTGCCTACCAAACCACAGGCTGTCAGACGGTGTCTGCAGTGATTCTCACGAGTCACTCTCATGAAGGAAGTTGGAAAAAAATGAATCATGGGACCGTGTTACCAAAGAAAATGGTGCGTCTGAGGGGATGCGAATGGGACTGTAATAAACACAGGGTCTCCTTCAGTTACGTCTTGGGTTTAGTGGTAAGATTATAACTTTAGAGCTCGAAGACAACGAGGCTGGATCCCTCGTTTTCCAGATGGGGAAGCTGAGGCCCATGGAGATGAAGTGACTTAGGAGTATGGAATCATGGATTTAGAGCTGAAAGAGCCACCTAGCCTAATCCTTTCATTTGGAAGGGGAAAACACTGAGGACTAAGGAGCTGAAGTGCCCTCTAAATCATAGATTTATAGCTGAAATGTACTTCAGGGGTCATATAGTCCAATACTCTCATTTTGCAGATTTGAGGCTCAGGGATAGAAGAGTGATTTGCCTAAGGTCAGACTGAAATCTACGATCCCATGATTCTGTTAAGAACTTCTTACTGCTATATTTTTAGGGAAAGAAACAATGATATGTAATTCCATGAATGAAAGTGAAATGTAAATTTTCCTCTCAAAATCTATGTCTATATATACATGTACATATGTATACACATGTGTGCATACATGTATGTGTATATTTGTATATACATGTGTGTATGTATACATACATACATATTTATATATACAAAACTGTAGAGGAAAAAGTAATCTTTCACTTTCATTCATTGAATTGCATATCACTTTTGGTACAATATAGTGTATATATACTATACATGTAACATACAAATATATTTAAATTCCATACATTAAATTATAAACACATTTTTATATACTAAATTTACAATGATATATAATTCAACAAACTAAAGTGACTTTTTTTTTTTTACATTGCCCAGTGGAAAGAGCTCTGTATTTGGAGTCAGAGGACCTGGGTCCAAAAGCCACACCTGCTGCTCACGACCTGCAAGACTTCAGCAAGTCATCAGAACCTCCTTGGCTCTCTTTTTCATCATCTTTAAAAGGTTTTTGCTGTTGGTGGTGTGTGTACGTGTGTGTGTGTGTGTGTGTGTGTGTGTGTGTGTGTGTGCATAATGTTTGTTTCTATAGTATTACACATGTTACATGTCTATATAGATATGCAATAATATGCACCTCTATGAACTAAAATGAAAAATTACTTTTCCTCCCAAAAGTGTGACATGTCTACTCTATATTTACCATGCATTTCACTTATATGTTATTATACATAATTACATGAATTATATATGTTTATATATGTAATGATATGCAATTCCATGAACTGAAGTGAAAGATCACTTTTTCCTATCAAAAGTGACATGTTTATTATATATTTTAACTTGCACTTTTCTTACATTTAATTGTGCATATTTATATATTATATATGTTTATATATGTAATGATATGCAATTCCATGAACTGAAGTGAAAGATCACTTTTTCCTCTCACAAGTGTGACCTGTCTATTCTCTATTTTAACATGCATCTTTTCCTTCTGGCATAATCTTCTCCTCCTGGGTGGTCTGCAGGCTGTCACCTCTTGGGTGTTTAGTATTCCCCTAGAACTGGCTGCTTTGATAAAATAAAACACTCAATTTCTGATTGTCAAAAGGGACTTTCAGCAACATTTAAAATGAGCCTCACCAGCTGTGTGCTGTGGGCAACCTGTCACACTGTCCCCATACTCTGTCAATCCCAGGCCACGGCAGACAAGAAATTATGCTGTTGGAGTCTGTGTCTCACCGTGCTCAGAAAGTTGGCTTCATAGGCATTGTGAGTCCTGCCAGACTGAAGCCAGGGAACCTTCAGTGGTGGCCAGAGCGAAAAGTAATGATGGGAGTGGATGACCTAAATAATTTCTGATGGGGTAACTAGACTGGCGAAAGGCAGCATGGTGCAGTTCATGGGCTAGGAACTTGTTTGTGTTTTTTTTAATATATATTTTGGTAATTATATTTCCATAGGCTAGATTTCCTTTGTATTTTATTTTATATATTTAAAAATATGATTCTGAAAAGGGGTCCATAAGCGTCACTAGATTTTGCCAACGGGGTCTAGGATACAACAAAAGTTGAAAGCCCTTAGTGTATTAGATTGAGTGCTGGACTTGGAGCAGAGGTTCTGAGTTCAAATCCTACATCTACCATTTATCAGCTATGTGACCTCTCTCAATCTGTCTCTTCATCTGTGAAATGAGTACTTTGAACCAGAAGACATGTCAGGTCCCTTTCAGCTTTAAATCTGTGATTCAAAGATTCTGTTGCTCTCAAAGCCTCAGGTAATTTCCTAAAAGTACTAGCTAGAGATAAGTTGTGATCCCCATCTGTGAGGGGAGTTCCCACACTGATGGAATTGCAAGTCTTTGGCATTTTAATGGATTAGGTTGGCAAACTGGAGAATCTCATACACTTAATGTATCTAGACGTCAGTGAGTATGCCATCATATCTTTGTGGATGACGAGATATGGGCTGTTTGATGCTACAGTCAGGTACTTTTACAGCTGAATGAACATCTACAGTCTGATTAATAATCAATCAATGTCAGCCAAGGGGGTGGTCTCTGGTGGTATGCCATTGAACTCTGCTTCCGCATGCCTTGCCACTTTGCATGCTGGGTAATGTAAAGTACATGTTATTGGGGCAATGGAAAGTGCTTTTAGGAGTGTCAGCCTTTTTGATGATTTCATGAGGAGTTAAGGATAGTCAAGATTTTACATTACTGTGTTAATCCAAAATCTTGGAGAAAATATCAAGTTAAAAAAAGTTTTACCCAATATATTCAACTATAAACCATAAACCCCCTCATTTAAAAATATATTATTAATAAATAATGATAAAGAAATGAAATATTTTGGTATGTACAATACAAGCTTTCTAGGGAGTGATGTAGGGTTGAAGATCAGAGTCTATGATATTTTGTTGGATTGCATGACCAAAGAGTCAAATATGTAAGGGTGGAAGTGAACCTAGAATAGAGGTGTTAGCTGTGGGACAACAAAAAGAAATCTGATGTCATGATGAGGACAAATGGTAGACATAGGAGCAGTGTGATATTGGGAAAAGGAAGGACAAGAGGTTATTATTAGAAAGAATGACATGTTCAAAATTTAGGAAGTATTTTGGGGAAATGAACGACTAATTGAATAAAATTATGACAAAGTGTTTATTAAGCCCTTCCTATGTGCCAAGTACTCTGCTAGATACTGGGAATACAAGTAAAAAATTAAGACAGCCCCTGTCCTCATGGAGTTTACATTCTAATAGAGGGAGAGAATCCCTCTGCCCATGTGGAGAGTCCTAGCCTCACATGTGGTTGTTATTGCTTATATTTCACAAGATATGTCATTTGGGGGGGAAGGGGTTAGATTTTTTCTTCCCTATTTATTCTATCATTGCTTTTGTTCCTGAAAAAAATTGAGACAATTAACCCTTTTGTCTAATGTAGTTTTCATTCAGGATTTCTTGAAAAACATAGCTCTGCAAATCAGGCTTCAATAAAATCCATTGGGATTAAAATGGAGCTATCTGATATGCCTTTAAAACCAAATCGCTGACTCTCACTTGTGTTTGTCCTTCGTTTTTGAAGAGGACCATGACACCACAGAAATGAGGACATGACTTGCAGTTGATTTGGATTTGAGTAAGGGAAGACTATGCAAAGTCACCAGCCTCACTTTCTCCTCCAGGGCCATCTGGGTCCAGTGACCAGACATTTATCAGGACAACTGGAAATGACCAACTAATTGGCCACTAATAGATCCAAGACCAATCTTTACCTGCTCATTGTTTGCGTTTTGATGGCTCTGAGAGGGCATAAATAGAAATTGTTTCTCTTCTGGCCAGAAACTCTGAGGGTCTTTCCCTCCCAGAGTGATTCTTTTGGAAGTCAAATTAGACTGTCTTTTGCCTCAATTCTTACCTAGTCTTCAATCATTGAATGGGTTTTGCCTTGGACAAACTGAGACCTGGGTAAGACCTTTGTATAAAAAGACCAGGAGCAGGGGTGAGGAATCTGTGACCTCCAGGACACATGAGGGCCTCTAAGTTCTCAAGTGCAGCCTTTTGACTGAATCCAAAATTCTTTATTCTGTGAAATTTGGATTCAGTCAAAGGGACACACTTGAGGATCTGGAAGGCTACATGTGGTCTTAAAGTTACAAGTTCCCCACCTCTGGGCCAGGGTCTCTCACTACATCCAGGGCCATATCCAGTCATCCTGATCTATTTCTTGCCACTGGGTTCCCATGAGTGGAGGAGAGAGTGAGATGGATGACTTTGCACAGTTCTGCCTCACTTAAATCCAATTCACTTGCAAGTCAAGACATCACCTCCTGATGTCATCAATCTTCTTTGAGAATAAAGGATGAACAACAAAAAGGGGTGGGGTGGGTAGAATATATACAAAGTAGTGCTGGTCAGGGAAGCATGTTTTAGTTTGGGAAATCATAGAGATGATAAATAGAGTTATAAGGAATTTGGCTAATTCATCATTTCCAAAGATGACAATGGTAGAGTAAGAACAAAATCAACAGAATTAGAGGAGGTTGATTAATTTGGGGACAAGGGCATTAGAAATGTAGTTAACTTGAATACTGAAATGATTGCAAGAATAATCAAAGGGATTGGGGTATAGAAGACTGAGAGAAGTGCTTGAAGTCATTGGGGAAGGGGAAAGAATGTAACCTCCCCGCTAAGATCATAAAATTTTAGAGAGTAAGAAACACCTTATTTCTTTTGGAATCTTTCCCAGGATCTAGCATAATGATTTGAAGTCTTCCATCCATCAATCCATCCATCTGAATTTTTAAATATCTACTATATGCATGTTACCGTGCTAGGAAAACAAAGACAAAGAAAAAAAAGACAATTCCTGATATCAAGGGGATCACAGTCTATTGAGTGACATGTACAAGGCAAGCATGAAAAAAAGTGGTGCTGTTGTTCTTTTTAATTAACTTACATAAAATTTTCTTTGCACCTCTTTAGCATGTGTCATGAATTTCTTTCAGTCTCGTGAAACCCATGAAACCTTTTTTAAAATGGTACTTTGAAATCCACAAAATAAAATATATAGGATAACAAAGGATAACAATTATATTGAAATTCAGTATGTTTTTTTTTTTAAGTTAATAGATCCAGGATTAAGAATTCCTGCTATTGAGATTCATCTCCAGGAGCCAAGATGGTAGAGTAAGAAGTAAGTCACTCTCACCCTCCCTAATTGATCTCTGAAAACCCAGAAAATGTCACCCCAGGAAAAACCCTGGAACTGCTGAACTAGCAGGAAGACGGGGTACAATATTGCTGTAGAGCAGGAAGCTTGAGGAACTAACAAGAAAGGCCTCTCTAGCTCTGGGGGAGGACAGGATGGGAGATGTCCCACCAAGCCAGTGGCAAGCCCCACCTCAACAAACCAGGGGGAGATCTGAGCCCCAGGGTGATGGAGCAGGCAAGTGACAACAGCAGGACTCCTAAGTGCTTCAACACAGACAGGGGAACCTGTAGACACAATCTTGGGAAACCACCATGTGTACTGGTATTCTCCAGCAGCCAAATCTCCCAGTGCTTCAGCACAACTCCAGGAGGCACAGTTCCAGGCTGGCAGACATCCTCCAGCAGTCAAACATTCAAGTGCAAAGCCTAGGTGAACAGACATCCCTCAGGGGCCAGAGAGCTCCAGTGTTGCTGACCCCAGCTCAGCACCAGCTCAGACCCCCTACAGCCTCCAGCTACCAGCACCTGAGGCCCCATCACACAAAGCAAGTGAGCAGGTCCTGGCCCCCAGCACAAGAAGCTTGGGTCAGTGCCCCCTGTGCTCCAGTAGGGGAGTTCAACTCTAATAGCCAGGAATTAGGCAAACACCATGAACAAAAAGCAGAAACGGACCATTACCATAGATTCTTATTATGGGGACAGGGAAGATTAATGCACAAATTCAGAAGAGGAAGACATTGTCAGTGTACCCACATCTGAAACCTCAAAGGGGAATATGAACTGGTCTCAAGCCAAAAAAAATTTTTCTTAGAGATTTCAAGCAGGATTTTAAAAGTCAAATAAGAGAGGTAGAAGGAAAAATAGGAAAAGAAATGAGTGGTATGTAAGACAGAGACAATAACAGGAAAGACAAAAATTGATGGTAGCTTATAAATGCTTAAAAAGTAGAATTGGTCAAATGTAAGAGGAGCCACAAAAACTCACTGAAAAGGAGAACTCCTTAAAAAGTAAAATAGGCCAAATGGAAAAGGAGATGCAAAATCTAATAGAAGAAAATAATTTGTTAAAAATTAGAATTGGGGGGTGGCTAAGTGGTGCAGTCAATGGAACACCAGCCCTGGAGTCTGGAGCACATGAGTTCAGATCTAGCCTCAAATACTTAACATTTGCTAGCCATGTGACCTTAATCCCAATTGCCCTGCCTTCCCCCTCCATAAAAAGCCAAAAATTAAATTTTAAAAAAAAATTAGGAAAAAAAAGAATTATATTTTAATAGTTCTTTGCAAGTTGTTTCACCCAAGGATGTGGGATCTCATCCACTTGAGGCAGCTAGGTAGCTCAATGAATAGAGCACTGGCCCTGGAGTCAGGAGGACCAGAGTTTATATCTGGCTTCAGACACTTAACATTAAACTAGACCTGTGACCCTGGGCATGTCACTTAACCCCAATTGCCCTACCTTCCCCCTCCAAAAAGCAAATAAATGAATGAGTGAATGAATGAATGAATAAAAATTAGAATTGGGCAAGTAGAAGCTAATGACTCTATGAGAAATCAAGAATCAGTCAAACAGAAACAAAAGAATGAAAAAATAGAAGAAAACATAGAATACCTCATTGTAAAAGACATGGAAAATAGATGCAGGAGAGACAATTTAAAAATTATTAGTCTACCTGAAAATCATATTTAAAAAAAAAAAAAGAGCCAGGACAGCATCTTTCAGGAAATCATCAAGGAAAACTACCCTGAGGTCCTTGAACCAGCAGGTAACATAGTCATCAAAAGACTCCACCTCCTGAAAGAGATTCCAAATTGAAAATGCCAAGGAATATTGTAGCCATATTCCAAAATTACCAGGTCAAAGAGAAAATACTGCAAGCAGCCAGAAAGAAACAATTTAAATATCATGGAAGTGCGGTCATCGATTACATAGGACCTTGCCACTTCTACATGAAAAGATCAGAGGGTGTGGAATATTATATTCCACAAGGCAAAGGAGCTTGAATTACAACCGAGGATTGACTACCCAGCAAAATCGAGCATAATCTTTCAGGGGAGGAGATGGAGATTCAATGAAATAGGTGGATTCCAAACCTTCTTGATGAAAATATCAGAACCAAACAGAAATTTTGATCTTTAAATACAAGACTCAAGAGAGGTATAAAAAGGTAAATAGGAAAGAAAAAAAAAACAATAACATGTTATTAATAAGGACAGAGTGTTTCTATCTACACAAGGGAAGATGACACTTGTAACTCTTGAGAACTGGATTGTTATTATGCCATTTAAAAGAAGTATACATAGGCAAAGGGTGTGTGTATAAGTTGATTTTGATGAGAATTTTGATGATGGGAAAGAAAAGGAAAAGGGTGGATAGAACAGAGGGAAGAAGCAGTTAAGGGTAAAGGGGAAGAAAAGATAGAAGAGAGGGCAGACTGTGGGAGGAGGTGGTAGAAAGCAAAACTCTAGTGAGAAAGGAAAGGGAGAAGGGAGAGAGAAAAGCATTAACAGAGGGGAAAATAGGATGGTAAGAAAGACATAGATAGTAATCATAACTGTGAATGTGAATGGGATGGATTTTCCCATAAAATGGAAACAGATAGCAGAGTAGATTAAGAACTATAATCCTACAATATATTGTTTACAAGAAACACATTTGAAGCAGAGAGATACACAAAGACTAAAAGTAAAAGGCTGGAGCAGAATATATTACACTTCAACTGAAGTAAAAAAAAAAAGCAGGGGGAGAAATCCTGATCTCAGACAAAGCAAAAGCAAAAATATATCTAATCAAAAGAGATAAGGAAGGAAACTATGTCGTGCTAGAAGATACCATAGACAATGAAGTAATATCACTACTAAACATATATGTACCAAAGAGTATAGCATCCAAATTCTTACAGGAGAAGTTAAGAGAGTTACAGGAAGAAATAGACAGCAAAACTATACCAGTGGGGGACCTCAACCTCCCCCTCTCAGAACTAGATAAATATAACCTCTAAATAAACAAGAAAGAAGTTAAGGAAATGAATAGAATTTTAGAAAACTTAGATATGGTTGACCTCTAGAGAAAATTGAATAGGGATAAAAAGAAATGTTCCTTTTTCTTGGCAGTGCATATCACCTACACACACACACACACACACACACAAAATGACCATGTATTAGGGCATAAAAACCTTGCAATCCAATGCAGAAAGGTATAAATATTAAATGCATCCTTTTCAGATCATGAGGCAATAAAAATCACATGTAACAAAGGGCAATGGAAATATAGATGAAAAATTAACTGGAAACTAAATAATCTAATCCCAAATAACAAATGGATCAAACAACAAACCATAGAAATAATCAATAACTTCATTTAAGAGAATAACAATAATAAGACAACTTAGCAAAACTTACGGGATGCAGTGAAAGCAGTTCTTAGGAGAAGTTTTATATCTCTAAATGCTTGCATGAATAAAATAGAGAAAGAAGATATAAATGAATTAGACATGCAACTAAAAAAAACTAGAAAAATAACAAATTAAAAATCCCCAATTAAATATCAAATTAGAAATTCTGAAAACCAAAGGAGAAACCAATAAAATTGAAATTACAAAAACTATTGAACTCATAAATAAAACTAACAGCTGGTTTTATGGGGAAAAAAATAGATAAACCTTTATTTAATTTGATTTTAAAAAAAGAAAGAAGAAAACCAAATTACCAGCATTAAAAATGAAAAAGGTGAATTCAACACCAATGAAGAAGAAATCAAAACAACAATTAGGAGCTACTTTGTCCAACTATATGCCAATAAACTTGACAACCTTACTGAAATGGATGAAGATTTACAAAGATATAAATTGCTCAGATTAACATAAGAGGAAATAAAATACTAAACCCAATTTCAGAAAAAGAAATTGAACAAGAAACTAATAAAAAATCTCCAGGGCCAGATGGCAAGCGAATTCTATAAAGCATTGAGGAAAATAGATGAAGGAGTACTACCAAATTCTTTTTATGCTACAATATGGTGCTGATACCTAACATAGGAAGAACCAAAACAGAGAAAGAAAATTATAGACCAATTTTCCTACTGAACGTAGATGCAAAAATTTTAAATAAAATGTTAGCAAAGAGAATATATCAACTTATCTCCAAGATGATACATTATGACCAGGTAGGAGTTATACCAGGAATGCAGGGCTGGTTCAATATGAGGAAAACTATCAGCATAATTGACCATATCAACACCAAAACTAACAGAAATCATATGATTATTTCAATAGATGCAAAAAAAGCTTTTGACAAAATACAATACCTATTTCTATTAAAAACACTAGAAAGCTTAGGAATAAATGAAGTCTTCCTTAAAATTATTGGTAGCATCTATCTAAAACCATCAATAAGCATTATATGTAATGGGGATAAGCTAGAAGCATTACCAGTAACATCAGAGGTGAAACAATGGATGTCCATTATCACCACTGTTGTTCAATATTGTACTAGAAACGTTAGCTTTAGCAATAAGAAATTGAAGGCATTAGAACAGGCAAAGAAGAAACAAAGCTATCACTCTTTGCAGATGATATAATGGTATACTGAAAGAGTCCTATAGAATCAAGTAAAAAACTATTTGAAATAATAAACAACTTTAGCAAAGTTGCAGGATATAAAATAAACACACATAAATCATCAGCATTTCTATATATCACTAAGAAAGACCAACAGTAAGAGACAGAAAAAGAAAATCCATTTAAAATTACTGTAGACATAAAATATTTGGGAATCTACCCACGAAAACAAACCCAGGAACTATATGGATGCAATAACAAAACACTTTTTTTCCAATTTATTTATTTATTTTTAGTTTTCAACATTCATTTCCACAAGATTTTGAGTTACAAATTATTCTCCCCATCTTTCCCCTACCCCCACCCCAAAATAGTGAGTCTACTGAATACCCCTTCCCCCAATCTATTTTCTCTTATATCCTCCCTCATCTCTCCACCCAGCTTTCTAGTAGGGCAAGATGGATTTCTATACCCCGGTGCCTTATTTATATCTTGTTTTCCTGGTTGCAAGTAAAAAAACAATTTTTTTTTAACATTTGTTTTTGAAACTTTGAGTTCCAGTGTCTTTCCCTTCTTCCATCCTCACCCACCCCTACTGGGAAGACAAGCAATTCAACATAGGTTGTATATGTGTAGTTACACAAAACATTTCCATAGTTGTTATATTGTGAAAGACTAACTATATTTCCCTCCATCCTGTCCTGCTCCCTACTTAATCTATTTTCTACTTTGACCCTGTCCCTTTTCAAAAATGTTTGCTTCTAACTGCCCTCTCCCGCAATCTGCCTTCCCTTTTATCATTCCCCCACTTATCCCCTTCCCCACTGCTTTCCTGTAGGATAAGATACCCAATTGGGTGTGTATGTTATTCCCTTCTTAAGCCAAATTCAATGAGAGTAATGTTGACCCATTCTCTTTCAGGTTCCTGCTCTTTCTGTCCATCATAAAGAGTATTCTCTTGCCTCTTTTATATAAGATAATTTGCCCTAATCTATCTCTCCCTTTCTCCTTCTCCCAATATATTCCTCTCTCATCTCTTAATTTCATTTTTCAGATATCATCCCTTCATATTCAATTCATCCTGTGCCCTCTGTATACATATACATGTACACACCTATGCACACACTCACATGTATATTTATACACACATACACCCTCCTATATATATACATTTATATTCCCTTTAACTATCCTCATATTGAGAAGAGTCTCATGAGTTACAATTATCATTTTCCTATATAGGAATGTAAATAGCTCAACTTTCATAAGTTCCTTATGATTTCTTTTTCCTGTTTACCTTCTCATGCTTCTCTTGCTTCTTTTATTTGAAAGTCACATAAAGTCAAAGTTCAGCTCTGGTTTTTTTCATCAAGAAATCTTGAAAATCATTCATTGGATGACCATATTTTTCCCTGAAGCAGTTTTGTTGGGTAGGTGATTCTTGGTTTTAATCCTAGCTCCTTTGACCTCCAGAATATGATATTGCAAGCCCTTTGATCCTTTAATGTAGAAGCTGCTAGGTCTTGCTGTTATCCTGACTGTGCTTCCCCAATACTCATATTATTCATCCTGACTCCTTGAAGTATTTTCTCCTTGACCTGGGAATTCTTGGATTTGGCTATAATATTCCTAGGATTTTTCTTTTTGGGATATTTTTCAAGAAGCAACGGGTGAATTCTTTCACTTTCTATTTTGTCCTCTGGTTCTAGAATATCAGAGAAATTTTGCTTGACAATTTCTTTTTTTTTTCTTTTTTTTTTTATTAAATTTTTTTTGAGTTACATATTTTCTCCCCGTCTTTCCCCCGCCC
>CM053581.1:412920224-412952189 GCA_028627135.1 Pseudochirops cupreus
TTGATTGCTTGTCCTTCCAGTGGGGATGGGTGGTGAGGGAGGAGGAGAAAGAATCTGGAGTTCCATAATCAAATGTTATGAATGTGTATCTATCTATCTATCTTTGTATGTATATATATATATATATATATATGCAATTATTATTATTATTATTGACTACATCCAACTGGAACTTGAGATACACAGGCACTGCAGTTGTGAGATCCATCCTGCCCTACCAAAAAGTGACATAGGAGAGAATAGACTGGGGGAGGGGGGACACACTGGGATGGCTGTTTTGGGGTGGTGGGCGGGGGAAAGACGAGCAGAAAATATGTAACTCAAAAAAAATTTAATAAAATAAATTTATTATTAAAAAAAAAGAAAATGTAAAAAAAAATAAAAAATTTAAAAAAAGAAAAAGAAAAAGAAAATCATGGTGTTGGGGTGGCTAGGTGGCTCAATGAATAGAGCACTGGCCCTGGAGTCAGGAGGACCCGAGTTCAAATCTGGTCTCAGATACTTAATACAAAAACTAGCTGTGTGACCTCAGGCAAGTCACTTAACCCCAACAGCCCTCCAAAAAGCAAAAAATAAAAATAAATAAACAAATAAGTGAAAAAGAAAATCATGGTGTCTATGTATGGGGTGGGGGAGTGGGACTCTGAATCATTCTTGAGTTCCTTGTTGCCATTTGCACACGTTCACCATTGTAACTCACCAAAGAATACACTACTGTTTGGTGAATCGGCCAACTGCTAAAGGTGAGAGCGCCCACATGCATCTGGGAGCTGGTCTCTCCATTTACTGTCATTTTCCTTGCATTGTGAATGATGCTTAACCAGTGATCCGTGGGAAAAGGAGGCCTTGGATAGCACGGACTTTGAAGTATAGCCTTCATAGGCTGCTATTTATTTAAGTCTTTATGGTGATCATTTATCTGAAAATCTCTTTTATCTTCACTCACACCATTGGGTAATCAAGTTAACACCCTCTGCAGATGCATTTACAGTATTTATTTTCAGGCTATTTAAACCAAGGTGCACTATGGTGATTAAAAGTAGCACAATGAGATGAGTTATGAAATTAGTCTGAAAGAAGAAAATTAGAGAGATAAGCTCAATAAACAAAACCTATTAGAAAACAGACTCACTGGGAGATTAAAGTACACATAATTTTTTTCCCCTAAAGGAATAGATAAAGGTTTATGAAGTGTCAGAGGGAAAATTTAAGATTCTGACATTTAAAAGCAATGCAGAGATAAATTAGTTATCAGATGAATTGATGGAGAGTAGGAATAAGTTACTGGGTACTCAAAGTTCTGAGTAGGGTTCTAGACTGTTTTGAGAAAGGATCAAGGATGACCAGAAGGCAAATCAAAATGGTGCTTTTCCCTCTACCAGTACATATTCCTATACACCTCTAACACACACACGCACACACACACACACACACACACACTCGTATATGTTCACAACATATCAATGCAATATACATGTATGTGTATATGAATGCATGTGTATGTATACTCATATGTATAGTGCATGTACGTGTATATCTATACATACCCCATACGTTCTTCTTGACCCTTTGTTCTTCCCTCCACTTTCACATCTGTATTTAATGTCTCTTCTTCCTCACTACTCCACCCCTGAAAATCTGGCCTCCATACCCCACTGTCTTCTCTGCATTCATTTCTTTCAAGGTTATCAGTAACATTTGAATTATCTACTTCAGTGACCTCTTTCCAGTTTTCACCATCCTTGACTTAATGGCTGCATTTGACATTGTTGACTCTTGTGGTTCCTAGGATGTCGACATTTCTCAGGTCTGTCTTCCTCCTCATTCCTTCTGAGTGTGGGTGTTCTACCCAGGCTCTGTTATTGGCCTACTCCTTTTCACTATACCCTGAGATAATCTGCAGCTTCGTTTACCACTGTGATGGAGATGACTCCCTGCCTGTGCTTGAAGGTCTGATCTCTGTCCTGAGCTGTAGTCTCACATTTCTAGCTTTTCACTGGACGTTTCCACTAGACTATTCCTCTAAAGACTGACACTCTACAGGTTTTTAAAAAAATATCATCATGAGTCCTTCTTGTTTTTCTTATTTCTGTTGATGGTACTGCCCATTCCCCAAGTCACCCAGCCTCCTCCAGGGCAGAGACTGTCTCATTTTTCATCTCTTTGTCCCCGTGCCTAACACAGAATAGGTGCTGCCTCATATGTTGAAATGAATTGCACTGAGATATGTAGTTGAGGGAGAGAAAAGGACTTAATTAAAAATAAATATGATGGTGAGCCTGAATAATAATGAATAAACTCTTGGGAATAAAATATTAATATTTAAAAGGAATTCCTAGAGGATTGGTTGCTATACTTCAGGAATTACTTGTAATGTATTGGGACATGGAAAAGGCAAAGAGCCCATGGACAAAGACCATGTTGCCTCTAGTCATTCATTCATATTTCAATCTCATTTGGAATTAAAATCTAGATAGAAAGTAGAAAGGAATCAAATGATATTAAGATGAAAATTGGAGTGAATTTTTCTTAAATACCTTTCTTACTGAATCCAAAATTCAAAGGCATAGTGAATTAACACAAAAAGAGACTCTTCTTGACAAAGAGTAAGCCCTTACCTCTGTCAGGAAGCCATCTTTGATCATTTCCATTTGACCTTGGTCAATTCTTCTACTTATTTCCACTTATCTGTTCTGCCCTGATTTTGACCTGTTACTTGTATTGGAAGCCAAACCAGAATAGAATGTTCTCCCTTCTCATTTCTGCCGCTTACGTTTTGTTTTGTTTTTTTGCCTTTTTTTTTTTGGAGGGGCAATTGGGGTTAAGTGACTTGCCCAAGGTCACACAGCTAGTAAGTGTTAAGTATCTGAGGCTGGATTTGAACTCTGGTCCTCCTGACTCCAGGGCAGGTGCTCTTTTCATTGTTCCACCTACCCACCCTCACTTCTGCCTCTTCGACTCCTTAGTTTCAGTCAAGTCTTACATCAACTATCAACTTCTTCAGGAGGCCTTTTCCAGTCCTCCCAGATCCTGTTACTTTCCCTTCTGCAATTACCTTCCCCCATCTCCATTTATATTTTATAACACCCAGTTTTTTTCCATTGTTGCCTCTAATTAGAATATAGATTCTTTCAGGGGAAGGACTGGATTTTTCCTTTCTTTGTATCCCCAACACTTAGCACCATGCCTAGCATATAGTATGTGATTAATAAATGTTTGTTGATGGACTGAGTAGCACCTCCATTGACCAAGCCTCCTATATTCAATCCCTTATTTTCCTCCACTTTCCTCTCATTTCTCATTTCGGCTTCATTACTATCTTGTCTATTTACTCAACATCTCTTGATCCACCCCATCTTTTTTCTTCCTACCATAAACATTTTAGGCAGATGTGCGCTGCTACCAGGACTGTTTCCCTAGCCATCAGAGACATGTTTCCCCTTTGGTTTTCTGCTACTTGAATCCGCCCTTTGCCACTAAGATAAACCTTGTGAGTGCATCCATCTGGTCACTCCTCTGCTTCAGAAAGACCTTTGAGCTCTGTAATGATTTCTAATATCCGGCTCCAAAGGACAGATGACGAACAGCCTACACTCTCTCAGGGTCAGGGTAGAGCAGTAAAGTTAAAGGTGGGCCACAAACTCCAAGTGTGTCAGCCTTAGTTTTCGCTCTGAGTCTAGCTGCTCCTCAGCACTGTGTTTATTTACGTCATGTGACACCATGTGCAGCTTGTAAAACACTATGGAAATACTGGGCGTGGTGGCAGTCATCGTGTTTCTTGTCGTCATTGTTGACATCATTATTCTAGCTGTATTAGCAATGCCTATTGTTCTCCTGCTTCTGAGTTCTATAAACTCAATTGCATACATTTTCCCATCTTTCCCTGAGTTCCCAGTATTTTTCTTTTCTTACTCTAGAGCAATGTTCCTTTACATACATATTTCACAATTTATTCATTAGTTCTTCAGTAAATGAGCATCCACTTTCTAGTATTTTTTTCTAAAACAAAATGACATTATAAATATTTTGGTATTTTTGACCTCCTGGGTAGTAAAAATTCCATAATGAGTTTGCTTGGTCAAAGAGGACAAATGGTTAAAGGATTTTTCTCATAGAATCTCAAATGTTTTCCAGTCACATATAACAATAATTTAAAAAGCTTTTACACGAATAAAATCAATGCTATAAGAGTAAGAAGAGAAGAGAAATGCAGAAAAATCTTCACCTCAAATATATTGAATAAAAGTCTGATAAAAGATATATAGGAAATTAACATGATTAAATCAGATACAGGGCAATTCCCCAAAAGGTAAGTTAACAAAGTAAATGAACAGGTTTCAAAAGAAGAAATATACCTTATCAGCAGCCATGTGAAAAAAATGTTCTGAATCTCTCATAACTAAAGAAATACAAATTAAAATGACTCTGATAGTTCATCTCACACCATCAACTTGGAAAAGATGATAAATACCAGAATTAGTCAATGTTGGATAGTCCGTAAGAACTTAGGCACAAAAATAAAGCAGTGATGAATTTGTGAACAAGTTTAATCATTCTGGAAAATATTTGAGATTCTATGAGGAAAATTATTTACCAGACAAATCCTCTTTTATGTCTGGTACATAGTAGGTGGTTAAGAAATGCTTTTTGACTGATTGCTTTTATCCCTTGTTTGGGTATGAATTTGCCATCTAGCTAAGGAATTGAAAGTGACTTCCTTTTATTAAATTCTGATATTTTAAACTGTGTGATCTTTTACATTTGGATTTTGTATCTCTTTAATGTTTTGTGATGTGTGGTGTGATATCCAATCAGTTAATTAAAGAAAATTGTTACACACCTGCCATGTCAATCAACTAGCACCTATTAACTACCATGTTATATTCCAGGCACTGTGTTAAACACTGAGGATACAAAGAAAGGCAAAAAATTAACGCGACATGAAGCAGTCACAGTACAAAATACTAGGCACATACACAAATAATGCCATCATCCCTATTCTCAAGGTGCTTACATTCTGTGGGAAGAAACAAAACATGCATACATAAGTATCTCTGCAGTGTATAAAGAACAAGTACAATTTAATTTGATACCAAGTGGTGAGGTAGAGAGGAGTTGTGGAGGAAATGAGAAAAGGCTAGGCTTTGTAAGGAGGAAGTGTGTTGGGAGGTATGATGAAGGAGTACTTTACAGGGATAGGAGTTAGCAAGTAGAGTCACAAAATGGGAGATGGAATGATCTGTTGTGTAAGAGAACAGGTCAGTTTGGCTGTACTGTAGAATATGGGAGAAAGAAAAATGTATATCAAGGATTTAAAGGCAGGTTATGATCAGGATGTGAAGAGTTTTAAAAACTAAAGTGGAACCAATAGGAAATCATTGGATTTTATTGAGGTGGGAAGTGACACAGTCAGATCTGTGCTTAAAGAAAATCACTTTGATAGCTGTATAGAGGGTTGAGACCAATCAACAGGCCATTGCAGGGGTTTCAGCAGGAGATAAGGGATGGTTAAATGAGGAAAGAAAAAGGTTATGTATGATTGATTTTGTAGAGATTGAGGTGGCACAGTATGGCAACTGATTGAACATGTGGGGTGTGAGAAGACAAGAGGTCAGTAATAACACCAAAGTAATGAACCTGGGATACTGGAGGAATAGTGGTGCTTTTGAAAGAAATAGAGAGGTTTAGAAGAGGAGTACATTTGAGGGGAAGATAATGAGTTCTTCTTGGGACATATTAAGTTTGAGATGTCTTGGGAACATTGAGTCTAAAATGCCCAATAGTGGGTTGGTAAGGTAGGATGCTCAAGGGAGGTATGGAGAATATGAGTCATCTTTGTGGAGGTGACAGTTAAACCCACTGAGGTCACAAAGTCAGAGCAAGAAACAGAAGAGAAAAGGAGCTTGAGTAGGACCTTAGATACCACTTACCTAAACTATTGGGGAACATGCATATTTTGGGACAAATGAGGGTGAGCCAGCAAAGGCAACTGAAAAGGTATTTTCTGGGAGTTAGGAGAAGAAACAAGAGAGGGTAGTATCTTTAAAAAGGCAGAGAAGATAGAGTATCTCCAAGAAGTTGGTCAGTAAGGGCAAATGTAGTAAAGACATGAGGACTAGTTTTCCCTGCAGTCTTATTAAATGGGTACCCCTTCCATCAATAGGTTGTATTCTTGGGTTTACTGAATAGTGGGTTGCTATGTACATTTCCTTCCACTCCTTGTTTGTCTGTTCTGTTCCTGTAACCCACTTTTCATGGTTTTTACCTAATACCAAATAGTTGTGATGATTATTGTTTTGAAATGTATCTTGAGATATGGCCTGCCCCCTTCATTCTTGCATTTAAATTTTTTTTCCTTACTTATATAATCTTCAGAAAGCCACTTAACTATCTAAGCCTCAGTTTTCCTACCTGTAAAACTATTGGATTTGGAATAGATGACCTCTGAAGCCTCTTCCATCTTTCTATCTGTGATCCTACAATCTGAGTATTCCAGGATGCTGTAAAATATTTTTGGTCATCTAAATAAATGTTATTTGCTTTGAATAATTCTGCTATATAAAGTGGTCCCCTGAGAGTTTGATTGGTATAACCATTTTTCTATAAATTGATTTACCTAGGTTTTAAAAAAAATTATATTGCTGAGGTCTAACCATGAACAATAAATATCTCTCCAATTATTTTTCTTCCTTTATTTTTGTAAATAAAAAAATAAAACAACAAAATCATCATGTATATGCTGTGTTGTAATATAGTCTCACAAAATAACATTGGTTCGTCTGTAGACTGGTCATCACTGAGTTCTGTTCATGATGCCCCCATCTGCCTCTTCACTGTTAGGTCTACCAGACTTCTGCCTTCACTCTTGTCTCCTTGGGAACCTCTAGAAAGAAGTTTTCATAGTTTTTCTTTTGTCACTGTAATAGTAAGGAAATTTGAAGATCCCTTTGTATTGCTAAACTAAGAGATACTTAGCACCTAGTTTCAAATTAAGCCTCTGTTAAAGGCTTGATTTGTTAAAGAAATTAAGCCTGTTAAAGAAACAGGAGGTATGAACCCCTGTTGCTGATATAACAGGAAAGGGCTGAACAGGGAGGAGCTATACCGTATTTAAGGAAGAACACAAGCTGGACAGTCAGAACTTCTTGGAGCAAGTATCTGGAGGCAGAGCAGCTGCTACCAGAGAGAAAGAGAGAATTTCTCTCAATGAGCATCTGAAGGCTGGGCTACTGCTGCTGTACTGGAACTTCCATGGAGAAAGTGATTTTGATTTTGAGAATGGGGGAAAGTGATTTTGATTTTGAGAACAGGAGAAAGTGATTTTGATTTTGACAATGGGAGAAAGTGATTTTGATTTTGAGAATGGAGCTGTTGAAGACTTCTGAGGGTCAGCTGGAGCTGCCAGAGGAAGCATGACTGTGGTGTCCATACTTTGTCTGTCTGTGGCTCAGTTAAGTTTTCTCTTCCCAGGAACAGAAACTGTGAAGGACTTGAGGTGGACTGGATACCATAAGCTTCAATATAGAGCAGGAACTATACAGAGATCTGGACAAGGATCTGAGAGCTGTCTGCCTTTGAACTCAGGTGGCAGTTGGTTAGATTCAGGCAGAAGCTGGGACCATGGAAGAGGAGCCATGGAAGCTGAAACCTGCCCCAAGATGAAAAGACCTCTCCATGGGTATTGAGTAGTGACTGACGAAATTGTAACTTACTTGTGACTGAGGGGTGGATGGCCTGTGTATTTTCCACTACCCCTTAAGAGAGTACTGGGCAGTGACTGATATTGTAACTTAATTTCACCCCATGGGTGGAGAACTTTGACTATTTGTACTTTGTGTCCCTTAAAGAGGCCTAAAGATGAGTGAGTTAAAGATAAAGGAGGCTCCTCTCTTAAGACTGATTGAATTAAGGACTTAACTAAATGATTGATTGTCTAAATGAATGTACATTGTTTAAAAGAGAACCATTGAATGATAGAGTTACTAAAAGATTGAGTTACTAAGTGATTGTACTTTGTTCAAAATGATGTGACCACTTTGGTGAAAATTATACGGCCATTTTAGTGATAAGTTGTTGAGTTGTGACACAGTGAATGCTGTATTTTTATTTCCTGTGATAAGCTGTAACATTCTGAATGCTGTACCTTGATTTTCTGTGAATGTTTTACTCTGATTTATTATTGAATAAATTGTTCACTGCACTGTGTAATCAGAACCTTGAAAAGCTATTTTCAGCAGCATTCTTTTGGAAAGCTGCTGAGTGTGGCTTTATGGTCACTCTATTGCAGTTTTTGTCTTTGCTGCATTTATTCACTATTCCTGCATTTCTTTTGGGATATATCTTGGGATATTCAAGAAGCAAATCATCACTTTATTTCTGGTTTCCTCTCTAAAACTATTTAAAATTCTTCTTTATTATGGTATGTCCATCTTTTTTTTTTCATTTATGAATCTCAAATTCCAGAATAGGTCACCTTGGGATTCATCCTGATCTCCATTGCTCTTGATAACACATTAATCCCTTTCCTTCTACATATTCTCGTGGGTATGGAATTGTCTTATATTGTTGAGTGTTTTTTACTTTGTTTTTCTATGTCTTTCCCCTGATGATTTGAAGAACTTGTTTCTGAACTGAATTGTTAAATTTTATTGCTATATGCCTTGGAGTTTGCAGCCTTCCATTTTTTTTTCTGGAAGCTATCTGAATTCTTTCTGTTGGGATTTCATTTTCTATGTTCAGAATTTCTGGGAAGTTCTCTCCTATTATTTCCTTCATTATAGTATTAAGAGTTTTTTGTTTGTTTGTTTGTTTTCTGTCCTGTCCTATATTTCTGAGAAATGTATGATCCTTTGGTTAAATGTACATTCTGTCTTCAAGATTGGTATGTTCTGCTTTCACAGGGAACATATTTTCTTTTAATGTTATTGGGTTGTTTTTTGTTTTTTGTTTTTTGCTTAACTTCAAGATTGTCCACCACTTCCTTATATTTGCATTTCCAATCATTCCCGATTTTGGATTCCACTGAGGCACAAGTTATTATGCTCTAATCTCTCATTTTAACTAGGTATGAATTTTTGTTCATGTTTATTATAAACATCAAATCATTGGGTTTAATTTTCTGATATATTTTGCCTCAGTCTTCTATTTTATGGATAAATTCATCCAATTCCTGTTAAAATTATATTTACTAAGTTTGTTTTTCCCTATTTCAAATACTGCTATATATTTTCTCTCTCCCTCCTCCCCCCTCATGCTTTAGAAGAAAAAAGACAAGAACAAACCTAATGAAATCACCATGAGATAACCTGTAGTTTATTTGTGGAAAATCTGACCTCTGTGTTCTCCACTCCCTTTCTGTTTATGACCTTGACCAGGAAATGTGCCTTACTTTTTTTTTCCTTTTGTAATTTGTTCTGTGTAGTTCTCTGATTTTATCTTTTATCACAAATCCCTTTCTTTCTCTACATAGATTATCCCAGAACCTTGTGTTCTTCCTTATATTTTTCTTAGCACTATACTTTTGAAGGGTGAAGCATATTGGTTGACTCACTACCGCAGGGAGATTCCACTAAGTTGGCTCATATAAGCCCTTGGTAACTGCCCCACCTGAAGGTTTTAAACTTTTCGTTTTTAGGTTGATACAGTCCTCACTTTATAAAGTCCACTGCAGAAGGGCTAGGCTTGGGGGTTGGGGAAAGTTCAGAAGATGGAACACCTGTTAAAGGCACTTGGTAACTATCTGATTTATTTCTAGTTATTTCCAGAACCATAACTAGGACAGGCAACTGGAGCTTTGTCTCAGGGAGTTGAATTTAAAGGGCATTCACAATAGCTGCAGTTTCTCAATAGCATAAGACCATCAGAGCTTAGCACATTGTTAACAGCATTAGTGAGTTAAAATGGGAAACTTCCTAGGGCAGCTAGGTGGTGCAGTGAATAGAGCACTAGCCCTGGACTCAGGATGGCCTATGTTCAAATTTGACCTCAGATACTTGACATACTTATTAGCTTTGTGACCTTGGGCAAGTCACTTAATCCCAATCATCTTGCCTTTCCCCCTCCAAAAAAAATGGGGGGGGAGAACTTCCATATATAGTAAGGGCTATATGTGTGCACTCTGCTGTATCAAATCTTTAGGGTTTTTTTCCTTTTTCTTTTTTTTGTTGTTGTTGTTGTTGTTGTTGTAAGTGTTAAGTGTCTGAGGCCAGATTGAACTTAGGTCCTCCTGACTCCAGGGCTGGTGCTCTATTCACTGCACCACCTAGCCACCTCCTATTATTTCTTTTAGGTCACATGTTGTCATTTCTCTATGCATACTATGTAACCTAATAAATGTTGGTAATGATTGATTATGCTAGTCTGGAAAACAGAGAAGGCTCATACTTGAGTTTCAAAAGAAAAAGTTAACCAAATGTATTATAGAATAGGAAATAGATGAGTTGGTTATCTATAAGCAAAAAAAAATAGCCACAGATAAAAGCGTATTCAGACATAGGCTGATGTTACAAAAACCTTTTTGACCATTGAATAGACAGAAAGGAACAGATAACTGAAATATTTCACCCAAATCATGAATGATCACCTTTTACTTAGGAAAAAAATGCTTCTCTTTGCCTTGGATAGGTCTATAAATTGCAACTTAATTTCAGCCTAAAATTCTCTCTATTTCTCTCTCCCTCCTCCTCCTCCCTTTCAAAGTAAAGCAAAAACAGTCCTTGGCCTCATGAAGCTTACCTTTAATGGAAGGAGCTTATATTAGAATGGAAAACCTCCTTCTCCTGCTTTTCTGTACAACTTTAACAATTAAAGCTAACTTCTCTTAAAGCATGGGATGCAGGGAGGAATGCCTGCTGGTTAACTTATCCCATGATACCCATTCTCTTGCATGGACAATCAGCCCATTCTTTAAAGCAGTTGTAAGCAAAAGTCATGGATTAAGTACAGATTATTATATATTTGAAGGTGGTAAAGAGAGAAATTGATTGCCTCATAGAGAATTATCCAGGTAATTTATAGCAATTCATATAAGAATCCATACTTCCAAGTCTCGTTTCATTAACTCTACCAGGCTTCATCTCATTAGTATACCAGTTGGCAGCATATAAAGCTCTATATTTCTTGCCATAGAATGACTGTTTGAATTAGGCTCTTTACATTAGTTTTTAACCAAATCACCTTTCTGTGCCATGAAGGCACCACCCTGTTTAATTAATATTAATAGTGCTCACTCTAGAATAGATGCGCCACCATAGACTGAACTATAGGATATTTGGTGTTGGTTCCCTTTGGCACTCCTAAGTCAGAGCCAGAAGAGGAATGAGTCTTCCCTGCAGCCTGAATGGACCACTTTATGGAGACAGAGGATGACTCAGAGAACAAACTGATAGGAGATCATTATCTATCGGAAGAGGCTCTAATTCACTTCCAACATGATTCAGATCCTTGGTTCAATAACGTGGCTGCAGAGATGTCTCCATTGGGTGACAGTTCAGGAATCACCACTCAAACAGCAGGGAAGTAATGAGAGCAGGATTTTGCCTCTGCAAAATCCAGGGGTGAAACTAAATTATCTCCAGGACCTTGGTGGCTATAACTTCTATGATCATATGGATCTGGGGTAGCTAGGTTGCCTCCTTGGAGCAGAGTGGATTCATTTTGATGCTGCTACATTGTGATGACTGGGTTGTGTCCCTAGGCACCAGAATTTAGAGAGCACTGACAATGCTTCAAGGCAAAATAAATGAATTTAGTAAGCATACCAAGAGTAATTCATTAAGATTGGAAGCTTCTAAATGCAGCCTCCTCTTTATGCAGCTGTTTTCCAGTCTGCTAACCCTCCCCCTCCCCCCCCCCCGCCAATACTTTCTACTCTTGCCATTGACAACGACCTTTCCAGCAGTGTTCCTTGTCTCTCCTTTTCTAGGATCTCCTGTCCCATGCCTGCATTTTTCTTCAGAAATTGATGTTAGGACACCTCTCATCATGATTGTACCAGTTTTTATGGGAATATTCTGCCCCAAACTATATAATTTCTCACTATGGATCTAGACCTGCTCAGGGAATGAGAAAGGGGATTGGTGGGTATGAACAGAGTATGTTTAGGCTCTATTCCGTCATACTTTGCTATTTTGAGACATATGTGATTTCCTTTCCTTTACTAATGTTTACTCCAAAGCCTTGCTTCTCATCTTGTCTAAGGCTTCATATAACTCTGTCTACACCTTTGCTCATCCTCTCTCCTTTTCTTACTAAGAGGAATAACTGGTTTTCTTCTGGCCAAGGCTAGGCTTTCTACTGTCCTTTTTATTCTCTCTTTGATATTCCCTTCCCTTCCCCTAATCTTATTCCATTTATCCTCCTCTACCCTCCCTTCCTCCTATTTTTATTTCTTTCTCTGGCTTGAATGCTGACAGTGACACACATTCAATTCCATTTTGGGGCAGTTCTGCTTATGACCAAGTTCTTTATATTGAGCCAAAATTTTTGCAACCAAAACTTTTTACTCTGCCCTCTAGAGGTACACAGAAATCTAATACTTCCTTGTGACAGCTTTTAAGATATTGGAATATGGCTATCAATTCCACTCCCAATCTTCTCTTTTCTCAGGTAAACATCCCTAGTTCCTTCAATAAATTCTTATATAACCTCATCTCTACAATACTCTTAAACAGGATGGGTGGAGTAGAACCTTGTCCAGACTGCTGCCATCCAGAGGGTACCCTTTATTGCCTGGAGGGTATGCTTCTCCAAGGGATGACTGTCTTCACTGCAGGTCTGGCCTGGCTTGTGTCACAACAACCCCCTGAATTCCTTCATATTGGTGCTCCTTTCCTAGACTCAGTCTTCTCCCTTCTCCTAGTACTCATGGGAGCAAGAGTTGGACTTCCTATCTCCTACTGTGACTCTGAGTTTAGCCAAATTATGTTTTGTGTTGCTTACCAACCATTATCACTTTCCCTTCCCGGGATCGACTTTCCCCCCAGGTTAAAAAAAAAAAGTCCCCTTTACATTTTTTATCTCAACATTGCTCGTCATCCTTGTTGCCTTGCTTTACATGTAATTTGTCTTAGCTTGTCTCTTAACATTCAGTGTATAGAACACAATACTGTGCACAATGCTATGAAACAATTATCTTCCTTTTTCTGGGCACTAATCTTTCATTAATGAAGTCTGAGATGAGACCTTATTAACTTTTGGATAGCCACGTTATGATAATAATTTTTCCAGCCTATTAAAATGTCTGAATAATATTTAAATAAACTTCTATGTAACCAAGTCTCAGCCTTCCTGTTCTTGTGCTGTTGATATTTTAAATCCAAGGAGGGTGACTTTCCATCATTTCTTGTATCCTCTCTCCTGCCCTAAACCTTTTTGGTTTGTTTGTTCATTTTCCCTTAAGGACAGCCTTGCAAGGTTAGTGCTGCTGTCCTGAGAGGCAGAAGTGACTTTTGATTAGCTAAGAGACTAAATCCTGAATTAAGTGAAAGGAAGTCAAAAATTTTTTTTTAGAGAGTACACTTGTTCTGAGAGGTAGAAATGACTTTTGATTGGCTAAGACACTTCTCCTAGAGATGTACAGTTGTTCTTGGCAGTATCTGGAGGTATAGACAGAGAAAAGGAAGGAACTTTGCTTTTGTTGTTGGGGAGCTGCTTCCCTACATATCTGCTGCCTTGCTTTGAGTTAATCTCCCATTCAAAAGTTTACACTGTTTTTGAACCTTGGTTTTTCAAACTCAACATCCTAAATCTCTCCACCTTATTCAGTGTCTAGGTTTAGATGTTTCTCAGTCAATCAGGAGTCATGACTCCCTGCCCACATGCAGCATTCAGTATCACAGAGCTGGCTTTTAAGAAACTAGCCTAGCTTTAGAATGGGAGTAAGGTTACATTCCCATTAAATTTTACTTGTTCAATTCTGCATTTCCACCCTGAGGTATTTTTAGCTCTCCATATTGTTATCCAGTGTATCCCAGCTTCATGTCACATATAAATTTGATAAGAATATCATCTCTGAGTTCATCCAAGTTATTGAAGAAAATGTCCTGGCTGGGACAGAGCAATTGAGGTAGGCCTGGGCAGAAGACGTCATCTGACTGCAGATATAGACACAGCAGCAGAGGGAAGTTACTGAAGTATCTTAATAAGTAGCATTTCCCTACCAAGTCCTATTCTCCTCTCCTAAAACAGAAAAGGGAAAAAAAAAGTTTAAAAAAAATACAAAGTTTTCTTCCCCAAGAGCTCTCTGAGTCTAAGCCAACCCCATGGCCTTTTCCTTTTGATTTGTAAGAGAATTCTGATTTAACAAAAAGCAAAACTGTTTTACAAATGAGGAAAATGAGTTTCAGTTTCCTCATTGGTAAATAGTGGGAGGAGGGTTAGGCTAGATTATCCCTCTGCGTCATCATCATGCAGTTCTAAAGTAGTTTGTACTAAAGTTCAAGTCAGCTTGTAGCCGTTGACACAAAACAAACACCCGGAGAAAGCTACCTATGCACACCCTGATGCTGTATTACTCTGCCATAAAGAGATAGGACCTATCTACTCATCTTCCTTCCAATACAAAACTTTGCAACTGTGGCATAATGGGCCAGCCTAGCCAACAGCCGGAGGCCTTGGCTCTCACTGCTGTCATATCTTGCCTATGAGAAATTTCCTAGCGGGAGAAAGGCCGGTACCTTTAGGGTGTGGGGGAGAGATCTTGGAAACAGTTACTACCTTCCTGTCCCTCTAGCATAACTGCCCTGCCTCTCTGATTGTAGGAATTTTGTGTTGAGTGATACTGTTACTTAAGCTCCATCCCTCTTTTATCATCAAGAAGAAATTTTATTTTCTAACTTCCTACTTCTTGTCTGCCAATTTAAACATAATCTCAGCCTAGCTTTCCTTAACTGATTCAGCCTGTCACTCAACACAAGATTTTAAACAAATACAAAAGAATTGTTTTCTCTCAAGGCACATTAATAGGCTCAAGGGAAATCTGGATAAGAATTGCTTGTTTTCCAGCGCTATCTGCATTTTATGTTAAATATGTCTAAGGTCGCTCCTGTTGCCATGTGACTAGACACTATAAGCTTCCTTTCAAGAGTCTTACGCATATAAGGAACATCATTTTTGCAGTTTTCTTGAGTTAAACAAATAGTTCCAGTTGAATAGATAGGCAATAATAAATGGCTAATAACCTTCAGAGAGAGCCGCTTGCAATGATTCCTCTTTGCCTACACAAGCAAAGGTTAAATGCTCACCGTCCCTCTTTCCCCATGTTTGCTCTCAGCCTCCCATATTCCACTTTCCTAAAAGACTCCCACTTTTTACAGTTTTTACCCAAGTCAGCATTTCACTCCCTAGTGCCAGTGACTGCTCTAAGTTCCTGGATGGAATGTCCTTATCATTGAATTTCTATACCATAGAAATGACTTAGTCTCTACCCTTGTTACTCCATCATCTCATTTGATACTCAGAACATCCCTATGAAGTAGGTGCTACAGATATTCTTAGCTGCTTTTTATAGAAAAGGCAGAATTCAAGCACAGGGACCTCCTAATGCCCAAGTCCTTTACTTTTCCCACTGCTAAGATGCTGACTCTTCTGACCTCAGAAGCTTTTTCAATGGCTCCCTACTACCCATAGGGAAAATACCCAACCTTTTTCACTTAAGAAAGGCTCTCACCAGTCTAATGCCAAGCTACCCATCCATCACATTACATATCAATCCTCTTAGTGGAATCTAAATTTCTAATCCAACTGGAATACTCACTGCTCTCCTACCCTGAATTCTCCCACCTCCATTGTTTTTCCAGGCCATCCTCCATTCCTGTTGGGTTCTTACTCTTTATCTATAGCTGCTGGAATATTTCTCTTCCTTGAAGGTTCAGCTAAAATGGTACTTCTTCTCCTAAGTCTTGATTCACTTTTAGGCACGTGCTACCTCCCTCCTCAAATTGCATGCCACTCTTTCGTGCCATTTGTCACTCTCTATATCACATCGGACCTGTTGGGGTGTTCCTTCCTATCATTCTTGTGTGGCGTACACATATTTAGTATATGGGCTCCCCAAAGACTTGTTTTTCATCTTCTTATTTACACTATCACTGACCATAATAGGGATTTATTTCCTGTTTGTTGAATTTAATTAAATTGAAATAGTAACTTTAAGAGTTCTGTAGAGCCCCTGGAAGTTTTTTTTCATACTAGGGGTTAGTTACATAGGATTGTAGATTTAGAGGTAGAAGGAGAAGCTTTGATCTGATTCATCCCTCTCATTTTGTAGAAGGAGAAACTGCTATTACAGGGGCTTAACCTCTCTCATAGTAGCCAAACAGAGCAGATGGCAAGGTTTTGGGGGCTACAATGTCAGTACTGACAGGGAGGGTGGGTTGGGGCAGAGAGAGGGACGGAGAAGAGAAGAAGAGGAGGAGGAAGAGGAGAAGGAAAAGAGAAAGAGAGAGGTAGAGAGAGAGAAAGAGAGAGAGAGAGGGAGAGGGAGAGAGAGAGACAGAGAGACAGAGAGAGACAGAGAGACTGAGAGACAGAGAGAGACAGAGAGACTGAGAGACAGAGAGAGACAGAGAGACAGAGAGAGAGACAGAGAAAGAGACAGAGAGAGGGAGAGAGAGAGAGAAGAACTGAAGGGACAAAGGGACAAGAAGCCCAGAAGAGCTGGTCAGCCTTAAGTACTTCTCATTACTTCAGTCTAGCCAGGTCATGTGTAATAATTCCTTTTCTTTTTTCTTTGTTCTGCTCTGGAAAGTTGACTTTAACTTCATACCTTCAGGCATCTTACTGGTGAGGGAATGGAGATGTAGAAAGGAGCTGTTCCTTTATAAGGGGCAAGTTATTTTATTACTTTGTTTTTGGGGGGTGGGATGAGGCAATTGGGGTTAAGTGACTTGCCCAAGTTCACATAGCTAATGAGTATCAACAGTCTGAGGTAGGATTTGAACTCTGATCCTCCTGACTTCAGGGCTGATACCCTATCCACCATACTACCTAGCTGCCCGTAGGTCACATCATTTTAAATAGAGTTCTATCTTTGTCCACAATAACAAAAAGCTTAGTAGCATGACTCTTCTGAACCTTTTCACTGGAAGCCTCTAGGACTTTTTGTCCATTGATTATTTCCTGTTAGCTTGTTTGTATATAATTGTTTGGGGTCAGCAAGGTGGCACACTACATAGGCACTGCACCTGGAGTAAGGAAGACATCTTCCTGAGTTCAAATCTTGCCTCAGGCATGAGCTATGTAACCCTGGGCAAATCACTCTGTTTGCCTCAGTTTCCTCATCTGTCAAATGAGTTGGAGAAGGAAATGGCAAACCACTCTAGTATCTCTGCCAAGAAAATCCCAAATGGGGTCATGAAGTCAGACACAATCAAAACGATCAAATAACAACATATAATTGTTTGCTTGTTGTCTTCCCCATTAGGATATGAGCTCCTTGGGGGAGAAGACTTATCTTTTGCCTTGCTTTGTATCCCCAGCATTTGGTACAGTGCCTGGTATGTGGTAGGTGCTTAATAAATGCTTCTTTACTTACTGGCTGTATCATTGGAATCCAGTAGGGGAAGGGCATTACGGTTCCCTCTCCTGCAGGTAGCTCAAAGACAGCCATGTGTCCTTTGTGAATTTTAATATTACCCAGGGTAGCTTAGGCAGGCAGACTTGTCCCAAATACAAATGCTCTGAGTTCCCTTCCAGCTTTAGGGATCTGAGATTCTGATCCTGTATTTGTTTTTCAAATTTGTTGGGTTATGTTCATGTGCAAATTCGGTTTGGAATTATTCAAACAGCGATTAGCTCCTGGAGGGAAAAAACAGAAGCCAATATGATGAGTATGTGAAAGCAGGTAGGGTTGGTGATTTGCCCCTAGGGTATGGCAGTCATTGTACTCCCCCCAGGCCTTCTCTCAAGTACGGGAAGCACCTAGCTGAAAATCAGTGGGTGCTTTTATAAAAATAGGCAGAATTTGGCACTTTACATTGATTTTTGCAAAGCAGAGCACATTTTTAAAAATAGGGTAGTTTTTTTGTTTTTTTTTTTGCAGCTTCCCCTTTTTGTGACTCTCAGCATATGAGTTTCTTTAAAAAAAGAAAAGAAAGACAATGAGAAATCCCAGACATCAATCTTACTTATCACTTTTTAAAGGATAATGACTACCCAACTCAAACCAAAAAAATGCTTTCCTTGGTCTCTTTGGAAAAGCCCAGAATCAGCCTGGTAGGAGATTCCAGGGGCGTTTTCACTGATGTTGTAAAGTTGTTCATACAAAACAGGTCATTCTCCTGGTTTAAATGCTTGAGTTTCTAGGCACCAATAAAACTGCTTGGCTCCTCCAAACTCCATCAACATCTCTCCATGTTTTAATGTTCCTGTTATTTTGCCTTTTATGTAACTTGAATGTTTTACATTTCTGTCTCAGTGAGGTCTCTGAATAAATGAACTCCAACCATGGATTGTTCTAAAGAGCCTAAGTCTTCTTCAAGTTTATTTTTCCCTTCCAGAAAGTTTCAAAGGGGTATGTATTTGTGTAAGCTAGTGCCTTTGCCCACTTTTGAGGATGGTTTGAAATGTAGCTAGGTGGGTTTTTCAATCCGTATATTCAAGATGAACAGATTTTTAAAGCTTTCTTTGGTTTCCTCATCTGTAAAATAGGTTTAATTAAGACATGCACAAATTGACTTCATGAGGCTGTTGGGTAACCACCAGTAAGAAAATGTATGCAAAGTCTACTGCAAATCATTATAGAAATATGCCTGCAACTCTCTCTCATGTCTTCCTACCTTCATCTGGAATGAATGAATGAATGAATGAATGAATGGCTTTTATTAAGAATTTGATATGTCCTAAGCATTATGCTAAATGCTTGAGATATAAATTCAGTACTTGAGATATAGATACAAAAGTAAAACAGTCTATATCTAGAGTTTACATTTTAACAGGATTTTGGACAATGGTACTCAGGGAAGAGTGTTTTTGTTCCGGGTAGTAATGACAATCAAAAGAGAATGGAACCGTAATGGAGTGGATTGTTATCCCCTTTCTAGAAGCAATTGTAATATGGATTATATTATGGTTCCTTGAGAGGTTGAAATCTGGTGGTTAAAGCAAGGTTACTGTTTCTTATCAGGGAAGCAGGACAGATGACAAAAATATGGATAAGGTGAATGACTCAGACAGAAGTGAAGCATGATCTGGTCTGGGGTCAGCTAGGTATAGTGAGTTAGGTCAGTTTGGACACATCTGTCACCATTCTTGACTTTTCCATTTCCCTTAGCATATCAGGTCTCTGAAGGTCTGGTAGTCCCAGGTTTGTAAGGGGGAGAAATGGGTAAATAATGTTATGGTCAAGTCAACAAGCATTTGTTGAATGCCCACTATGTGTAGACACTGTTCTAAGTGCTGGGGATAAAAAATAAGACAAAAAGTATCTCTAGCCTCAAGGAACTCATGGTCTAATGGGGGAGACCATATGCAAACAACTTTGTAAGAAGAAGGTATATGCAGCATAAAATTGAGGATAATCTCAGAGGGAAGTTTTATAAGTTCTTCATCCAGTTCCCATTCCATATTGAAGTTCACAGTGTCCAGTCCATCTCAAGTCCTTCACAGTTCCTGTCTCTGGGAAGACAAAGCTTGAGAGAGCCACAATAATATTCATACACGTTGCTGGCACCATCATCAATTCACTATCTGCCTGTGAAGTCAACTTGGACACACCAAAAAGGTCTGAGAACTCAACAGAAATCATCAACATAGAAATTAACACAGACCCACAAACAAGGTCGAGGAGGTCAGCACAAATCATCAGTAATGTCCCAGGACCTCCAAAACCCTCCTCCAGGACTTCTTTAAACATACAACCAGAAAATCCCCTTTCAGGGCTTCCAGTAAGATCCTGGGGCTTCTGTACAAAGTATCACAAACAAACATCAACACAGACAGAATAGACAAACAGAGTGCCGGGATACCACACGTTTTCTCCTTCTTGACTCTGCCACCACAGGAATCCTCTTCTCAGTTCTGCTGTCTCTAGCCTGGGCTTCTCCTTATATATATTCTCATTAGCTCCTTCCCAAGAGTTCACAAGTTCTGGGTTCACAAGTTGTGGGGTTCACATGCTTTGTTTCTTAACAGACTTGATACAAGGCTCAAAAGAAACTTGAAGTGAAACAAGATGTTAATTCAACAGCTGAAACAAGGTGTGAACTACTTTTGTTTTTGCCATTACACCCCTCCAGCATCTCTGCCAGGAAAATCCTAAATGGAATCGTGAAGAGTTGAACATGACTGAAAACAACTGAACAATACTTCGCATTTGTGCCTGCAACATAGCGGAAACTTACTGAATTACTGCCTGCTAACTGACAACCTGCTTATAGTCTGCTTAAACTTTTTTTTTCTTAAAAAAGCTGTATTCTAACAGAGAACAGTAGTGACTGTTACTGACTTCAGGCCCTTTCAAGAGAGTGGAGTTTGTGCCAGAGGGTAAGTTAGTCAACATCAGGAGACTAAAGTCAGTTGGGAAGAAAATAAATGTAAGTAAACCTGTAAACATAAATTCTAACACCAAAGGGCAAAGAAGTAATATTACAAAGCATTCATTCAGAGAAAAATGACTCCCTTCTTATTGGGAATGTGTGAGATGAAAGAGTTTGGAGTCTGAATCTCAGGTCAGAAAAGGTCTTTATTCCTTCTCATGAGGAAGGACTCTGCCTCTGTCACCCACGTGGCGTCTGCCAGGGAGAGAGCCACAGGGAGAAGGCAGCCCATGGTTATATAACCTTCTAATGCAGAAACCCAGCCCCCCCAACTGGCCTTCACTCTCATTGGTGGGGGGGCTGATCCACAACCTAAGCGTGGGACACAAAGGACCTGGAAACATGTGGGTGTCCAATGAAAGCAGTCTTAACCTTATTTGGCGTATCTTCTGTTGAGGTGGCTCTGGGGGAGGGTCTCCCTAACCCTAGGCCTAGTGAATACTGAAGCCACACTAGATTTGATTTTTCAGAATGCGGAAACTTCACTATAAATTATCCCTCACAGGAAGAAGGAGAGTCATGGGGGTATTCATCCATGATCTTTATGCTTTGTTCCTAAAGACCCAGAAAAGGGATAGGCATACAGGGCGCAGAAAAAATATGATGGGAGGTGGTCTGGGGGAGGTGACTTGCCTTTCATGAGAACAACAGAAAGTAGTCATGGTTCAGATTTTCTTGCTCTGGTGGTCGAAGTCAACAGAATAAGATAGTGTCAGAATTGTGGATGATCTCTGAGATGCCCTTCTTCAAAAAAGATTCTGGACTACTTGGAAGATGGTATTTCATTCTGTCCTGAAATAAAACAAGGCTTATTGTTATTTTTTTTTCCTTTTGTATCAAACCTATTATTTCTTTGATACAGAAAATCCTGAGTAAGGAAACTCCCTCTATCAATGCAGATGGTCAACTCTTCCACAAGTTATATAGTGTTTTTGTGTTGCCTTAGGCATGGAAGCAATTAATCCAGTGGTCATCAGTCAGTGAGGTGCCTAATTGTTCTTAACATGTTTTGATGTATTCAAATCTTATTCTGAACCATATGCAAACATTTGTGTTCTGCTAATATTGATATAAATGGATTCTTAGCTATTTCAGTGGAGATCACGAAGCCAAGCCCAGATTTTATTTTACCTTTCTCTTGTTGAATTGTTTAAGTCATGTCTAACTCTTCATGACCCCATTTTTGGGGTTTTCTTAGCAAAGATACTGGAGTGCTTTGCCATTTCTTTCTCTAGCTCATTTTACAGATGAGGAAACTGAGGCAAACAGGGTTTCGTGATTTGCCCAGGTTCACAAAGCTGGTAAGTATCTGAGACTTGACTTATTCCAAGTCCAATGCTCTATCCATTGCTCCACCTGACTGTTCTACTCTGCATTCCACAAAATTGGCCTTCTTGTTCCAGCTTAGCATTCTGTCTCTCATCTCCCTACCTTGGTGCAAACTGACCTCTTGCAGTGCCTGGAATGAACTCTCTAGTCATGTCGAGCTCTGAGACTTCCTAGGTTCCTCATGGCTTGGTTCTCATAGTTGGTGGGCTGGTTGTTGTCCTTTGTTCTGGAAAAGAACCAAAATGACTTCATTATGTTAGAGTTAAGGTACGGTGTGTCCTACTGTGGCTGATCAGACCGATAGGAGCTCAGAATGTTCTACCACAAGTCAGGCACAAATAGCCCAAGTTAACATTTGGGGCAGATTCTCTAAATTTGTGTATCTCGAATTTCTTTTGAGCTGTTTCAGTTCTGCTCTGCTTATAGAGTACAGCACCTTCTCTGATGTGGGCATGCCATGCTGAGGGGTCCTGTGCCAGTGTCTCCCATGCCACACAATCAATTCTGAAGCTCTTCCCATAAAACCTCCTATAGACACTCATTGCTGTCCCACCCAGTTGTTTGTTCTTTCTCTCTATTCATAAATGCTCATCTCTTTACTTGTTTGTTTTCCCTCCTTGAGGGCAGACTGGTTTGTTCTTTCCTTGTCATGTAGTATTATACCTGGCCCTTGGAAAGCAGTTAATGGTGGTCTTGTAGTGTAGTGGGTAAAGTTGGTGAATTGAGTGATGAATATATCTCACCTATGGCACTAATTAATTTCCTGTGTGACCTTGGGCACCTCATTCAGCATCTTTGGAAATCACTTTTTCTTCTGCGAAATGAGGGGATTGGAGTAAATAGTCTCATAGGCCCCTCCCAGGGCCATATCTACAGCTCTGAACTTGTTTTCTCTACTACAAAATAGAGACATGAATACCTGCATTATAGGGATATTACTTGACTCCAAAGAGATAATACATATAAAGTATTTTGTATTTTTTAAAGTTTTGTAAAAATATTGGGATTGTCATCATTATTGTTGATGATTATTGGTCTTAATTGAATTTTTTATGAGAAGGATAAAATGAAAGTCCCAGATGAGTTTCAGTGATTTTTAAATGAATTTCATTTCTCTCTTCAGAATCTAATAATGATAACAATGATTACCATAATTGAAATAATACTAGCTAGCATTCACATAGCTCTTTAAGATTGCAAATATTACTTCATTTGATTCTCACAACAACTCTGGGGGGTGGGTGCTATTATTATCTCTATATGACAGATGAGGAAACTGAGGCAGAGACAGATTAAGTGACTTGTCCAGGATCACACAGCTAGTTAGTATCTGTGACCAGATTTAAACTCACTTTCTTCTCTTGCTCCCTCTACCTCCTGGCTGCTTGTATTCCATTTTATCTGAAATAATCAGGAGTTGGCAGAATAAAGAGTATTTTTACCTTTTCCCTTTGTTTAGAATGAACTTCTCCCAACTTTTGCTCACTTTACTTTGTGTTCTTCCAATAGAGCATTTATTTATTATCTTTGTAAGCAGATGGCGTTTATTTATTGCCTTTGTAAACAGCTGGCACATATTAAGTGCTTATTATTTGCAAATTATTTCTATACATTGGAAAATGGGATCAAATACCTGGAATACAGCCTGACAATGGGAAGCTTAACTAGCAAGGAGGGCAGCAAATTTGAAAGTAATATTATTATTTTTGGCAGAAAACCGTGTTTTGATTCCTTAGCACTGCTGTGCCTGGCTGCTTCTAGTTACTCTACTGTCCCTCCCACGGGTTTGGGTTTTCTCACATTGGAATTCTTGGCTGTCCTGCTCCCAGCAGCCTGTTTCTTTCAGCTACTGCCTCCCTGGGTCCCTTAAAACCTGTTTCTATGCCAAGTTTTTATTTGTACTTTAAAAATATCCTGTTTCTCTCCTTTCTCCCACCTCCTACTTTGTTTATTTTGGAGCTATCTTCCTGAGCGCTACCTTTTTTGCCTGGATCTATTGAGAAAACAAACACGTGGGAGAAGGTGGGTCTCCCATCTTCTTTCTCCTCTCTCCCTGGGGAGGCTGGGACTGAAGGATCTTGAGCATCTGGCTTTCTCAGGTTATGAGAGGCAACGGGACACTGGATCAGGTTGGGTTGAGCAATGGTTCAGAGCTACAATAAGTCAGCATCAGGGCAGGATTGAAAGTGATCTGAGATTCTGGGTCCCAGGAATGGAGGCAGAGGAGGTCTGGTATGGAACCAAGCTAGATTGGGCCTTGTACCATCTTAGTACCCAGAGCAGTGGGCTAGTTTTTGGTGTCAGTGTGCCAGGGACCTCAGAGATTATGCAGCCTGACCCTCTCATTTTACACATAACTTGCTCCAAATCACACAGGAAGGAACTAAGGGGGAAAGCCAGATTTGAACCCTGGTCTGCAGGTTCCAAAGCCAGCAATTCTTTTCTTTCCTTTTTTTCACATTTATTTATTTTATTTTTAATTTATGGAATAAAACTAGCTTTTCCATAATGTAGTAAGGTTGTGTCATTCCATTTTTTTTCATCTGTTTGTACTGCCCTACTAGCTTTTTCTTGTTTAGATCATATAGTGATATATGAGAAGTAGCATAGTGGTGCATCTTTGGTTTCAGAGTCAGGAAAATCCAAATCCAAGTTCTGCCCCTGACGTTTGTTGGTTGTGTGAATCTGTGCTAGTTACTTGAATTAATTTCCTGGGGAGTACTGAGACTGTTTCTGTTGTTGTTCTTCAGTTGTTTCAAGTCCAACCCTGTATGACCCTATTTGGCATTTTCTTGGGAAAGATACTGTAATGGTTTGCTGTTTCCTTCTACAGCTCATTTTACAAATCAGGAAAATGAGGCAAACAGGGTTAAGTGACTTGCCCAGGGTCACACAGCTAGTATCTGAGGCTGAGTTTGAACTCGGGTCTTTCTGACTCCAGGCTCTGTCCATTAAGCCACCTATCTCTTCAATATAGGGAGTATACTCCATCAATTCTTCCTTTGTGCTTGAGTCAAAATAGTCAAAATCTTCCAGATTTGTTTGGGGAGGGGGAAATAAGTTTGCATGCAGAGAAAAGGGAAGGAACAAGAAAGATGCTTGTATATAATGGACCAAAGAACCTGCTCACTCTGATAAAGGCAATTTAAATGGATTGTTTAAGAATTAGAAGCAGCATGAAAACATAGCTCTAGAAGCAAAGGACCTTGATTCAAATTCCGCTTAAAGACACTTACCTGGCTGACCTTGCATTATCCCCTAATTCTCCATTTCTTTCTCTTAAAAATAAGGTGGTTGTATCAGAGAGCCTCTGAAATCCATTTCTGTTCAAGATTTATGATCCTACCAAATAATAAAAATAATAAAACTCTTCTCCACCCCTCCCAAACAAATCCACGAAGATGACAATGCTCTGAGACACGGATGGCTTAGCAATTTTGTTCACTTGAGCCCACGTCTGTTCATATGTTGTTGTCGTTAAATGTAAGTTCAGCAGATGGTATGCATCATCCTGCATGAAATGAGCACATTTTGATGATTTTCACAGTGAGATGCCATTGGTGCTTTTGAAATCTTGATGTTCACATTGATCACAAGTTCAAAGACTAAAGGACTGAAGTTCACAAAACTTGACCTCATCTACAATTACAGCTCTGACCCATATTAGCCGTGCGTCCTTAGGCAGTTAAACTCCCTGAGCCTCAGTTTCCTCATCTGTAAGATGGGGATAGTATTTCTCAGCCTCCTAATTTAATAGGTATAGTGCTCAAGTGAAATAAATCAATCTATCAATTACCATTAGCTTAGTGATCATATACCATGGGCCAGGCATTCTGCTTGGCCCTGGTAATAGGAAGACAAAGATGAACTAATCCCTGTCCTCAGGAAGTTTGCATAACACAGGCAGTAATGTAGGTAAGTTTATTTTACCAAAGCAAGGAATATTCACACCTTATGGATACCTTGTTTCCCTCAAAGATTCTAAGGAACTGATAAAAAGTCAGTGTCACATGGTGGATAGTGTGCAGGCTTGGAGTTAAGGAAACCTGAATTCCAATCCTGATTTAGACAGTTGTTTGCTGTGGGTATCTGGGTGAGTCATTTTGCCTCTCTTGGCCTCAGTTTCCCCATCTATGAAATGAAGAAAATGGACTTTTAGGTCCTTTTCAGTTCTGGACCCATAACCTTCTGATTCTATGGTCCAATGAACTGGGCTTGTGCTTGATCTGCCCATGAAATGAAATATTTTTATTTTGCTTGGGTCCGGTGGCAATTTATTTTGGCTTCATGCCTTGAATCACTTTTTCTAAGCAGGCCTCAGGGAGGGCAGCAGTAATAACACTAAGCTGAAATGATTGTTCATTTCTCGTATACCAACTGTTCACATATTTGAGGCACAATGATCTAACAAGCAGACTATACTAGTCACACACGTTCGGATTGTCTTCTTCAGGGGTGGTTTGGCACATAGGGGCGCTAAGGATTCTCTCACTGGTCACCTAAGCTGCCAGTCTCTTGTTTAAGTGCTGAAACTGAACTGGTGTTTTATGACAGAAGCATTCTACTCCTTCCTGAAGTTATATGTGATTTTTGCTGTTGTTTGTTTTTGTTTTTCCTTTTTGTTAAGTTTTGAATTTAATAATCTTATGCTTAACTGTAACAGGTTCCCCACTAATACTTTTCCCTGGGTGACCCCTCAAAGTCATGAGAGGTTGCATACTATGCTAAGAATTTTGGATTGAGGATGAAAAGACTTGTGTTCAAATCACAGCTCTGTGATTTACTACTTGTGTGTCCATGAGCAAATCACTTCAAATTTCTGGTCCTCAGTTTTCTCATCTGTACAAGTGAAGGGGGACAACTTGTTGGTACAGTGATAGAGCACTAGTACTGGAGTCAGGAAGACTTGAATTCAAATCTGGCCTTAGGCACACTGGCTGTGTGACTCTGATCAAGTCACTTAACCCCAATTGCCTCCCCTCAAAAAGAAAAAAAAACAAGGGGAGGAAAAAACTAAGTGAAGGAGGTGGGTTAGATAAGTCTAGGCAAGACTCCTTTCACTTCTGTATCTTTTTATACTATTATAGGGCTTCCTCAAACAAGCATGACCTTATTTGTGTTGGAGGGTTATACATGTTTACCTGCAAGCATTAGGGTTCCAAAGGACATCAAACAATCAGGCTAATTAGTTGTTTGTTTGACTCACATAGAAATTTCCAGTCACAACATTTTCAAAACCTTTGAAGACATATTCAACTGTTATTGATAGAGAAGGTACTTTGACCTAATAACTTAATAAAGTGTTTGGGTAGGAAAATAGCAATAAACCCAAGTCATGTGGGAACAGGCTGAGGTCTCCGTCATTCCCCTCATCTTGTCTGATGCTAGGTTTGTTTTGAAGTCTATCAAAGATGAGGTTACATCTGACTACTTTTGTTCAGTTAAAAACAAGCAACAGGTATCTACTAAGCACTTAAAATATGGCAGGCACGGTGCTAAGCACGAACAACAAAAACATATATTTTTTTATTCACTTGTACAAAAGTTTGGTGAACAGTAAATATAAATGAAGGCAAGGAAGAACTTGCTCCATGACCACTTCCATCTGAATTCCATTGGAAAAGATGAGAATGAGATGATGATGATGATGATGAAAGAATGGATGAGCTATCACATTCTTCACAGAAGGGAATTCTCAAATTGATAGAACAGAGATCCCTTTCAGTATCTGTGTAGCAGTAGCAGTAGCAGAAGCAGTAGCAGTAGCAGGAGTAGTAGCAGTAGCAGTAGTAGTAGTAGTAGCAGTAGTAGCAGTAGTAGTAGTAGTAGTAGTAGTAGTAGTAGCAGTAGTAGTAGTAGTAGTAGTTGTAGCAGCAGCAGCAGTAGTAGTAGTAGTAGTAGTAGCAGCAGCAGCAGCAGCAGCAGCAGCAGCAGTAGTAGTAGTAGCAGCAGCAGCAGCAGCAGCAGTAGTAGTAGTAGCAGCAGCAGCAGCAGCAGCAGCAGCAGCAGCAGCAGCAGCAGTAGTAGTAGTAGTAGCAGCAGCAGCAGCAGCAGCAGCAGCAGCAGCAGCAGCAGTAGTAGTAGTAGTAGTAGTAGCAGCAGCAGTAGTAGTAGTAGTAGTAGTAGTAGCAGTAGTAGCAGTAGCAGTAGTAGTAGTAGTAGTAGTAATAGATCAGTTATGGCTCTGCCCATTGCTCCTGAATAGAATTGGGCATGGCTTCAGAGTTAAGGAGTCATGCACCAAAAGATCATATTTATCATCTTATATGCCTCAATGATTCCACCAAAAAATAAAACAAATTACTCTTTTGATTATCATGAAACCCTGCTCTAACGAGCAAAAGAGGCATTTGGACTTGATAAGTAAAAAACATAATGTACATCAGAGAAAAAATAGACACTGAAGATTTGTAGCTTGAATCTTGAGGTCAAATAAAACCAATGAATTAAGGCAGCACTTTAAAAAAAATAAATTTTGTTCATATCTAGACAGCTGGAGCCAAGAATATCTGAGTGAAAATCCAACCTCAAACACTTAATAGCTGTGTGACCTTGGGCAAGTCATTTCACCTGTGTTTGCCTTAGTTTCCTCATCTCTAAAATGAGGGTCATGGTCAACAATTACCTCCCAGAGTTGTTATAAGTATCAAATGAGATAATATTGGTAAAAAAAAAAAAAGCTTTTAATAAACTTTAAAGTGCTATATACATGGTAGTTATTATAATGTTATTATTACACCACTGACTTTTCTCAATGGATCCCTACTGCCATCTATTACAATGAAGACTTTTTTAAAGGTGGAAGAAGAGAAAATTCAGCAAAGTGAACCAAACTGTTGAAAAGGGTTGGTATTATATCTAGTACTCTTGGTCCCTTACCTCCTCTACAAAGAACATGACCTCTTTTCTCTGAGGTCAAGTTTGGTCATAATTTTACAACGTTCAGCTTGGATTGTTTCATTGTTATTCTTTCCATTTTTATCATTGTTATAGTCATTGTCTTTTTTCTGATTCTGTTTATTTCATTCTTTATGAGTTCTTGCAGCATCTTTCCATGCTTCTCTGTTTTCATCATATTCTAATCCAGTCAGATTAGTAATTTTCCATTATATCCATATACCAAAATTTGTTTGACCATTTTTACCCAATTGGTAAATATCTACAGTCTTTATAATTGTTTTTGCTATCTGTCTATCTATCCTATCTGTCTATCTATCATCTATCTATCTATCCATCTATCTATCATCTATCTATCTATTCATGTTTATTATCTATCTATACATGTGTGTATATGTATCTGTGTGTGTGTGTGTGTGTGTGTGCTTGTGTGACCTTTATTTCTGTTGATGACCTCCTTGAGTTATATTCCTAGCAGTAGAATCTCTGGGTCAAAGGGTAGGGAAATTTAGTAATTTTCTTCACATAATTTCTAATTGCTTTTCAGAATAGTTAGATGAGTTCAAACACCATCAACAATGCATTGGTGTGGCCTTCTTTCCACAATCTCTCTAAAATTTACTATGCCCATTTTTGGTCACCTGTAATTTGCTGAATATGAAGTAAAACTATTGGGTTGTTTTGATTTACATTTCTCTCAATGGATGTGATTTGGATCACTCTTTCTCGTGGTTGTTAATAGTTTGCAGTTTCTTTTTTGATAACTTTATATTCTCTGACCACATATTTATTGGGGAATGGCCTTTGGACTTACATATTTCTGTTAGTTGTTTACCTATCTCATATATCAGACTTTTAGCAGAGATATTTAATAGAAAAAAATTTTCCCCAGTTGAGTGCTACATGGATGAAGTCAATACTTAAAATACCTTTTTCTCCTCTAGGCAAGACATTGAGTATGAAGTTGTCAAGGAGAAAGCTTTGGCTATATATTTCTTGGGACTTTTTGGCATCCTGAAATCAAAGTTTAATGGGAAAAACATGTTTAAAGCAGTTAACAGAGATGTAGTGCCATACTTAACACACACTTTAAAACTCATAAAATGGACTATTAACAGCTACCCATGCCCTATTAATAAAACACAGATTGTATCACTCTAAGACACCTATGGAATGATAGTCTCTTCCTCATCAGGAGGAAAGACAAGAATTGATGAATATGCTTAGCACACTGGATAAATAGGTTAAAAACTTAAACAGTACTTCTGAGTAAGCAGAGATATCTTTACCAAGTAAGTAATTGCAAGTGATAGATATGGTGACTTTCGGATGTATCAAATGTAACTAAACATGGTTTATCTAAGGACAGAGCCTATCAAATAGTTAAAATCCACAAGTGGAATCATTAAATTCTCTGTGGACAGCATTCATGTGAACTCTGTGAAGAATCCTCAAATAAATGGCTGAGTCATTGAGATTTATTTATAGAAATGGAGGAGTTTATGATGGTAATTCAAGACTTGGTTCATCACCAGCAGAAACTACGTATGGGTTATCCATAAAGAGCTCCAGCAAATTAATAAATTCAGATTATGCAAGAAAACACTCATACATATGCTGTACAATGTTGCTGGATGCAAAAATTTAGCACCTACCAAATACCTCACAAGACTCAACACTGTAGATAGTATTATAGCTCAGAAATTCACTCACTGTTCACTAATTTTCAAAAGAGGACAAATCTCAAAGCTAAGGAAAGAAGAAGAGAAGGAAAGAAGAAGAGGAAGATAAAGGAAGAAATGACAGAAGGAAGGAGGAAAAGAAAAGAACAAAAAAACCTTAAAATATTTTTGACAATTCAACAAAAAAACAGACTAGAAGCAGTATATCATTAGAGCTGCTCCCCACAATTCTCTTGATGTATCATAAATCCGCAATAATGTGAAGACAGTGTTTTTACTCCCCTGAATACTCATAATCTTCAAGCCAGGTCCAGTCAAAGTCTTTACCCTTGTCTGGAAGGTTTCCCCTCCTCATCTCCATCTCTTGAATTCCCTGGCTTTGTTCAAGTTAGTTTAAATCTCACCATCTGCAAGAAACTTTTCCTTTGCTCCATTAATGTTAGTAGTGCCTTCCTTCTGATGACTATTTCCATTTTACCTGGTATATGGTTTGTCCAAAGTTGTTTGCATGTTGTATCCCCCATTAGACTGGGCTTCTTAAAAGCAGACTGTTTTTGCTTTTCTTTGTATCCCCAGAGCTGATTGTGCCTAGACCCTCCCCCCAACCTGCCCTCTCCTCCATCAGTCCCCCTTTAATCCCCTTCCCCCCTACTCTCCTGTAGGGAAATATACCCTATTTAGTGTGTATATCATTCCCTCCCTAAGTCAAATTCAATGAGAGTAAAGTTGACCCATTCCCTTTCGCCTTTCTGTTCTTCTCCTCCATTGCAACAGTTTCTACTTGCCTCTTCTATATGAGATAATTTACCCCACTCTGTCTTTCCCCATCTCCTCTCATTATATTCCTCTCTCATCTCTCATTTTCACTTTTAAGTATCATCTTTTCCTATTCAACTGATCCTGTGTCCTCTGTCTATGTGTACCTATATACATATATACACACACTCACATATGTATTCATACACCCATATATACTCCTATATAGACATATATGTATGTATACATATATACATATACATACATATATGTATACACACACATTTATTTTCCCTTTACCTATCCTCATACTGAGAAAAGTTTCATAAGTTACAATGATCATTTTGCCATGTAGGAATGTGGCAAATAGTTCAACTTTGATAAGTTCATTATGATTTCTTTTCCCTGTTTACCTTCTCATGCTTCCCTTGCTTCTTGTATCTGAATGTCAAATTTTCTATTCAGCTCTGGTTTTTTCATCAAGAAAGCTTGAAAGTCCTCTATTTCACTGAATGACCATATTTTCCCCTGAAACATTATACTCAGTTTTGCTGGGGAGGTGATTCTTGGTTTTAATCCCAGATCCTTTGACCTCCAGAATATCAGATTCCAAGCCCTTTGATCCCTCAATGTAGAAGCTGCCAGATCTTGTGTTATCCTGATTGTGTTTCCACAATATTCAAATTGTTTCTTCTTGGCAGCTTGTAATATTTTCTCCTTGATCTGGGAACTCCAGAACCTGGCTATAATATTCCTAGGTTTTTTTG
>CM053581.1:412958827-412970269 GCA_028627135.1 Pseudochirops cupreus
CCCCCCCGCAGGTTCCGTCCCTGGCAGTCCTCAGCAGGAGTCCTTAGCAGAGATTCTGGCAGGCTCAAAGAAAAAGGAGTTTGCACTGCAACCACAGCTGCTGCCTCTGCCACCACTTCCAGTCAGCACCAAAAAGAGAGACTAGCTTGGTTCCTGGCGTTCTCTTGCTCCACCCCTTCCTGCTACATCAGCAAGTTTAAGGGGCATGGAAGATCTTCAAATCCCAGTATCATTACACTGCCTCACTTCCCCCTTCCTCAGTGACTCTTAAGCCTCAGGCTGTTTCCAATAATTCAGGATTTTACTCTGGGTGGGGCAATTGTCTCAGAACTTTTCTGGGTCAGGGAGGGGGGATCAGAGCAACTAGGTTCTATTCCTCCATCTTTACTTCTGGAAGTTCGGGTATATAATTTTTAAACATCCAGGCTGTGGGCTGGTAGCCGCAGAAGAAGCTGCTGTTCCTGCTGTGGGCCCTGGGTTTTCTCTTACCCAGCTCCAGTGATCCTCTGTCCTGTGCTGATACTAAGGCTGCAAATTGCCCTTAGTACGGGTAAGACTGCTGGCTGGCTGGGGCTTCTTCTCCTCAGTCTGCTCTACTCTGCTCTCAGATCTGTGCTGGTACAGCTCCTGTGTGCTCTGCGTTATCCTAGCCCTGCCCTGAGTAGGCACTCTCCTGGGCTAAGAATCTGCCACGCTCCATCTCCCAATGGGTTCTGTCACTCTTAAATTCGTTCAAATTCACTTTTAAGCTTTTGGCAACAGAATTCTTGGAAGAGCTTGGAAAAGTTACTGCTTTCTTTCCACCATCTTAGCTCTGCCTCTCCATTTCTTTCAATATCAGCAAGACTATTATTACTTTTCTCCTATTAAGAAATATATTTATTTCAATAGTAAACCATACTTTTGATGCCATTGCTATTGGGTGGTACAGCAAACCTCTTGATCTCAGGACCAACTTTATGCTCCTACAAATTATTGGATATATCTATCTACAGATTAAAAATTAAAAAGTTTCCATACTGTTATGAAAAGTGTTTCATCCTTGCAGACACTCTGAAAAGGCTTCAGGGAGTCCCATGGGTCCTTGGTCCAGACTTTGAGAACCCTTGCTATATGGAATTCCCATGCACTTCCTTTTACCAATGCAGGCCATCTACTGCTATGAGACTTAATGTGTTATAGAGTGTCCTAGAGTACTGAAAGGCCAGGTGTTTTATGCATACTGATAGCTAGGTTGTGTCAGAGGCAGGCCTTGAATAAGTCTCTCCGACTCTGAGTCTGGTTCTCTATTCACACCACATTGCCTCTAGCTAAAATTGTTATTGGAACCAAAATGTGGAAGATCATGGCCTTACTTTCTTCTGACTTCCTTGATTTAATTGAAACTTAGATGTAAAATAGCCAATTTGTTTACTATGTAATGATTTAGTATAATAATATTGTTGTAAGTTAGTGGATCCTTGACTAAAAGTAGTGAGGGGCATATTAATTTGACTTTTAATAAGTTGATTAAGCATGTATTAGTCAATTACTACGTTTCAGAAACTGTGGACACAAAAACGAAACTCAGAAAGAGCTTACATATTGTTGGCAGAGACAGTGTGTACATATATGCAAAATTTAAATGCAAAGTAATTAGGAACTGGTAGTTAGAAGAGGCCAGGGAAAGTTTCCAGTAGACGACAATGCATGAGCTGTTCTCATTATTATTAAGCCTTCTTTTCAAAGAAGACCAATGATATCATGAGAGTTATGTCTTGGGTAGGGCATGAGTTGGATTTAAGTGGAGCAGAGTAGTCAGGACTGCCTACTCTCTCCTCCAAAGTCACCCAAATCCAGTGGCAAGACAAAAGCCAAGATGACTGGTGATGACCCAGGATGCAGTGGGTGACCTTGACCTTTCTAAATAAAGCTAAGGTCTTTCCTGCTTTTCAGTTTGTCGTAGTGTTGGAGGAAGGAAGAGATTCTACGAGTGGAAAAGCGTGTGTGGAGAAAGAGGAGAAAAGAGATGATGCATTACCTGCAAGTGGACCTGGGGAAGGGAGAGTGCCATCCAGGCTTGGAAAAAACAAAACAGAAATAGTCCCTGCCCTTCAGGAGTTTAAATTCTATTGAGGAGAATGTACATATAAACAAAACAAAAACAAGGTATTCCTGATAAGCATCTCAAATGCAAAACAACAACAACAACAAAACAACCCAAAACAACTTCAGAGCAGATTAATTCCCTTAATTCACACCACGTCATTAGGAGAATTATTCATGCTCCCAGCGTGGTGCCACACTTCTCTGCACGTATAAATGCAAGCAGAGAATAAAAGACAGATGAAAATATCGAGGGGGAAAATCAACAATTAAAAAATTTCAAACTTTAGCTTTGCTTTCAATTAAACAACCAAGGAGGTGAAACAGTGTTGAGGTAGATTTGGTTCATTTTTGATTAAAAGAGGCAAATTCATTTTGATCTCTCGATTATTGGGAAAGACCTGTTGGAATTCTTTAGGAATTGTATGTATTATTTTTAATAGTTTATTATGAAAAATATCATTCCTCCCTTCAATAAAAAACAGCTACCATATGAAAGCAGACATGGTCTCTTTTTTTCTGCAACATTAAAGTCCAAGGATCATAGGTTTCCTCTTTCTAGCACAAAGAGAATGGATTAAATGTCTTAATTCTAGGATGTGCTTTGTTACTGGTATATGGGGAAGGGAAAAATTGATTTTGAAAATATTTATCCCTTGAGTTACTCTGACTCGTTCAAGGGAGCTACTCTATTGTCTGCTCTGCCTCACCTTCACCATATAAGTCCTTTCTGACCCCCTCTGAATGAGGAGGAAAAAGGAAAATGGGAAAATGGAGATGTGTTTTCCTTTTGATCTAAGCTTTGATCAGCATATTTATATGCAGGCAGGGAGCAGCTTCTGAGACATGCAGATTGGAGCATCTTCCCCATTGATGAGGGTTCTGTGCCAATACATCTAACAGGATGGCAGAAGAAGAAGGTGGGGGGTGGGAAACACCAAAGGACCTCTGTTTTTATGCAGGGGTTAAATCAGACAGCCAGTCAACAAGTATTTATTGGGTAGCCATGGAGTGTGTAACTTTGAATGCTATCCCATGCTTGGGCCACATCTCACTTACTGCTTAGGCTTGCCAAGCAAGAGATTTAACTGTGGTTAAGCTCTCCATACTGGTGAAAGGGGCTTTATTTATCCTTAATCCAGAAATTGGCATTCAATCTTACGTATCAAAGAGTTATTGCTGGTGTGTCACTGAAACAGGTGATGTGGCTATTTGCTCACATACAGAGAGACAACACATCTGCCCTTTCTTCTGGGACAGCCTGTTTCCATGTTTGGATGCAGTTGTTCCCAAGGCAAACTGGAAGGCCACTCTGCTTGAAAGAATGGTGCTCAGTGTGGGCTTTGGATCAAGAAACGTTGTCTGTTTCTAATTGGATTTAGAGCTGATTTCTTTGTTTTCATTTTTTTTCACTTCCAAAGAACTCAAAATGCTTAGCCAACTTAGCTGTTATGGTTATTAGCTCTCAAAACTAAGATTGCATTTCTGCCAGGTTAGGTCAGGAATCCTAGCATGGTCTTGTTGCCATGATGTCTAAGCCTCCTTTGTGTGGCACTGGCTGACCCCATCTCCCCTCCAACTCCTCCCTTCCTCTCCCTTCTCCTCTTGCTCCCACAACTGCGGGCAGTGAATAATATCAGGGTGGAACTGAAAGCATGTGATTGGGTGTCTAAAGAAGTAGTTTCTAATTCTGTCCTTTTTTCATGAGCTAGTTGTATGACTTTGGGCAAGTCACTTAAACATTCTAGACTTCAGCTTTCTCATCTCTCAAATGAATGTCAAACCAGGGGGGATCTGAGTAACTTTCCAACCCTAAAATTCTATGTTATATTCTAATTCCGACCACGCCTTCATAATAGTTACCTTCTCCTCTCCTTTCCTCTCTACTCAATTAGTTCACTTCAAAATTGAAGGGATTGGACAAAAGGATCTCATAGAATTGTAGAATCTTGCAGCTGGAGAGGATGCTAGTCTAGAGGATATCTAATCCAACCTCTTTTTGTAAAGTTCCTTTCAGGTCTAAATTCTGTGACTACATTTGGAAAAGGAGGAAGGATGGATGGGAAGAAGCGTGAGAAGGAAAGGAAGAATGGAAGAGAAGGGAGAATGGGAGAGAGAGAGTGAGGAAAGAAAAAGGAAAGGGAGAAGAAAGGAGGGGAGGGAAGAAGAAAAGAGAGAAGAGAGGGAGGAAGGAAAGAAAGTAAAAAGGAAAGGAGGAAAGATGAAAGAGAAAAATAAAGACAATGGAAATGAAAGAGGAAGGAAGGAGGAAGAAAAGATGAGAAGATGGGAGAAGTAAAGGGAAAATGGGAATAAAGAAAGAAGATAAGATTTAGAAAATAAAAGGAGGTAGCTACTATATTCTTGTAATAGAGAGTTCAAGCACAGTTTCCACTTTCATTTCATACAAAACGAGTAGCCTGAAAATAAGAAATGGGGCCTAGTGGTCGTTGTTGATTTGATTCTCTCTCTCTCCCTCCCTTGTCTCCACTTGGGGCTATTGGAGATAGAGGTCCTGAGAAGAACTGTTTTCTCCCCCTGAGAGACCATTGACTCCTACTGATTATTCCAGTGATTGTCCAAAAAGAATAAAACCTTCCTTTTCACTGAATTTTACCTCCCAACCTTAATCAAATGGGAGACTAGGACAAATTATCTTTGATGGACTGCTGGCAGGGTTGATTTTCACTAACATCAAACCTACCATAATTTCTTTCTAATGTTCAAACTGATCCTCCAGAAGAAAAAAAAAGACTCAAACCTCCCACAAATCTCTCAATTTCTCAAGAATCACACTGGTGAGAGATAAAATGTCAGCTACTTCCCTTGCTAGGCATTCTGCCAGAAGCCTGTGGGTCCTGGTTTTATTGCATATTATATTTGTGAGATGTGGCCTGTGCAGAATTTGAACCTTCCAGCTGCATTCAAGAATAACCTTGATTTAAATCAAAACACCTCGGATGGACTTAACTTCCCTGAAGAATGGGAGGTTCAGAAAAAGGTGATAAAATAGAAGTCCTGGAGTGAGAAATGAGTTGAATTTGAGAACCCCTTGCACATATGGAACTTGTGAGGACATAGACGAATGACATTCCCAAATAGGAGAAATTTACCTTCTGTGAGCCCTCTAAATTATAGCAAAGTGACTTAAATAATGGGATATCGAGTAGGTACATTGAAAACGTGCCAGGGACACCTACTTTTTGGAACAACAATTTTGTTCAGAGTGACCATTTAGAGAAGTGTGTGGGTTCTGCTCCCAGGTGAATTGCATAGGGACAAATAAACTGTAAACCTTGTAGGAAATGCAGATTCTGTAACGGCCAGCTGGCTTTGCATGATCAAATATCATTACAGAAGTACGGGGCAATGGAAAGGATACTAAATTTAGGATTGGGGGAAACTTAGTTCAGATCCCATTTTAGACTTTTGCTGACTCTGCAACTCAGGGACAAGCCACTTAACTTCTTTAAAATGAGATCTTGTGATCTGTAAAATAGGCATAGTGTTATTGGTAGTATCTGCCTCACAGGGTTGTTATGAAGACCAATGCAGGGAAAGCACATTGAAAAACATAAAGTTCTACTTGATGTCTGTTATCATCATCTTGTCATCATCATCATCATCGTCATCATCATCATCATCGTCATCAATCATTATTATCATCATCATCGTCATCATCATCATCGTCATCATTGTCATCGTCATCATTGTCATCGTCATCATCGTTATCGTCATCATCATCATCGTCATCATCATCATCATCATCATCATCGTCATCATCGTCATCAACATTGTGGTGCCATAGTTCATAGAGCGGCAGCCCTGGAGTTAAGAAGACTCATCTTCCTGAATTCAAATCCAGCTTCAGACACTTACTAACTGTGTGACCCTGGGCAAGTCACTTAACCCTATTTACCTCAGTTTCCTTGTCTGGAAAATGAACCACAGAAAGCAATGTGAAGCCACTTTAGTATCCCTGCCAAGAAAACCCCAGATAGGGTCCTGAAGAATCCAACACAACTGAACAACAACAACATTGTTACTATCTTATCGATATGTTGGGTGTGGGTTGGGGGAAAGTGAGGTGAGTGTAGAAATGTTAGAGTGAACAGAGAGCTTAAAGTGGGTAAGCTTCATAGGACTAAGGTGATGGTAGAAGATGTTGACATGATGAAGGAAGGAGCAGATTTTGCCAGAGACCCTAATGAGAGCATTAACCTCTCTGCCATCCTGAGGCTGCCTGTGTAAGTAGCCCATCAAATCAGGAAGCACCAAAGTCTTTGGCCTGATGTCCCAAACTCATCCTTTGATTGTTGTTATAGAGCTAAGCCCATTGGAGCCAGGCAAGAGTTCACTGTGGTCAAGTTGTGTAGCTATGAAGGGTCTGTTTCCACAGCTAACTTTCCCTGTTGGTCTGTACTTCTCCTCCATGTTGTGAGGTTCTCTGAGAATCTCTTGTATGTTGCTTGTGTGCTGCCTGAGGTTTCAGGAATAGAGAACACCAGAGAACTCAGCATTAATCCTGTGTGACACAATCCATGACAGCCTTACCCTTGGCTATCTCTAAATGTTTCTCTAATGTCCATATTTCCCATCAAGGCATCCTTCACTCACAAGCCATGTCTCAAGCACAGACCCTCCTCACCTCTTCCCTTAGCTATTTTAGTTGTGTTCTTTTTGTTTCTTTCACTTAATGTTATTTTATTTTTTTCCAATTACATGTAAAGATAATTTTCAACATTCACTTTTATAAGATTTTGAGTTCCAATTTTTTTCTCCCTCCCTTCCCCGTCCACAAGATGGTCTACATTCTGACATAGGCTATACATGTATAAACATATTAAACATATTTACTCTTTAGTCATGTTGTGAAAGAAATATCAGAACAAAAGGGGAAAACTACAAGAAAGAAAAAAAAGTGAGAATAATATATTTCGATCTGTATTCGGACTCCGTAGTTTTCTTTGGATATGGGTAAGCAGTTTTCATCATTAGTCTTTTGGAATTGCTTTATATATCATTGTATTGCTGAGAAGACATAAATTATTCATAGTTGATAATCACACAGTGTTTCTCTTACTGTGTACTGTGTTCTGGTTCTGCTCACTTCAAACAGCATCAGTTCGTGTAAGTTTTTCCAGGGTTTTTGAAATCTACCTGCTCATAATTTCTTATAAAATGATAGTATTCCATTATATTCATATACCAAAACTTGTTCAGCCATTCCACAAATGATGGTCATCCCCCCAGTTTCCAAATCTTTGCCGGCACAAAAAGAACTGTTAAAAAATATTTTCATACATGTGGGTCCTTTTCCCTTATTTATGATCTCTTTGTGATACAGACTCAGAAGTGACATTGCTGGATCAAAGGGTATGCACAGTTTGTTTGCTCTTTGAGCATGGTTCTAAATTGCTCTTCAGAATGTTTGGATCAGTTCACAACTTCACAAACAGTGCATTAGTGTTCCAATTTTCCTGCATTTCCAACATTAATCATTTTCCTTTTCTGTCGTATTAGCCAATCTTATAGGTGTGAGGTGGAACCTCGGAATAGTTTTGGTTTGCATTTCTCTAATCAGTAGTGATTTAGAGCATTTTAAAAATTTCATATGACTTTAGATAGCTTTAATTTCTTCATCTGAAAACTGCCTGGTCATATCCTTTGGCCATTTATCAACTGGGGATGCAGTTGCCTTCTATTTTAGTAAGGCTCCTTACCTCCATTTTCTCCCCACATGAATCTTTTCTCCATTCAGTTGCCAAAGTCTTCCCCTACATACTGGGCTGTTTCATCTGCCTATTCAATAAACTCTAGTGTCTCCCTGATTGTCCTCTGATTGCTATTTAAAGCTGAACCCAATATTTCCTCTCCCTATTTTTCTCATCTTTTTACATTTATTCACCTCCATTCACTCTACAATCCAGGTATTCTGGTCATCTTCCTGTTCCTCATTCTTGACATTTTGCCTCCAAACTCCATAGGTTGGCACTCATCATTGCACATACCTCAATGTTCTCCCCTTTTCCTTTGGCTTTCTTCATGACTCACCTCAAACCCTACCATCTATAAAACGCTTTTCCCATTCCTCACCCCCAAATGCCTTCTTACTGAGATCACATTCATTCCTCTCTATATATATTTAGATATATATTTATATCTAGATGGTGCAGTAGATAGAATACCAGACCTGGAATCAAAGATTCGTTTGTGTGAGTTAAAATTCAGTCTCAGACACATACTAGCTGTGTGACCCTGAGCAAGTCATTTACACCTATTTGCGTCAGTTTCCTCATCTGTAAAATGAGCTGCAGAAGGAAATGGCAAACCACACCAGTATCTTTGCCAAGAAAACCCCAGAAGGGGTCACAAAGAGTCAGACATGACTGAACAACAAAAATAAACTTAGTCAACACGGAGTTATGTACTTGGACTCTCCCAATTAGAATGTAGGCTGTCCTAGGGAAGGACCTTTCTTTTTGCCTCAGGGCTTAGCACATACTAAATGATTAATTCATGTTTGTTGACTTAGTTGGTAGCCGCTGCTGAGCCTTTGATATTCTCCCATGTACCTGTCCAAGACTGCGGGACCTTATTGACTTTGGACCCCAACAGAAAGTGTTCTTTGGACAGTATCATTTTAGCATATGCTTTCACCATCAATTCACATTTATTGAACACTGTAAGATACACATGATGTTCTAGTTCTAACTATTAGTGGTGTTCAGACTTTGACTTTTAGGAGTAGTAGAACACGCAAAGTAGTTTGGGGTCTTTAAACTGCTATGTACTGTGGGGAGGACTTGGAATGAATCCCAAAGAGAGAATGAAAAAATGATTAAAAGTTTCAGAAATAGGCCTATGAGGAAATGTTAAAAAGAACTTTATTTAGCCCAGAGATGAGAATCCTGGGGTGAGGGCAAACTTAATCACAGTCTTTAAGGGGGGTAAAGCGATTTTATATGAATACCATTAAACTCTTATTCTCTAGTCCCAAATAAGACATTTCAGTACAATTCTAGGAGTAACTTCTTAACTTTAGGAAATGTGGAATTTCTTCCTTTTAAAATGTCAGTAAAACATTAGCTTTTTTTTTCTTTTGAAGTTGTTGGCAAGAATTATTGCCCCATTTAGGGGAAAGGAACATATTGCCTCTTAAGAACCATTCTTGCCCTAAGGCGCAGTAAATAGTTGGTGTCGTTTTGATTTGATCTGATTTGATTGTACTTTATTTTATTTTGGTGAGCAACTTGGGGGAAAACAAGGCTTAGCCTTGTCCTTCAGGAAACAACATTTCGCAAACAACCCATTTTGGGGTCATGAGTCCTTGAAAGTGCTCCCTTTAAATATGTCTTTTTTAATCCTATTTTTCCCAAACCCATTTTTTGTTAGTTGCTCAAGTAGCTTCTTTGAACCCTTTGAGAAGCTTCAAGAAGGTAGGTGCCCTAATTAAATTCCAGCAAGGGATTGTCTGACCTCGCTTCCTGACCTCCTCTCCTGCCATTTTACTCTGCCTTGGTTCAATGTTTTCACATAGCCAATACACGAGGTCAGAGGGGAAAAAAGACCTCAGCGAGATAGCTAGTATAATATGCCTCTCCTTTGCAAGGTTTTTTTTTAAACAACTAGACTTTTTTTCCCAATGGCTATTTGCAATCCAGAACAAAGATATTTTTGCTGCAGAAAAGCTCAACATTTGCCATGTTCTTTTCTCAAAGGAGATTTTAATCATGCCTTACCTTGCCACTGTCACCAAAAAGAAGAGTCTGTAGCATTTTAGAAATGTGAATTTATAGGAGAATTATGTAAGGAACACACACACACAAATGCACACGCCTACATATATGCATATACATATATGTGTGTGTGTATGTGTGTGTTCTATATTATATATTATAGGGATAATATAAAGGCAACATTATGTCACAGGTCATATTAATAAAATTATGTCCTATATATGTCATATCACATCATGTTACATGTTATCTTAAATTTTGTTGTTGTTCAGTTGTTTTTCAATCATACCCAATTCTTTGTGACCCCATTTGGGGTTTTCTTGGTAAAGAAACTGGAGTGATTTGCTGTTTCCTTCTCCTGCTCATTTTATAGATGAGGAACCAAGGCAAATAGGGTTAAGTGACTTACCTAGGATCACACAGCTAATAAATGTCAGAGGTCAGATTTGAACTCAGAAAGACAAATCTTCCTGACTTCAGGCCTAGCACTCTATCCAAAGCACCACCTAACTGCCCTTGTCTAATATTGTGTTACATTATATACTATATTGTCTATATTACATTATATTGTGTATATTATACATTGTATATATAATATGCTATAGTGTAGAATAGAAATTGTATTATATTCCATTATATGATGTTATTTGTTATATTATAACATTATATTGTATTATATCATATCACGTTATATCATGTCCTCATATTATAATATTGTTGGCCCCATTATCACAGGAAAAAGAATAGGGACTTTATTGGTAAAAAGGAACTCTCAGATGAGAAAACCTCATCTGTCATTGCAAGTCAACACTTTTTAGCAAGGTATAGTCATAGAGCATTCATGAGAGCCATGAAGGGTAAGAGACTTACCCAGAGCCACACACAGCAAGTGCTAATATGTGGTTTTCTCATCATGATACCTCCCAGTATTGAAACTCCTTCCATGTATGCTGATAATAACCCATCTTTAACCTGTAATCGTCACTTTAGAGATAGAAGGTAAATCAGAAATCCAGTCCAACTGCGTACGAGTGAGTCTAAGAGATTAAGTGAGTTACCCGCCATCACACAGCCGAGTCCCATGTTCTGTTTCTTATCCACTACTTCATGTTGCTTCTAGGGGGTTGCCTGAGGGGAAAATATTATTAATTTCCCTGAAAAATTTACAGGTAAACTATGAAGTACCCTTGGGAATGGGAGGACTCAGGGGTGATGCTGATTATAAAGTCCTTTAGTGGAGCAGGGCAGGGGTCTTAACTGTGGCAACAGGTGTGTCAGTACACTGCTCAGCTGTTGAGAAGCATTAGATTTAGTGTCCAGGCCTTGAATTCACACCCTCCCTGTAGCTTACTGCTGATGTGACTCTGGGCTAATCAATTAATCTCTCTTATCCTCAATTTCCTCATCTATAAATTGAGAAGGTGTAATGCCATTCACCAGCAGATTCCCAAAGGAATGCTACTGTGAACAGCTTTTAGAGTTCAGATTACAAAATAGAGTGAACACTCTGTTTATTCCATTACAAATCAAGACAAACATTCAAAACATTATAATATTCACAACATTACATCTTATAACATTAAATGGCCACACAGTTTTCACTACAGTGGCCACAATA
>CM053581.1:412970769-413043167 GCA_028627135.1 Pseudochirops cupreus
AAAAAAAAACACAACCCAACCCTTTGCCCCTCTCCCACCAATCCCCAAGCTGATAAATAGGAAGGAGAGGCAGCTACTCTCCCTCACTTCAGCACCTTGGGCCTCCAGGAGTGAAAAATGAAGGTGATGATGACCATCGGGAAGAGCTGTACAGAACCTCTTCAAACAACAGGCAGTAACAGACACTTGTCTCAGTGGAGGCGTTTCTGAGCATCAATGAGAATCCCTAAAGGGACCGAACCTTTTTTTTTTTTCTGCTTAAATAGGGAGACTGTTTGACAGCAGGGCTGGGTACTCTATAAACACCTGTGGAAGAGGAACCACAGGGGGAGAAGAGGACATGAGCCAATTGTCTCTATCAGAAATCCTCTGCATGAGAGAAAACACCCTTCCCTGGGAGGAGGAGGAGGAAGAAGAAGAGGAAGAGAAGGTTGAGGAGGAAGACTAGCACATTTTAGTAAGTAGGACCTCTTTCTGTGCTGCATTAGCACAATTTCTGTTTGTCTTTGTCTTAATTAGGGACCAGCTGATACTTCCACTGGCCAGATCTCCTAGAGATAAGGACCTGCTCCTGGAGATCAGAGCAAGTTTGCCACATTGTTTTGTTTTTTTTTTTTCTGAATGCATTAGAATGTCAAAGATTGATGAGTGTGGTAATCGATTCCATATCATCATGCTGTATTTAGACAATTATAAACACTGCTAATATAATGTTTCAGGGCACTTATGAACAATTAGTGATCCCACGCTAGATTCACACACGTGCATTAGACGGGAAGGATGAAGTAAATACCTTGCCACCAGTGTCCTGTGAATCTAAATATGACTATTTTAAACAAAAGGATGAGTGGAGAGGAAGAAAAAGAGAACATAATTCCAATGTTCTTCAAGCCAAATGATAACAGCAGGAAAAACAATAGAATTCTTTTAGTAGAGAGCATGCTTTAAAAAAAATGAAATAATTAATAAAGACCCTGAGTTATTTCATTATGATGTGTGTTTGCAGTGTGAATGCAAACATTATCCCCAGTGTTTATTTCAGGTGCCCTATGAAACTGATTTATAATATGTTTAGTCAGCTTGTAGTGATGGGAAAGGGATGATAATACAGTCCTAGAAAATCACAGAAACCTGTGTATGTGTGTGCAAGTCTCTCTCATGACATTAACACAAAACCACACCAACACAGATATCCACTTAAAAAAAATTTCAAAATGACTCATACATATTGACTTCATGGCAGTTTTTGTGCATACAATGAAAACCAATTATCTGTGGAGAAAATTTGACTGTGAAGGAAATTAAATTGGTTTTTAAAGACTTCCTTAAACAGCAGTAGCTAGGGAGAGGCCCAATAACACTTTAGCTCTGAATTGTAATGGCTTCGCCATATTAATAAATCATGCTTTATCCTGACTTTTATCGAAAGATGTGGATGGGGAAGACTGCACATGGCAGGATGAAGGCAGAGGGACTGGTCTTTGCTGCGTCTTTCGTGTCTCAGGCTAGTCTACCAGTGGTCCAGGCACATTGGAAGACACTCTGGCAGGGGGGAAGGTAAGTCCAGACCAGCTCAAAAATGAAAACCAGTTAAGATGCAGTTAACAAAAAAAAAAAAGGGTTATTGCTTTGTAATTGACAGATGGAAATGTGTTCTAGGTTGCTATGATTTGGAAAGGTAGGAAGAAAATGTTTTTTATTTTAAATCTCTCTGGTCCCTCCTCCTAGCATTGTGTTTACCAACTTACATGGAAAAAAAAACAAAACCAAACTATTGTTTTCAGCGTCAGATTGTTTGGGTCATTTAGAGAATTAAAAAAAAAAATCATTGTCCATTATGTCTGGGAATGTCTAGGAATAAAAGGGATCTTTTTAACATGGAAAACATATTGTTCCAGTTATACAAACAATACACATACTTTTTCTTTGTTTCAGTCCACGATATTAACATTGACTTTTCCATGTGTATTCAGTCCCAATTCTAACTGTCCAATAACTAGAAAAAGAAAAGAGGGTAAAGAAATGTATTTTACCTAAATAAGGGACCTTGACCTACAAAACCAAAGTACTGGATCATTCCAAATTCCAAAACATTTCCTTTATCCTTTCTCAAGCAGGAAATCTGTCAGGTTCTTGTAGCTTTAAGAAATTGATTAGATGAACTCAATAAGATTTCATTAATTCATACAAACAAACTTTATACCTTTAGCACTCGATTTGACTGAAAGGATGGGGAAAGCGCCGATCTGTTATTTCTAACCAAACCAATGTGATGACCCCATATATTAAATATTCTGGGGTTCTTAATGTACCCAAGCAATTATTGGAATAGCTGCTGTCACTATGTTTTAGAAATATGAAGTCATTTTTCACATCAGTTCCATGAAAATTGAGCCTTTGAAAGTGATGGCTTTCCAGGGCTACATCTGTGTTACACATATACATAGACTCAAATACTTTGCCATTAACTTCATTCAAGAACTTAAATATTAACTAGTCTAGTTAGTTGCAGTTTACCAAGTGCCTCAGTGCTATGACTAAACATTTCTTAGGCCCACGGCTTTTGGTAGAGACACTTATTAGCTGTATGATCCTAGACAAGTCACTTGACCTCCTTCTGCCTCAGTTTCCCTATCTGTCACATGAGGATAATAATAACACTTACATTATAGGGTCAAGGAAGCAAAATAAAATAATATACATGAAGCACTTTGCAAACCTTAAGGCACCTGCAAATGCTAGCTATTTTTATATTGTCCACTGAAATATTGAAATTGGAGAATAAATTGTTGGTTTTCTCCCCGCTAAGAAGTTACATCTTTCTGTTTTATTTCTATAGCCACTTTTTCCAAAAAGCACATTTCTATGGACTTAAATAACTCTTAGATGACATTGATGATTTAGTGCTTGAGGTGGAGGTTCCTCTAAAATAGGTGGGTTTCTATGGTGTTCTCTTTTTCTTTTCCAGGACCATGTAGTCAAACCTTGTTTCTTTATCATTCACAAGTACCATGTTTTAGTTGCTGCTAGTGTTCTCACCCAAGATCCAAGTTTACTTTTTAATCTCCAATCAGACAGCAGAGATAACACAAGTGAAAAATGGCAATTAGAATTTTAATATCTAATCCAGGCTGTCTGAGATTTGTGCATAGAGCTGGCATTTTGTGGGCCTCGATAACTATGGGAGAGGCAAGGCAAATTTATTGGGCACAAGGAGAATTATGTCTATAAACACGTGCATGTACACATACATCCATATGTGTATAACTTGAAGAGTCAGTTATTTACAACATGAAAACACAGACCCTTGGTAACTAATGGATACTTGATCCCAGAATGTGGTTTTCTGTGTGAATGTGTAGCTGAAATCTAATATTCTAGCTGGCTGGTGCAGAGGATCCAAAGCTAAAATTCCTGAGCATGAGAATATCATGCAATAGAGGACAGCCCGTTCTGTGTGCACTTTCCTGTTGGGACACATCACTTTAAATCTTTTAGTTCAAGCCATGCATATTCAAAGGGCAATAAATACCCAGCCTCACATGAAGAGAATCAGTCACAGATTTTTGCTGCTGCTGAGAAACAATGAGTTAAACTCTTATGTATCTTATTCCTTAATCATCTAGTACATGAAATATTTTTTGGGGGGGGCAAGGTAGGTGGGAATTGGAGTGATGTGTGTATGTTTTCCTTTTTTCATGAAATAAAAGATCCCTATGTGAAACCAGAATTAGGAAACACAAAATATACTTTGGGCTTCCTGCTTGACTCTCAGCAACCCTTATTCCTGAAGCATAACAACTATTAAAGTCTGAGTTGTAAATTTGAAGCTGTTTTTGTGTTGAGGGGTGGGGGTAGGGAAGATGACAATGTTAGAACACAATATGTGGGTAGGGAGGTCATTAAAATCGTGGGAGGAACACCATCCTCTCCTTTCAACTGAACACACTCATATAGGCCTAGATACATATATGTACCCATAGACACACATACCCACAAGTCTTTGGTGGGGAGTATGTTCTTTTATTATCTATCACTTTTATTAGTGTTGAAAACTATAATAAAAATAATAAGATCGGTTCATATTTATATAATTCTTCAAAAATGTTACTTATGTTATCCTAAATGAATATCACAACAACCCTGTGAGGCGGATGCCATTATTATCCACAATTTACATATGAGTAAAGTGAGTCTCAGAGAAGTTAGGTGATTTACCTAGAGTCACACAGTCTATCAGGTGGGAATCAGACCTAGATCTTCCTGACTTGTGAGCATACATCCCTGAAAGAATGGACCTCAGCTATTTTGGAGCTCCTAGGCACATCAGCACCAGTATCAGGGGATGCTTGTCTCCAGCTAGTTTGAGGCAAGGAGCTTGATTTGGGAATGCATCCAAGGTTGAGCTGTGTAGCAGAGATGGTGGGACAATTGGGAGACTATTTCAAGATAAAAGTGCCTGGGTGGGATCTTGTCCAGCGTTCAGGTCAACACTGATCACATGGCCAACTGCTACCACTTAGACATCTATTTTCCTGACAATACAAGAGACAATTACATAAACTTGCAAGCAGAAACTGGCCCCCATGTGTGCTCTCCAGTCTCATTCTCTATGTGCATTTGCAACCTCCCCTTGTGGCATCTTTTTTTTGATTTTTTTCTTTGAATCATCCCTTTCCATTTAAGATAAGAAAGAAATAATTCATGTAAAGCACTTTGTAAACTGTCCAGTATTACATAAATGTCACCTATTATTATTAGATATAAAATATTTGTCTATTAAAAATGTTCCAAGAAGGGAAATTGTTTCTTGAGCATAACATGATGTATGTCTTCAAAGCCTCCAAGAAAAAAAATAAAAGAAGAAGCAGTTTATAGCACTTAGAGTGAGAAAAATGAAAAGTTTCCCCGTGTATTATTGCTTCATGGTAGGGCCCGATGAACACTTACTGTCTTCCCCTTATTTCCCTTTCACATTGGTTTGTTTCTATACCTATGGAATTTGAGAGAAGTTTTACTCTGAGTCTAAAATACAGAGTGTCTTTTAAACATTTAACTTCTATTTTCTAAAAAAGCCACTCCTTAAATGCTTTTGTGTGTATATTTTCAAAATCCTCCAATCAATTATTAGGAATCAAAGTGAAATTAACATAACATGCAATGTTTTCGGAGTTGGCTATGGAGGTGGAGAAAGTTTGGGGGGATGTTTTTAGGTTTTTAAAATGGGATTTGGAACTGTCATGGTGTGTCATGACTTGTGGACCCTTTTGACCTCTCCTCTCTTCTCTCCCCTCTGACAGAGAAAGGGGGGGAGAGAATGAATTAATGAATAAATAAACAAATAAAGTGAACCTGAGTCACTTTAAGAAAGCTGTTCAGTGGTGCACACCTATGTAGTACAGGTGTCATTGTTATTAACTGGCATGCATGATTAAACCTCCGCTCATTGCGTTGCATGTTTACTCTGCGGCTTTGAAAAGTGAGCTCTGAATAAGTACAGAAATTGTTTGCCAGTGGAACTCCATAGCCAGTCTATAGCAGACACATTGTGTACCCAAAGTCAAAATATGGACAGTATTTGCCCAAGCAATGGTAAGCAATTCACCAGGACTGAGTCTTCCAAAGTCCCAAACATTTCTTTCCTTATCATAAACTACTTTTCCTCTTTTTTCTCCTCTCTTCTCTCCTCTCTTTTTTTTCTCCCCTCTCCTCTTTTCTCTTCATCTTCCTTCTGCTCCCTCCTCTCCTTTTCTTTTCTTTTTCATTGTTGGCTATTTTTCTTTAATACTTTAAACAAAGGTAGAAAGCCTCCTCCACTCAATATGCTGACCAATGTAACTTGAATGAATATAGAATATTAAGAATTTTTGAGTTAAGCTAAAAAGTTACTTCCAGTTAAAAGAAAAAAAGTCAGATGATAAAAAACTGTCTAGATACATTGGGATCCTAGGGAACAAGAGTTCTTCTGAGCCTCCTTAATTGAACTGTCTGGTTAGGCATGAAGGCTTTGGGAGAGGGGGGAGGTTAGAAGGAGTTAGGGTAGTTGCTGGTATATGTTTAATATATATCTGCATGATTTTCTGTGAAACATTTGGCCTCAGAATAGGAAGACTGGGGCTAAAGGGACCAGTAGTAACTCCATCTCTCAAAAAAAAAATCTGTTTTCCTCTGTAGTTGACTGGATGGGAGGGAAAAGGTGGAATGGGGTTGTGGTGTCTGGGAAAAATTATGTGATCAATTGACCTAGCCAAGAAACTGTATTTCCATGTTTTCAATGGTTTGGAGGCCCAGAGGCCTCTGGGAGGCTACTTTGGGGTGATTCTAGTTTATACACTTTTCTTTGAAAAAATAGTCATTTCTTGGTTGTGTTCATTGGTGTCTCATTTACACACTGGATCTGGTCAATGAAGATAATGGAAGCAGAATTTCTCCTTGCACGTATAAGATATTTGCAGCAAAATTGTTTCACAAAACAATGTTTTAAAACCCATCTTTATAAAAACAAAAAACAATATGTACACCCATATGTAGAGTTCTTTTTCTGCAATCAAATACATTTGAAATAACTCCCCCCCCCTTTCCCATCCCCCATGGGTTATTATAAGAAGACCTTTGTGCTGGACCAAAAAGCACTAGGAAATAAAGAGTTAAAACGAAGGCAGGCTCACTGGTTTGCTGAGATCTGTCAGAGTCTGACTGGCTGGCTACATATCTGTCTCTGGAACAATAGATACCTGCATTCTGCACGGACTACTGGGCAGCCACTAGCAGCCTGGAGAAGGTCCTCCTCTGCCAGAGGTTTCTTAGTAAGAATCCCTAATGACAGGCCCACTTTTCAGTGGGGGGAAAATCTGTCTGCTCTCTTGATGAAGGACAGGACTTTGATCCTTTCCATTCAGCCTTGACTTGGCCTGAGGTTTTAGGTTCCCAGTCTTGAAGTTAGCAGTCAGTCTTTCTCTCTCTCTCTCTCTCTCTCTCTTTTCTTCTCTCTCTCTCGTCTCTCTCTCATTTTCTCTCTCTCTCCTCTCTCTCTCTCTTTCTCTCTCTCTCTCTCTCTCTCTCTCTCTCTCTCTCTCTCACACACACACACACACACACACACACACACACATACACACACGCACACACACTCACACACAGGCACACAACCTTCCTACCCACTCCTCCTCACTTCTCTATAGGGCAGATCACTATCACAGCTGTAACTGAGGCAAGGAAGCCGTAAACACAGCAGACCCAGTCTCCATGGTGGCTGGAGGGGGCACTGGAGGTGACAACAATGGAAAAAGAACCTTTCTTCTGACAAGTTTTAGGTAAGAAAGAGTCTTTGTACCTTTAATTCAATATACCAAGCCGTTACTGGTGGGTTAGAAATGGTGTGGTCTCAAATGTGTATTTGAATAGCAGTATTTTATCAAGGAACTATCTTTTCTTTCGTTCTGTTCAGTGTCTGCAAACCTATAATCTCAATGCTTTGTGTTACTATAATCGCGGGGGGTAGGAGTGGAATCCGGGCAAGATCTCTGCTGGATGGAGCGATGATCAATTTCCCTGACATTCATCAAGCAGTTTAAATTTCTAATGGGGAGGGGGATTCTATTTAAGGATGCTTGATGCATGTACCCAGCTATGGTCAGGTCAGCTAGCACCTAGCAGCACCATGGAATATTAAAGCAGTGTTCTCTCATCCTTAATTTCTAATTATTTTTACACTCTTAACTGTACTGGGGTCAGAGACTTTTAAAAATTAATGAGGAGCCCTGCTGGGTTCAAATGGTCCTGTCTATGTAGGCTGCTGCAGAAGGATGAAATTATGCTATTCTATTTGTTCGCTTTCTTAATTTGAACCCTTTGAGTTTGAAACATTATTAAATTGGAGTTTCAGAGTAGCGGAAGACGTACATTATTTTGACAGCTTAGTTCCTTATTTTGAGTGCCCAGGTGAGTTTTAGAAGAAGAGAGAGTATGTCACGGTGAACACGGTGCATGATGAAATTCATAAAATATTCTCCCTGTTATTATAATGCCCATGAAGAATGCATATACTTTCCAGGAAATGGCAGATAATGAATTTTTAAAAAAGGCAAATGTATGTTCCTCTAAAGCTACCTAGGAAAATTTTGGACATGAGGAGCCTGAAAAATTGCTAGAAGAACAAAGAATCTAGCCTAGCCAGTACAAAGAAAAGAATTATTTGTCATCCGAAAAAGGGGAAAAATACTAGGGATGTGGAATCTAAAGGTTGTCATTTTGCATCCTCCAGATTTCACACACACGAAAAGGACCCCATGTCCCTCCCCCTTTGCAGGGTGAGCCTCCCCTGTCTCCCATCACAAAAAAACCAAAACCAAACCACAGCATTCAAACTTTCATCTCCCATAATGAAAAAACAGCCTCGTACATGTTTAGGATAGAATGCATTGTTTCAATGAGGTGGAAAGGGAAGGTGATTTGGAATAGTTGGAATAGAGAGTGAACAGGGCTCAAGATGCACTTGGATCCTGGGTTTCCCATTGACAAGCCCCTTTCTGTGCTTCCTGTGTGATATTGTCATGCAAATCCAGGAAAAGCAAGGGACGGCAGCCCTATGGAGATTCAATTTACTTTGAAAGTTGTTCATTATAGGAGGAATGAAGGTTATTTATTTGATGTGATTCAAAGGGGAGAGATGATTTTTTCATTGTGGAGCCTTTGTCATGGGTGCAGGGTGATCTAATCTTTTTAATTTTGTCTTTCACACCAATGGAGATGAAAAGAGATCAGAGCTCATTTGTTGGTTGCTAGGTCCTCCTGGAGCCCAGAGGACCGCTCTTGGTTGCTATGGACAATCTGACCCCAATCTATACAGTTTTAGGGACTTAAGTAGTCCTTTCTTTTTCACTTAGGGGCATGCACCTTGATTTATGTCCAGAATTGCTCCTGGATGCCTTTGTCTGCCCGTGATAAATGGTGCTATGCAATTCATCAGTTCTTACAAGTAAACACTGCTGTCCCACTAAAAATATGTTTTGTTCTGAGTTAATGGTATGGAACAAGCTAGCCTCCACAAATAGCTATCTTTTTCTTATGGCGGGTCCACTGTCACTTGGAGTAAAGCAGAGGACATTGGGGGTCTCTTTCTCCTTCTGCATTTGCCCACCATCTCACTTATGCCCAGGCTGGGATATGCTTGTACACTGACAATGAAAACCCCCTCTTTACTTTGGTCTCCCTTTAGAACTAAATGGATGGTGCTTTGCTTTCTGAACCTGTATATGCTGTAGAAGATAGACCAAACAACAACAGCAACCACCAAACAGCCAAAAAAAAAATTCAGGAGTTTTCTTGATTGAGTTTTGCCTGCCACATTATTATCCCCAGCTGCTTAAAAGAGATGCAGGCAAATGTGTGGTGGCTGGATGAAAGCTAACCTGCCCACTTGTTTCCATTTGAGACAGGTCCTTTGAATAGGAACTCTATCTCATCTTAGAGTCAGAGAAGGCTTTTCTGCTTGTATGATACCTAATGGTGCTTAGACGTCCCAGTATCATGGAGACTTGTTAGAGAGGAATTCATGTGATTAAGAGACCAAGGCATACAGAGTGGCATTCAGCAGATGAGGAAGATGACATTTCCCCTGTTCCATTAGGAATTGTCTATATGATGTTGTCAGGTGTACATACTTGGCTAATAAGATAATGATGATATCCAGAGGTAAAGAGTAGATATCTAGGAAGTCATTTCTTGCTTATAACCTGCATACATTTACTTCAGCCACAGAGATGGTTGCGGGGGGGGGGGGGGGTGGTGGTGTTGTTTTTTGAGCCAAGTGTAAATGATTTTTATTTTAAACTGACTGCCATAGATTACCTTCAGGGAAAAAAGTTTTTTTTTTTTTTAAAGGGGGAGAAATTCCTAATATCAGGATGATTCCCCACCCTCTTATTGGTGGTAGAATTGGGAAACCAACAACTCAATATTTTTAATTAAAATTTTATCCTTGTGTAAATATCAACATGAAAGTCTCTTTTTAAAATTAGCTTTTAAAAATATGGAAAACAAAATAATCAATTTTTCAGAAGTGAGTTTCAAAACAGAGCCTTTTCAGCAAGAATAAGAAAGTATCATTCCTTGGTGGGAGGATTGTTTTTCTCCTCCACTTAAAAATCATCATCTTTATTTACTTAGAGCAATACTGAGTCTCTGAGATGAGTAAAAGTTATTTTCATCTGTCTAATCTGGTTTTCATTCATATTGTTGCCAATTTTGAGAAGAATCAACACCTCTTTGAGTGCTTACTATTTTGACAGAACATATTGAAGTCAGCCCTCCTGTGCTGAATGCTTTAAATAAAGATTTACTACTGTAGGAGTAACCAAAAAAAAAGTTTCAGGACAGGTTAGACAGGTAATAATTGTCACTCAAATTAATTTCTAAAGAGATTGGATTTGGAAGATAGGGGTTGGGGGGGGGTGAATTTTAATGTAAGTGGAATTTTGTTTAGCCTGTGGCTGGATTAGAATGGTTAAGAGCAGCTCAGGTTTTCAAGAAGGCAATACTGTACACGGGTCATCAGTGTACTAAGAAATATTTAACAGTAGGCATAACAAGATATATGTTGCTAAACCCATAAAGCATAACATAGAATGCAAATTTCACATTGGTGCTTGCTCAAGTGTTATTCCCCAAGATTATAATGGTCTTTGCGTAGTTATAAATCAGTTCCCCAAAATGATTAAATTCAGACACTGAAGAATCCAGGGAAAGGGCCTATAATGGCATTCGCACTTTAAGGGGTAATAGGAGTGAAGTAAAACATTTTAATGGCCGTTCTGTAATATCTCTTTCTAAACAGAATGTTGTTAGGACTCATTCTAGCTAGCTTTCAAGTGGTAATAACATTGGGAGAGGGGGTGGCTGGTAATTATTTTTACCTGGATGTTGCTTTTCCAAGCAGGAGCTTGACTCAAGTTGGTATAAGTAGCCAGAAAAAAATGAAGGAACAGCTCCCTGATCCCTCCTAAAATTGATTTTTACTCTTCTTCTCTGCTTTGTCATGTGTTTTCCCTGTTTAAAATCAGATTAAGGCATATGTATCCCTACTTATCTGTGTGGTGGTTTAAAAAAAAATCTGGATCAATGGGTAAGAGCATAAATCACACTTACATCACATCACCAGCCTTACCCTAAATGTCTGAGCACCCTGATACCTTCTGGAGTGGGCCCATAAATAAAATCCCAGTGATGCAATTTATAAAGAATCAGCCCCTTGGGGGAATGGAGTTGTGACACCAAGTCATGGCAATTTTCATGCAAAATAAATGGAAATTCTCTTGAATGTCAATTCTGGGGAAGTTCCATGAATCCATTCTTTTCTAGGTGGCTTTATTCTGGACGGTAACTAGCTATTGGGGGGAGGGGAGAATTTGAGACACAAATATATACGTCTTTGATGAATCTCAGTACTAAGCTGGAGTGTAAAATTTGTTGTTGAGTTAATAAGCTACCACCATGCTCAGACGCCATTTTAAAATGATTTATTATTGTGGCACTGGTAAAGCCAGCCCCTTTCATTTATTGTTGATTTTCTTACCTTGTTCCCCAGAAAAGTTTCATGGATGTCACCAAGCTGTACCCTAATCATACTTTCCTTCTGTAATTAATCTTTCCCTCCAAATACCAGTGTGGCAAGATAAAGAGATAGCTCAGTTGAGTCATGATTACTGTTCTGCTTGTTGGAATTTAATTTCTTTGTCTTTTTGGAGTAAGATTTTCCTCTCTGACCCAGGCATTGATTAGAACAGGGTAATAAGCCTTGGAAGCCGTTTCACCAAATGACTAGGTTATCAAACAAGCTTGTTTCCTCATCTGTTACATGAGAGGGTTGGGTTCAGAGCTGTCTTCCAAATCTAAATCTATGGTCTTATGATCCTCTCTTCTGATTTGTTGATTAAAGCTTTTTTTTTCTTTTTTTGCATTGGAGTTTCACTAAGCTCCCACTGAATATTTTCATTTTGAGTAAAATTTATATGATGGATACTGGTAAATCTTTTGGAAGTTTGAAAAATAAACCAAAAAAAGATCAGTTGTAAAACTATGGTGTTTTAAAAATATCTGAAGCTTTGTGGAAGTTTTCTATTGACATTCCAAGATATTGGCAGCCCTTTGCAAAATGGCATTTGTATGATGATGATTTGTCAAGGGATAATCTACTTGACCTGTTTGCACATATCCTCAGGTCAACTAATGTGAACTTTAAAAAAAAATTGAAGTTAATGTGACAATTTACATGTTATTCTGTTGAATTCTTAAAGCAATGTTGAATTCTTAAAAACAAAATTTTGCAATCTCCAAGTCAAGCTAGTGGGATGTGTGTGTGTGTGTCTGTATGCTTCATCTTCTGGTTATTTAGCTCTATTGAGCACAGCAGGTTATGTGGTATATAAATTCTAGAATTACATATGCCAGATTCTGACAGTTAGGTTTATTCTCTAAATAAGGTATACCAAAAAAATCACAAAGAGAGGTCAGTGGCCTGAAAAAAAGGAAAAAGCAGTATCTATGCTCTTCTTATCTTAGAAAAATAGAAAAAGAATTTCCAGAATTATCAGTTACCTCAGAAAAAAAGAAAGTAACTAGCAGATACAGGTCAGGGTTCTAAAGTATAATGGAGTTCATTATAACCTTCTCACAGGACTGAAAGGAGTATGTTATAGACAGTCTGGGGAAAATGACTTTTGAGGAAACGTTGGAGAGTAGAAGAGTGAATTGGCTTTCTGTGAAGTTGAAGGAAGGTCATCGCTTGAGTATAACAATCATCTAATTTATAAGAAACGTTTGAATGTAAGAGTAGATAGGGGCAAGTACTGACTATATACTAATATAGCATTAGTGGTCATATTGGATTAGTGAAGGAGCAGTCATCTCATGATGTCATCGAGTGACCTATTATTACTTGTGTTGTTAATTGAGTATTAATTTAGTAACTTAGCAGATATCAGAGAAATTCAGGGCAAGTTAGAAGAATCCCTGAGAGGGAGAGAAGAAAAGAAAGAGTTGTGAGAACATAGGCCATTGGAAAGAGTACTCACTTTGGTGTCAGAGGGTTTAGGTTTGAATTTTGGCTTTGTTACTTAACTGTGTGATCTCAGGTGAATCACCACCTCCTTGGGACTTCATTTCCTCCTTTATAAAATAAGGACCAAATGACTAAAAAACAGGGGTATGGTGGAGGCCACCAAACCATCTCAAAAGACTTGATTGTTAAATTTTCAATGAGAGCATTTATACCTTGGAAACTGGCAAACACTACAAATCAGGGCTCAATTTATTGTTTTATAAATGGTCTAGACTTTAGAAATTGATAAAGACAATGTTAATAAAGCAGGTTTGATTTTTAAAATGTGTCTTATGTTCATTTTTTTTAGAGCCAGTTAAACCTTTGCCAGCACACAACTGCACTGCCTATAAAGGTCTCTTTGAGTTCCATACCTATAATCAGTATACGTTGTAAGAGATAGTAATGTGGCTTCATCTCAGTGACATGCCCTACATGCATCCTTTCCTTTCCATTTTCTCTATAGCTCTTCTAGGTCAATATCACCTGGTCAGTGCCTAAACTATTTGTAGGCTTCTCTACAGAGGTTTCCTGGTGTCCACTCCTTGTGTCTGGATTCTAACATCACTCCACCAATTTTATCATGCCCCTTTCTTCAGAAATGTTTAATGGTTCCTTATTGACTCCAGGATAAAATTCAGTCTCTGTTTTGGTACTTACCATGGAGACACAGGACCTTGCAAAAGTCACCAAAGGCTTCTGTTTATCTATAAAACGGGTGGTTGGACTGACTGATTTCTAAGGTTTTTTCCAGCTCTGAATTGAATGATCCTATCTACGTTCATAAAAAGTCTTTAGCCTGGCTTTTTGAAATCTTCCACTGGCTTGTCTCTGCATACCTTTCCAATTTGTTCATGCTCCAGATTTCTGACGTGAACCTTCCATAGGAGCAAGGCTGATCTATCCATTTCTCCCAGAAAATATACCTTTTTAAAAATCCTCTTGCTTTTTAGTACATGCCATTTTCCCTACATGGAATAACACCTTCATTCCACACTCTTAGAACCTCACGATCTTTTTAAGTCCAGGCTAAAATCCTTATTTACTCAATGAGTAAATTTACTCAGTACTCCCTGATTGTCCAAATCTTTCTTCCTCTCCCTCCAACCTTGCCCCACAGCTATCTCGACTTCTTTTAATCATAATATTATAGACCTAGGCCTGAAAGAGATCTCAGAGGCCACCTTGGCCAGCTCTCCAATTTCATAGATAAGGAAACTGAGGCCCAGCTAGACAAGATGTTTTGCCCAGGCCCACACAGTTGGAAAATGTCAGACGTGGTATTTGAACCCAGTTCTCTTGATTCAGCAGCCAGGGATCTTTCCAAAAAGCCATACTGCTTCCTCATAAAGTACTTATTAATTATGCCACTCATTTGACTGTCCCATTATTGGTTTAGCTATTCACATGTAAATGTCTCTCTAAGACCAAATGAGATAATACATATAAAGCACTTTGCAAACCTAATTAAATAAATGTTAGCTATTATTATTAATAGAACTGAGTTACGGAGGAAGTTCTAATTTGTCTTAGTGGAGGGTTTTTCTTCTCTGGGAGCTGCCCACACCAGAGAAATCACAAGTTCAACCCTTTCTACCCCCACCTCAACTAGTTTATAAGTCCTATGAGGGCAGGGCCCACACCTTTAGTTTGTTATAAACTAATCCCAAAGCCCAGAGCTTTGTAAATAGGTAGTGTCAGTAAATAATGACTTATTCATTGACGGACACATTTGGAATGACATCCATAACTCCATGTTTCCAACATCAAAGCTCAAGTAAGAGCATAGATTACTCAACACATACACACATCCTGTGAAGTGTATCATTATCCCCATTTTTAGATGAGGATTTTAAACCTAAAGAGCTAAAGGACTTACCTGTGGTCACGATGTTAAATAACATTATGAAGAAGATTTAGAACTCAGTTCTATTGGACTCTCATTTCCCCAGGGAAAATTGTAAATGAAGGTGAGAGCCTTGAAGACAGTTGTTGCTTTCAGTCATGACCTCGTTGGGGGTTTTCTTGTCAAAGATACAGGAGAGGTTTGCCATTTCCTTCTTCAGCTCATTTTACAGATAAGGAAACTGAGGCAAACAGAGTTAAGTGACTTGTCCAGGGTCACACCTCTAATTAAGAGTCTGAGGGCAAATTTAACTCATGAAGAGGAATCTTCCTGTTTTCAAGCCCAATGCTCTGTGCACTGTGATGCTACCTAGCTGTCTTTTAGGGAAAGTATATCTGTACTTAGTTTGGGAAAACAAGGGAAAATTGACCACCCTGTCTCTCCTCAGTAGCCAACTACCTTCCCATTTCTCCTGTTAACACCAGAGCTGGAAGCTCTAAAAACACGACTGAATTCCAGCCACTGGCTCATTTGAGGACCTGTTTTCAACTCTGTGGTTCTACTTCCTTTCACACTCAGCGCTCAGCCTTACTACCTCTGACGTTACCATTAACTTTGGGCTACCCAATGGGGAAAGCACACCAATCCACTTGGCTCAGGAATGATGTAGCTTTAGCTGTCTGTTAGGAAAGTCTCTGGTACTCCAGAGTTATCCCAAGTAAATAAAACAAATTCAGCTCTAGTCACCAAATCCCTTAATACCTGTCTACTGTTCTACCATAGCGCCAGGTAAGAAAGCCTAGCAGAAGTCTGTTTTGTCCATTCCCCTAGTGCATTGTCAATATGGAATGCTATACCAGGATCATAGATCTGGGGGGAATAGACTTTAGAAGATCAACTAATCCAACACCCTCATTTTACAGATAAGAAAACATAGATCCAGAACAGGTAAGTGACTTGGCCACAGTCACAAAACTAATAAATGACAGAATTGGGATTTGAACTTGTGAGGTAATGGTAAGATCTAATTCATTAATTGGTTAATTTGCATACTCTTCTTCAGGGGCCTTAATAAATGTTGGTTGGCTTGTTGACTGGTTTTGATTCATTTCAGGTCAGATATTTATTCAGCTTTGACTATATTTAAAAAGCATATATTTAGAGATAAATTTAGATCTAGGACACATTTTAGAGTTCACGTATGTGTGTTTTGAGGGAAGTAGGTATACAGAGGTAAGTAAGGTAGTGTACCTACCTTCATGGAGTATATGTAGTAATGAGAATTAGAGGATATATATATATGAAATGATGATTCCAAATAAAAATGATGAGAGATTTGAAAGATAGAGAGTGTTATGTGAGGTCCAGGTAGGGAAATGTCATTTATGCTGCAGGTGAATAAGGACAGTATTTGGGAGAATGCCCTTGAGACCAAGTGAGTGATGGATGTGGATTATCTCTGAGCTCTTCAATCAGTGTTAATGAATATTAAGTCCCAAATTTTACACCTTCTAAGATAGGCAATTCAGTTTTGATTCAGTTTAATGGATGTATATTAAGTGCTTACTCTGTGTAAGGTCCTAGAAATGTGAAGACAGAAAGCAAACAAGGGGAGCTTACATTGTTCTTAATTAAACGGATTAAACATATAGTCAATTTAATCCAACCCAATAGTCACTTATTAAGCACCTATGCATACAAGGTACTAAATAAGCACTGAATATACAAAGAAACATATACACACACACACACATAGAAAAAGTGAGAGAGACAGAGAAGGAGAGGGTGACAGAGACAGAGACACAGAGGGACAGAGAGCTGGAGAGGGAAGGAGGGAGGACGGAGCAAGGAAGAGAATAACAATGAGGCAATTTTAGAATACAGACAAAGGTCAGATGACCACTTCTCAGGGATGGTGAACAGGGTGTCCCATATAGTGTCAAAGGTTAGATTTGTTGATAAGGTTTGTCCCTTAAGTTTCCTTCTAGCTCTAAGATTTTAATTTATTTAGCCTTTAAGATAAGATAGAAAAATAACTAAAGGCTAGAGGAAGGACCAGCAAAAATGGATGGATAAAAAGACATCCAGAAAGCAACGGCATACTCAATATATAGGGACAAATATGTCTCACAGCGATAGCTAATCTTCATTTTTATCTAGAATCTTTCTAGAAGTAGAAACTTATAGTTTCTAGAAGTAAGTAGCAACTTAATAGCGTGGAATAGTTAATATATAGAGCTGGTCTTGAAAGTCAGGAAGAGCTGAGTTCTAGTCCCACTTCTGACACATAACAACTAAAAGTGTTCAGTTGTTTCAGTCATGTCTGGCTCTTTCTGATCCCTTTTGGGGTCTGGGCAGAGATACTGAAGTGCTTTTGCCATTTCCTTCTCCACATCACTTTACAGATGAGGAAACTGAGGCAAACAGGGTGAAGTGACTTGCCTAGGGTCACATAGCTAGGAAGAGTCTGAGGACAGATTTGAACTCAGGAAGATGAGTTCTATACTCAGAAAGATGAGTCTACACTATAAAGATGAGTCTATACTATAAAGATAACATGATATCATAATAGAGACTGTTATGATATTATGTTATCTTTATAGTATAGACACTGTAATTTATTTTCATTAACTATGGGGAATCTTGTGTGTGTGTGTGTGTGTGTGTGTGTGTGTGTGTATGTGTGTGTGTGTGTGTGTGTGTGTGTATGAACATATCTGGTCTTGTTAGTTTTCATTCTGAAGACAGAGCTTTTGATCTCCAAATTATGAGACCATATACATGTTACTAGGTGGGTTAATAGATGTAATGGTGGAACTAGAGTCAAGAAGACCTGAATTTGAATCCTGACTCAGACACTGACTAGCAGTGTGGTCATAGGCAAATCACTTATTCTCTCAGCCTTAGTTTTCTCATCTGTAAAATGGGGAGGGCGGTGGCCCCAACAGCAGAGTTTTTAGTATCAAATGAATTCTCTATAGAAATCACTTTGCAAATCTTAAGGTAATATTATTATACATTTAAAGTTCATTTTATTGTATAAATAAATAGCTTTGTATAAATAAATAAATCTCTGCCTTCCTTTGTACCTAGTTGGTTGGCTCTGGAATTTATAAATAAAAGTGGTATAAATGATTCAAGAACAAATATTGTTCAGTTTTAAGGCATATTGCAGAATGATGCTGTTGATCTTTAAGAAATGGTTCCATTTGGTGACATTTACAAAAATAATTTAATATTAGAGATCCTTCCATTTTTAATTTCAAGAGTTATAAAGACTGGTACAACATTTGAGTGGTAAGCAAAATACCCAGAAGTATATATTTATACAAATATTTATATATCTGATACTGAGATTTTGTTTATGTTGTAATGTCCTCAGGTTCTAATGTATGAAGTAATTACCTTGAGAACCACTGCCAACTATAGGAGAATCATTGCTAGGAAGCTGGTATATCATTTTACATAGAGTTGGCCGTATGCGTAGCTAAGCCCAGAGTCATCACTAGAGTGAAGTGATAGCGGATTTAGCCTCTGCGCTGAATTCAGCATGTGGAGATAGAACTTGCTATCGTCCTTCCAAAGCATAGAAACAACAGAGCTTAGCATGGAACTGAGAGAAAAGCATTAGTTTGAAAGGAAGCTATTAGATGGATGACTGGGGCGGTGTGTACCTCTTTCCCCTCCCACTTCCAAATGGCAATATTCTTCAGGCTTCTTTCCCAGGTGAGGTTTACATGGTTGCCCTAGGCACAAAATCTTCTTGTTGGTGCTGCCCTCAAATGCTTCCAAGTGCTAGAAATTTTAGTCCCCAAATTTTAGGTGTCAGATGTGGTCTTGTGCCTCCCTCCTACCTTTTCTTACCTGTACTTGGATCTCCATTCAGTGAAAGAGATTTATTAAATTATTATCCATCTGCCTAGTGTGGTATTTAAATATTTTGTTATAGGGGGCATAATTAAACATGGTAACTCACCTATGAAATAATTTCTAGTACTCCTCACAGGATATAAACTAGTTATTCAGCAAATCATTTTGAAAACAGTTAAGAAATGACACAATTTGCATGCGGTTTTGGTTGTTGTTTTCTTCCCCAAATTTAAAATGTAGTCGTGTTGATATGTAATGTTTATCTTTAAACAGGAATTTTTTTGGTCCTAAAGACAGTATGATTGACTTAGTTTGGGGAAGATTCCTTTACCCTTTTCAGCCTTCCTTTCTGTCTTCGTAATTATTTTCCCTTGCCATTGTCTCTGTCTCTGTCTCTCTCTCCATTTTCCAACCCTCTACTTTCTCTCCTTTCCCTTTCTTCTTACCTTTCCCCTCCCCTTTTACTTCCTCTATTCTCTACCCTTTCCCCTCTTCCTTTCCTCACTTTCTTTCTCCTCCATGCCTTTACATCCCCTCCTTTTTTCCCTTTCCATTCCTTCTTTCTTTCTCTATCTTCCCTCTCTTCTCCTTTCTCCTTTTCTCCTCTCCTTCTGCTTTCCCCCTCTCACTCTACTCTTTCTCTTCTCAACTGGTGGAAAATACAAAAGAAATAGAGAAGATGACTCTTTGCTCTCAAGAAACTTAGAATATAATCATGAAGACAAGAACAACTTTAGTGGAGCAATTGGGGAATATAATAGAATGTAAATTCTGCAGAATTTTGGTGGACCACAACATGAACAATGCAAAATATCATTTGGGTTTAGAGAACATGGCATTGATTTTTTCATGCTGTGAACAATAATGATAATCAATATCAATCCTCAAAAATGAATTTGGGGAATTTTTCATGGATCTTGACAGTAATAATTCAATACAGGCAATTAAATTTCTTAAAATAGCTCATAAGTACTACTGATAATGGGATCATAGGATTGAGAGGTAAAAGAAACCTGAGAAGTCTTTGAATTCTTTATTGTATAGAGCAGCGGTTCTCAACCTTCCTAATGCCACGACCCTTTAATACAATTCCTCATGTTGTGGTGACCCCCAACCATAAAATTATTTTCGTTGCTATTTCATAACTGTGATTTTGCTACTGTTATGAATCTATCTGATATGCAGGATGCATTTTCATTGTTACAAACTGAACATAACCCACAGGTTGAGAACCGCTGGTATAGAGGGAGAAACTAAAGCCTGGAGAAGGGATGTGACTGGCCTATGGCCACAATTTGTGTGGATTTTAGTCCAAGGTTTTGGATTTCTCATCCAAATCTCTTTGCTCTGTAATCATGCCCTGTGTTATCAGACATATCATACATTAGGAAGAAATTGGGGAGATGGGAGCAGGTGTTCCCTGTTCAAATTGTAGCTCAACATTCTACCAAAATGTGGACCTAACTCAAAATTACACAGCTTCCATAGCTGTACGTATTGTCTGTTTTCAACCACTCCAACAAGACAAGCCGCTAACACATTATGCATGATTGCAAACTGTGCTCAAAGCTGTCTCTAACAGTATCTCTGACCTTGTGAGTTCTCACGCTGGATTTTATTCCCTTGCTGAAATATTGCACTCTCCACCCACAAAAGAAAGCATCATTTCAAATGAAGGTTAGCATGAAGCAAAGAATCCTGAGATTGTACTTTGGACAAAATTACTAAATTTCTCTCAGTGTCCCCATCGGCCAAAACAAAAAAGATAATAATGTGCCCCCTAAACTCACCTCAGGAAGGTAATTGTTAAGAGAAAGATGCTTTGTAAACTGTAAAGCATCATATCAACATTAGCTCCTCTCACCATGCAGTAACTGACTAAATAAGTGTTGGATGAAATACACGTACATTGTAGAAGTAAACACCGTCTTTTTGCCCTCTAACATGGTTCACCAGCTACCTGAGGAAACTGATATTGACAGCAGAGACACATACACTTGTTCTCCTGCCCCCATTGGATTGGAAAATGTCTTTGGCTCCTTGAAATAAGAAACCTTTAGCATTGTTGTCTGTTCCCTAGGTGTGTGGTATTTGATAGCCATTGATACTGTAGCTCTTTGGAGGTAGGGGTGAGAAGTTTTCATCCTTCAAAGGAAGTGTTTCCCCCGGATGCTAACGAATGAATCATACAGATCTGAAATTGGATAAGAACCCAAAGCCATCCCCGTCAACCCAATGTAATCTAAGGAGTACTTGATTTAGAGGGAAGAGGTCTTAGGTTCAGATTCCTCATATCTTTGCCTCTTATTCCTTTGTGACCCTGGATAAGTCACTTTATTTCTCTGGGCCTCAGTTTCCTCAGCTGAAAATTCTGGTATTGAAGAAATTGATCTCTGAAAACTTTAGCCCAGGATTCAGGATTTGATCTCCATTTGAGGTATGATCATCATCTTTATAAGCATTTATGTAGTGATTCAAGTTTTACAAAGGACTTTGCAAACATTATTTCATTTGATCCTCATAGGGAAGTAGATGCTGTTAATATCCTTATTTTATCAATGAGAACACTGAGGCAAACAGATTGAACGACCTACCCAGAGGCATACAGCTAGTAAGTGTTTGAGGCTGGATTTCAATTCAGGTCTTCCCGACTCTAGGTCTAGTATCTGTTATGTCACCTTGCTGCCCAGAATTTCTTCTAAAACACACCCAACTGGGATGGTAGAAATTAGGAAAATGCATTACTGATCTCACTTTAGAAAGACTAATTTAAACACTTACTGTGTGATGAAAACAAAAGGGCAGGTCTCAGTCATATATATTAGAGACCACATAACCATGAAACAGAGAGACCAGATGACAATTTTTTTCTAAGAAAACAAACATACGTAAAGTAGAGATACCTTTTTGCTTAGAGTACCTTATATAATTATTTGCAACATCGTGAGGAATCTGACTCCCTCAGATTCACTTGTACGTGTAGTCACTCAGCAGTCAACATATTTTAAAGGCTCAGATGCTAGTTAGAAATATATTTCCTTGTTTAACAGACTTTTTCAGCCTCAGAAGGCAGAGATCGCTAGGTCTTCCACCATTTCTGCAGTATATACATGCTGTTGCACGTCCAGATTACACATGGCTTGATTTTGGATAACATTTTTCCGTGTTGTCTTTTTTGTTGTTTTCCTACAATTTTTTCTTCGCTCCCATTGAGCATCCATTCAGAATAGTCTTTCCTGTTGATGCTGATTTGCCCAGCTTCTTTGAGGTCATTTGCTTAAGGCTTTGCCCATGATCTTCCAGCTGCTAGAGAGCCTATTTACTTCAATAATTTCTAAAAGTTACATGAGGAATCATGTAAAGGATACAATGTGTGTTGTCTGTGTTGTGTGACTATCTGAACTGACCTAGCTAGGTCCATAGGAGTATAGGATTACAGGACTAAAGCTGGAAGGAACCTCAGAGGCCATCTAATCCAATCCCCTTGAGGCAACAAGATGGTAAAGTAGAAAGAGCCTCAGAGCTGGAATCAAGAAGACTGTAGTTCAAATCCGGCCTTAGACACTTTACTAGTGGTATGACCCAGGGCAAATTACTTAATCTCTCTATGCCTCAGTTTTCCTCAACTATAAAATGGAAATAAAAATCACACCTACAAATGAGATAATAGTTGTAAAGCACTTAGCACAGTGCCTGACTTATAACAGGTGCTTAGTAAATGCTGGTCCCCTTCCTTCTTCCTTCCTCCTTGAGCATATCAGTAAGAAGACAAGCCAAGGCAGTTAAACTGGCTTGTCCAAAGAAGCACAAGTAGTTTTGGAGGCACTACATGAACTAAGATCCTCTGATTTCTCCCCTCTAATGTTTGACCTGAGAATCAGGTAAAAATGTTTGTTTTAGGGAAATGTTTGTAGGATATTCAGCTGAAAAAAGTTATTTTAGGCCTAGAGTGCTCCATTGATAAATTATAAGAATATGGCTCCCTCTTGATTATCTATGTCATTCCTAAAATATTACATTTAAAATGGAACCTGGAATTCCATATGAAGTGTTACTAGAGTAGAATACAGTAAGTGAATCGCCTTTTTTCATTCTGGACATGATGCCTCTGTTCTTAATGCTGCCTCAGATTAAATTGGCTTCTATGCTTGACTGGTGCTGAATTTTCACTTGCTTAAAATCCCTAAATCTTTTTGACACGAACTTTTGTTTAGCTACATTCTGCCCCCTCTAACATCTTGTACTTGGGCAGTTGACTTGGTGATCATAGATATTATACTTTTCCTTTATCACTATTAAATTTCACCTTATTAGAGTTGACCCAAAATTCTAATGTGATGAAAATTTTTTTTTAGTTTCAGGAGGGCAAGAGCTATCTCAACTTTATATCTCTCATAACATTTAGCATAATGCTCTCTAGAGAGCAGAGCAGGTATTTTTAACCTGGGATCTGTGAACTTGCTTTGACTTTTTAAATACATTTTAAAACTATTTCAATACAATTAATTTTCTTTGAAATCCTATATATTATAATCTTAAAAATGTAATTTTATGGAGCCTAGAAATTTTACTAACCTTAAAAAAGGTTAAAGACCTCTAAAAGTAGATGTGCATTCATAAACATTTGTTAAAGTCTGTTGAGAATTTATTTCCAACTATGGATTTCTAAAAAATCTTTATAAAGCAGGAGCTTTGGAGGTTTTGATGATACTTCTCAATAAACAGGAAGTGGAATTCTATAAAGATTAAATGAATTCTGAATTGATAGGAATATTTGTGGACTGGCCAGGCCTCAAATGGATCCTCAGTAGCCATCTTGTAAATCCCATATCTGAAAAAGAGTGAACCCTTTAACATATGGTCTTCCAGCTTTTGCTTGGAAGTCTCTAGTGAGGAAGGAACACACTACTTCCTAAGGAAGGTGATTCCAGTTTGTAATAGCTAAAACATTTTCTTTACACTCATCCTAAATTACCCACTCTTAAGTTTCTGTGTGTTATTCCTAGGTCCTTGATTTCCTTGGGCCAAGCAGAACAAGGGTAATTTCTCATCTTGGTGTTCTCAGCGAAGGCATTTTCAATCTTTGAAGATTGTGATCTCCTTCCTCCCCTTTACCCTCCACTCCCCCATTCTTCTCTTCTCCAAACTAAACTACCATACTTCCCTCAATTTACACTTTTATTGCATGATGCTAATGGTTCACCACCCAGGTTGCTCTCCTCTGAACCCTCCAGCTTATCTCATTGTCTCTTCTAAAAATGGGATGCCCAGAATGGAACACAATAATGGAGAAGTGAATTAACTAGGACTGACTATTCTTACAGGACATTTTCATTACTATATTGGGCATATCCCCATGGCAAGTACTACTCAGAAATGATTGCATAGGATCTTTCTCCTGGGATTTTATAATCCTTTAGAAAGTTTGGGTGAAAGAGTCATATATAGCTCAAGAATAGCTAAAGACAATAGAATTTAAAAAGCATAGGACCCAGCTTCTGACCCTATTGGGTTAGAATTCTTAGCAACATTACTCTTAACAAGTCTTTTTATCTTTCTTGGCTTCTATTTCCTGACCTGTAAAATAAAGGAAGCATTCTAGATATTCTCCTTAGATCCTTCTAGACTTAACATTTTATGTTCTTTGGATCCCCAGCACTTAGCACAGGGCCTGGCATAGAGTAGGTGCTTAATAAATGCATATTGACTGATGGACTGTTTCCTTATTCCATTTAATGGGCACATACGTGCATCTTGTAAACATCTATGCATTTTTTTTTTTTACCTCGCCAAGTCTCAGACCTGTGCCTCCTTCAAGATTCAATACTGTCAAATTCCATTCTTTGGCCACAGCCTCTGAATCTTTGATCAGTCTTGCCTACACTGACACTGAGCCTTATCCTTTGTCTTTTGTACTTATCATAGCCTTTTTTCGATCCAGCTTCCTTGTCCTGACTTCTCTTGGCACCATATCCAGTCTTGGGCTGCCAATTTCATGTTTGCTATTACCCTGCAATCTCTTGCCTCCCTGACCTGTCATTTCTGTTCTGTGGATTCACATGCCTGGGCAACCCCCAGGGTTTTTTGCTCTCTGACTTCTTTACTCTTTTTCCAAGGCTGTTTAGTGTCACAGTAGAAGATTATGAGATTCAGCTGATTTCACTTACTAGCAATCTTAGCTGGAGCTTAGCTGCTCCTTAAAAATCCATTTTTCTTCTCTTCTTGATCAGCTCCTTACCTCCTTCCAAATCTCTTCTTCATTTCCAACCCCAACACTGAGAACAGATAACCTAACTTCTGATATTGCAAAAATTAAGGGCCTTCAAAGTAAGCTTCTTTCCCCCTTACTGACCAATCCAGGATCCTATGTCTCACAAGGTTGTTCTGAGGCTCACATAAAATAAAGTAAACTTTAAAAAGCCATAGAAATGTCAGTTATTCTTATCATGTCAAGGGGACCTCTGGCATATTAAGTGGTCCCCAAGCCATGAATTTATTGGAAGATGTGGAAGAGTGACAAAAGAGAAGGGTTAGGTTGAGGTCTGAATTGTTGGAGGAAATAGCATAATTAATGAGATCCTAGATATTTTGGTCAAATTGGAATAAGGAGGACGTAGACTTAATCTGCTAAATTCCAGGAATAGAAGTTGGCCTGTGAATATGAAAATTTTTTTTTAATTTTAGGAAAAGTATATTTTAACTTCATGGAAAGGGGTTCTGAAACTGTAATCTCTCTAAGGACTCCAGATGAAGAGCTAGACGGGAGCCAGAAGCCATATTGCCCAGTTGTACTTCCTTATGAGGTAGTGAGTTCCTATCCCTGAAAGGGGATCAAGTGGAAGGGACCTGGCCACTTGCTGGAGAAGTTTTAGAGAGAAGCCATACTTCATCTCAGAGCTGGGTTGAATCACCACCAAAGGCTCTTCCAAGTCTAAGAATCTCTCTTGGTCATTGAGTTGGAGTCACAGGACCTGGTTTTGCATATTACCTTTGACACCAATTATCTATGTGATCTCAAGCAGGTGATCAAGTCTCCCTGGGCTAAGGTTCTATCCATAAAAGGACAGGGTTGGTGTAGATGACAGCCCAAGTTCCTGCCACTTCTGGGTTCCTTTAATTCTTTCAACCTTACTTTTTTTAATAAAGTTAGTTTGTCAGTACCAGATAAACTCTGAAGTCCTAAGAGACCCAGAGAGAGAGAGAGACATCTTAATAACATAGTCAAAGAACGAATGTACCTTCTGGTGAGTAAGTAATTTCATAAATCCCTGGGCATAGTTTATGGTTGGGAAGCCACTTGTCCAATAACCATAGTGGCTTTCACAGAATGAAAACCCTCTATTTTGGCTTCTCTCACCAAGCTGGCCATCTGCCTGATACTGCCAAGTCTTCCCAACTTGATTCCTGGACCCTTGAAGTCTGTGGGATTCCTAGTTGTGTAGAGAAACATAGGAAGAGACAGATTTTTTTTTCTTGCTCTGTGGAGCTTGCTCATTAGTTCTGCTTCAGTGGACTTCAAAGGGAATTCTTTGCTTGGATTAGCTGTGCAGACTCCAGAGCCAGGTGAGACATGGGCTTAGTTATTGTAGGGATCCCTGATTGGCTAGAAAGAGATCACAGCACTCAGGGGTTGCTTTTTATACAGGTGCTTCTGATTAGAAGTGAATATGGATGTGATACAAATATACGGGGTATCCCGGGTGCTGTTTCTTTCTCTTCTTCATCATCATCCTCATTATCAGAGAGTGTTTCATAGAGTGACTCTCCGTGCTTGTGGGGCTCTACACAGTGTCCTGATGAGGATGACTCCTCAGTTTGGGGGAACTGATGGCCTGATACAGAAAAAAAAGAAAATATGAATCAGCAGAAGGGACACAAGGACAGAGTGAGCTAGCAGCTAGCGCACAGATTGGCTAGGTAAAGTGTGTTATATTTGTGTCTTTGAAAGGGTATGGGGGCAGGGGGAGCACACAGTTGGCTTTTGAGAATATGTATGGGCAGTTGAAAGTGTGCAATGTTGTGGGCTTAAGGGTCATAGATTTAGAGCTGGAAGGAAGCTTAGAGGTCATCTCTTTCAGTGCCTTCATTTTTATAGCAGAGGAAACTGAGGTCCCAAGATGCTATAAAAGGTTACATCCATAGCTAAAAAAGCTAGAAGGAATCTAGAGGTTATTTAGCCTAACCCAAACAGATCTAAAGAGGGGGGATAATTTTGGGTCATAGATTTAGAGATGAAGGAAATCCTAGAAGTCACCAAGTCTAAATGCTTGGCTTTTACAAAGGAGGAAGCTGAGGCCCGTTGTGTGTTAGCACTCACCTTCCCCCTGAAATGATTTGATTCATATTCATTCTCTCTCCCTCTCTCCCCCTCCACTTCTCCCTCTCCTCCCTCCTCCACTCTCTGTATGTATTTCTTATTTATTAATCTCTGTTTGAGCTATTCCTCTTTTCCCCAGCACAATATAAACTCTTTCCACTGAGTTCTTTTTTGTTGTTGTTGTTCCAAGTTTCTAGCACCATTTTTGGAACACAGTGGGTGCTTAATAATTGCTTGCTTGTTTTATGAATTGTCTAAGTTTACTCACACACCTAGGATTATAGGTTTAGACTCCAAAATGTACTCTAGAGGCCATCTAATTCACCCTTCCCATTTAACAGTTGAGGAAACTGTGACCTACAGAGAAGTGACTTACCCAGGGTCACTCAGCTGAAAAGCTGGGATTTGGACCCATGACTTCAAAATCCAAATCCAGTGTTCTTTCCTTGGCACATATAATAAATAAATAAAATATTTTAAAAATATAAAATAATATTGAGGTAGAAGTTACAAACCTGGGTTCATGTACAGGCTCTTCTACTAACTCTGGGGTATTGGACAAGTTACTTTATTTCTCGACCTTTTCTATGTAAAGTGAGGGAGGGGGTGCGCATGGTGGTTTCTGGGGTCTCTTCTAGCTCTAACATTCTGTTGCTTTTGATAATTCCTGAAAAGTAGGAAGGGGCAGCATGGTGCAGAAGAGAGGCCCTTATATTTGGAGTCAGAAGCTTTATATTGAAATCCCAGTTCTGTTCCCCATTATTTGGGCCACCCTAGGCAAGTCATCTTACCTCTATGGGCCTCATCTATAAAGTGAGGAGGGTTGACTTGACTGACTCAAAGGTCCTTCCCTCTTCAGTCTGTGCTCCTGTGTTCCAGTTAGTCAAGAAAAAAGAGCCACTTGCCTGGATGGAAAGAAAAGAGAGGATTTAGTCACTTTGAAGAAGTCTCCAAGGTGGGAGCAGGAGGATTTGAAGGAATGGATGCTGACAAGAATTTCTGGGGGGAAGGAAGGGGATTAAAAGGAGAGAGAACAAGATGTCTAAGTGATTGTGGGGGCTGCCTTGAAAGGGCTTTGAAGCAGAGAAAGGGACATTAATCCTGGGCATTAGGAAGTTGACCTCAAGACCAAAAATGAGGGTGGATTTGACAAGGTCAGAATGACAGGAGAAAAAAATTTCTGATGGTTGTACTCAGTGGAGCTTGGAGATGCCTTGGAAAAGGTGGGAAGAAGCCTGATAAATTTGTCTAAAGGCTCAGTTTCTTGGCAAAAGCCAAAGCGAAAAAGGAGGAGAAGGAGCAAGATGAAGAGCAGGATACAACAATAAAATGTCATAGTCTCATAGGTTCATAGACTTAGAGATGGAAGGAACTTGAGAAGCCATCTGGTCCAATCTTCTGATTTTACAGATGGGGAAACTGAGGCCCAGGGAGGTTAAGTACCTGCCTAAGGTGACGCAGGTGATAAGTAAATGGCAGAAGTGGAATGAAGACTCAGGTCCAGTGTCCTTTCCACTGTACCTGCAGCTAGGGTACAGAGAAATGGGGATTCTGTAGCCAAAAAGGGAAAAGGAACAATAGCAGCAGGATTTGGCAACAGACTGGTGGGAGCAGAGTACTGGATGATAATGATTTGGATGTTGCTTGAAGATTTTATAGGGCATTTGGTGACAGTGTGGCATTGCCAACTGGGCCAGAGAAACTGGGCATGATGGGAGATTAAGAGAGAGAAAGGAGCACAGGGAAAATAAGAGAGAGAGAAAGGAAGAAAGTGGGAGAGAGGTAAGAGAGAGAGAGGGGAGATAAAGAGAGAGGAGACAGAGGAAGAGATGGAGAGGGGGAGACAAAAATAGACAGAGAGAGGGAGAGGAGGGAGATGAGGGAAGAGAGGATGTGAGATATACAGACAGAGTGAGGGAGACAGACACAGAGGGAGAGAGAAAGAGAGATAGAGAGAGAGAGGATGGAGAATACATAGTTATTTTTTTTTTTTGCCTTTTCTCTGGCTGTATGAAGAAGAAAGAGAATAAGGTTATCTCTTTAAAGTTTAATTATTCTGTTTTATCTTCATAATCACCATGTATGTGTTAGTGAAATATATATAAATGCCTTGATTTCCTAGACTACATAGCATCGTTCTTTGAGGTCATTTGATTTGATGGCATCTAAGGAGACACTTCATAGAGAAATCATTTAATGTCTATGAGCAACCAACCCATTGACTTTGCATTTCTGAATCTCAGATTAAACCTCAATCATGCTTCTATTCTTGTAATGAGTAAAGCAATAATCTCAATGACTCACAGGCTGCTAGAAGCTGTCATATCCTCCCTTTGCTTTTATAGAGTTGCTGTATAGAAAGGGGATGAATGCATCTAACTTTGATTTGTGGGTCAATGCATTGCCAGTGTGCTTTGAAGGAAAAGGGGGAGGTATTTGATGATTCTAACTATCACCTAATTTGAAAAAGAAAAGAATAATTATTATAGATAGATATGGGAGGCAGGGAACATAGCTTGGTGGAAAATAATGTTGGATTTGGAGTCAAATGTCCTGGGTTTGCAGCCCATCTCCAATGCCAAGAACTCTCCAAAATGGAATGGGCTGGTTTGGGAGGTGGTGGGTTCTTCCTTATGAAGGTAATTCAGGTTGAACTAACTTGCGGTAGGCATTCTTTTTCAGGGATGGGCTTGACTAGATGGCATCAGAATTCTCTTCCAAATCTAAAATTCTGTGATTCCGTGATCTGACACTTACTAGCTATTTAATTGGGGAAATTATTGCTCCTAGAATTGTAACATCTGAGATATAGAGCTGGAAGATACTTTCAGTGTCTAACAAGTACAATCTTCTCTCTTTAAGAAACTAAGTCCAAGAGAGATAAAATGGGCACGATGACTAGAGTGCAGGATGTGAAGGCAGGAAGACCTTAGTTCAAATCTTACCTCAGATACTCACAGCTTTTCTGAGGCACAGTTTACTGATTTGTTAAAGTGACTCTAAAGCCCATTACGGCCCTAGATCTGTGACTCTGTGCCAAAGATAATACAGAGGATATGTGGCAGATCCAAAATTCCAATCAGCTTCTCTGTCTCAGAATCTAGCATCATTTCTTCTGTACCACTAGGTCCTCTCTGAAGCTCAGTGTCGTCATCTGCAAAATAACCATATCTGTACTGAGTACTTCCTACGTAGAAAGTACTTTATAAACCTTGAAGCTTGTACATGTAAGGTCTATCTAATGCTATTATTATTTTCTTCATAAATGTGATTTTGAATGTTGGGAATATTATAATTTTAATGCAGTGTAGAAGAAAGAGCTCATATTTGCTTTCTCACTGCCCACATAATAATGATAATTATAGAAATAATAACAACAAATAATATCTGGTATTTATATAGCACTTTAAGGTCTGCAAAGTACCATACATTTACCATGCAGAATTTTACTTTCATGACTACTCTGGGAGGAAAATGTTATGATTATCATCACCCTATTGGGCAGAGAGGAAAACTGAGGCTAAACAACTTCCCTAGGGTCACACAGCTAGGAAGTGTTGGAAGCTGGATTTGAACTCAGGTCTTCCTAACTCTTACCTTATATTTTATATAAATTATATATAATATATATAAACACTTGAATATTATAGAGTATATATATAAACATAAATGTATATAGAATTTATATGTTTCACCATAGGCAAATTACTGAGCATCTGTAAATCTCAGGCAGTTCTCTGAGATAGCAAATTGTTGATGGGTAGCATCTTCACTGTTGAGGAGCATCTCCATTCCAGGGCTTCCCACACCCAGGAAAACACAGGTCCTGGGCATGTAAAAGTAGAGCCACTAATTAACAGTCCCAAGGTGTAAGAGCAATCAGTTTAGCATATACTTAGCACTTAGCAACTTGGGGCTAAGTATGGAAAGTATGAGCTCTGTTCCACTGTTGAGAAGGTGTGAACTCCCCTGTTGACACAGTAGAAGGAGATTGGCTGAGACAGGAGGCAGAGTTGTAATGCTATTCACCAGCAGATTCCCTAAAGAATGCTACTGTGAACAGCTTTTAAGGTTCGGATTACACAGTATAGTGAACACTCCATTTATTTCATTAAAAATCAAGGCAAACATTCACAATGTATCACAATATAATATTCACAACAAATCAAGGTTCGGTACAATAGTCACAACAGCTTGACATTAGAATGGCCACACAGTTTTCACCACAGTGGCCACAATATTTAGAACAAAGCATTCAATCAATTCATAATACAGTAATTGATACTCAGTCATTCAATCAATTCATAGTACAAAAATCAAACTTCCACTCATGGGGCAACCATACATCAACTCAATCAGTCATTAAATAAAATCATTAGAAAAACCACACAAACCCTCTACCCCTTGGTGTCCAGCAAACCTCAATTTCATCCAAGGGGAGACCTTTTCTTCATCTTGACTCTTGGGTGGTCTCTCTGATTCCCTGGATCCCCTTCCTTGGTCCCAGCTCCCTCCTGAATCCACCAAACAGTCACCTGGATTCAGAAGTAGACAGCTCCCAGGTCCTCGTCCAGTCCTCAGGGCAGTCCCTGGCACACGCTTAAGTTCACAGGGTCCAGCACATCTCAAACTCTTCATCACTTCTCTTGCCTGGAACTCAAGGATCAGCCAGGCCTTGAACAAACAAATCTTATCCTAGTCATGCTTCTTCAGTTCTCCAGCAGTTCAGCTGGCCTTAGAACCCAGAAGGAATATCAGCCTTCCAGGCAGCCTTCACCAGATTCTGGTCTCAGGAAAACTCCATCTCAGTTCTCAGTCAGCTTCCAGATGCTGGGAGAGAAACTCTAACTCTCCCTCTCCCTCTCCCTCTCCCTCTCCGTCTCCCTCTACCTCTCCCTCTCTCTCTCTCTCTCTCTCTCTCCCTCTCCCTCTTCCTCTCCCCCTCTTCCTTCCCTTCTCTCTCCCCCAGCTTCAGTCTTCCTTCACCAGGAGCAACATTGCAATTCTGTCTCTCTGTCTCTGGAATTCTTGCTTATATATACACACTGGCCTCCTGTCTCAGCCAGTCCCCTTCTTCCATGTCAACAGGGGAGTTCACACCTTCCCTACTTAGCCCCAAGTTCCTAAGTGCTAAGTATATGCTAAACTGATTGCTGTTACACAGGGCTGTGTCTTAAGTACTAGAAGATGCAGGGCTCACAAAGATGAACCAGCTTGATGTGAGAAAAAATGATCATTAAATTGGTAACAGTTATACTTCCTTTTCCTTTATATTTTTATAGGTGATTTAATAAATATAAAGCAAAACAAACAGAGCTGACCTGATTCTTCCTTATCCCACATCCTGGTCAGGAGAGAGCAGAAGAGCTTAACCTCACAGAGGAGACGTCCTGAGTGGGTTTCCTCCTGTGCTTGACCAAGGGATGAGTGAAAGGGGAAGGAGGGAAGGGAAGAAAAATTGGGAAATGTAATAATAACCTTTTCACAATGACCATGTGAACAGTATTTATTGGGAGTCACTATTAACAGTTACATACAATTTGCATGAGCTGTATAGTTTCTTTCCCAATGGATTACAATTACAAGCTTTATGAGGTCAGGGTGTGCTGGTGTGTGTGTGTGTGTGTGTGTGTGTGTGTGTGTGTGTGTGTGTGTGTGTGTGTGTCTTAGAATCCCAACACTAGGTACAGTGCTTCACCTATTACAAGTGAATGTTTGTGGATCTAAATTATTTTTACCGTTCTTATCTATTATTTTAATATATATTTAAATGTTATGTTTATTAGTTGATTTCATTTGTTTTTTAATTTTTATTTAACTTAGGAGTTTCATCTATTAATTTTTAAAAATCATTTTAATGATGCCTTTTGTCCTTTACATCATAGTCATTTCTTGGATGGGCTGGGGGGAGGTGCCAAAATCAGCCTCCTGCTTCAGATTAAACTTTCACTCATAACAAAGAAAATCATGAAATGAATTCCCTCCTGGTCCCTGCTGTGCTGGCTTCTCTGTATCCCGCCTCACCACCACCCCTGGAAGACAGTGTAAAGCCCTGAAGATCATAGAATGCCCTTGCAAGTGAAAGTTCCAACCCCCTTCCTATTATAAAGGGTGTGAATCTGTGAGCAGGGCAGAGAGAATTTTGTCCCCTCAGCGAAAGGGCCCTCCACCTGGAAATAGGACAATCAAAAAGAACTGGGGTAGTGCCTTGTAAAACAAAATCAACCATTCCACAAGTTTTTATTAATATAAGATGTTCCAGGTGAAGTATTAGGTGCTAAGGATACAAAGGAAAACATAATACCAAAAACCTCATTCACCTCAATGGCTTTTTACCCACTCCCACCCCTCCGCCCACTGCCCTTCTGCTGTTAGGATGTTATGAAAGAAGAGACATTGAAGCTCGTGTCATACAAGGGCAAAATGACCCTTAGAGGCGAGTGATATCCAGGGCATCAAACCTCATTGCTACAGGGCCAGCAGTCAGACGTGGAGTTTTGGGTCTGAGATGGGTTTTCTTACCTAAGAATTAAGAAAGACACTTGAGGGATGAAAACTTTTCTTTGTCATGAAATATGGATTTAATTAGTTCTTTCTATACAAGGGCCAGGTCCAGTGGCAAAGGAGGAATTTAAAAGTTTAAAAGTCCTGTTAGCATACATGTGGTACAGAAGGGAGCCCACTAACCATGTTGTCAGAGGTTCTGAGTTTCACTGTCTCTCTCTGATCCTACCTGTATTACTTTGGACTGCCCTGGGCCACAGTTTTGTCATCTATAAAATGGGAATATTGAGCCTCTGAGGTACTTGCCAGCTCCAGCTCAATGATTCTATGATAATGAAATATGTTAATGATTATTTTCTCTTAAATTTGATTTGTACATGAACTGCTTTTGCTTATCTGCTTACATGATACAATTAAAACAAATGATGCTAATTATCCTTATAAATAGCATGTGTATAGCGCTCTATGGTTTGCAAAAGTGCTTTACATGTTATCTCATTTGATACCCACAGGTAGGTGCTGTTTCCAACGCCATTTTACAGATGAGGAAACTAAGGCCAAGGACTGTTTCATTTTTGATTTTTGTATCCCCAGCTCTGAACACCATGCCTGGTGTTTAGTCAACAAACAGTTATTAAAAACCTACTATGGCCTGGCTGCTGTGCCAGGCACTGGGGAGATAAATTTCAAAAAGAAAAAATGCAAACAGACCCTTCCCTCAAGAAAGGCATTTGTACTGCATGGTAAGTATTAAATCAAACCGAATTCCATAGACCTCAGTACTGGAGAAGGTACAAGCTGTACCTCATTGTCCACAAGAATCATCACGGGGGGAGAAGAGTCAAGTATATTTTTCTTCTTAATGAAGTATCAGAGATGCTCAGCCAATAACATGGATAAAGTGGAACTGGGAAAAGTCTGGGACTTCCCTGTTCAGCTCTTTCCCTGGGGAATTGCCATGCATAGAAATGTGGCAGGAAAGTTTATTTCAAAGTAGTTTTTAAAGTGTTTTCCTTAGAATAAATACATACAGTTACAGAAACGTAGCAAAGTGTTCTGTCACAAACACTGTATTTCAAATGTTTAGAGATACTAAGTGGAAATAGACTACTGATATTGTGGTCTTCCCATCATTTTTCCCCATCGTGACTGGGACTGGTTGGCCACTGGCTTGTTCTTAAAGTTATAAGGAGGCAAAGCGTTAGCCTGGATAACGTCACACCATATTACTAACTTTTCCTATTTGGACACTACATGATCCTGGGTTGAGGGAGAGAATTTGGAGCTTCAGTATTTCAACAGAATTTGGAGCTTCAGTATTTCAACAGATATGTTAATGTATGCTGGATATGCATATAATGTATATTATCAGCAAATATATTAATGAATTGACAGTGAGATCCTAAGATTGTAGGTTTAGAGTTGGAAAAGACCTTAGAAATTGCCTGCTTTCAGGATACTAAACCTAGCATTCCATGGACTTAATATGTATGTGTACGTATGTATTGTGTGTATACACACACACATTTTGATGACCATATTTTAATATAATTGGCTTCCTTGGTAATCCTGTATGTTTTATTTCATTCATTTAATTAAAAAAAACTTTTTTGAACTATTTTATTTTTATGTATTACAAGGATTTAGAGATTCCTCACCCCTGCCGCTCTGAGAGGTGTCTTGTAAATTATTAAAAAAGTAAAACTAATCCTACAGTGAGTGGCCTTATCCAAAAATACACACAACATTCCACCTCTATGGCACTCCCCACATACCTTTCTATTTTTTTTTTAATTAACAAGAATATGTTTTTTCTCTTTCCACCTCTGATTAGCCAATCTTCTCATTTTACAGATAAGGAAACTGAGTCACAGGGAGGCAAACCTTCCCAAGATCACAAAAGTAGTAAATATCAGAGACAGCAGTTGAACCCAGGTCTTTCAAATGCGGATCCGGTTTTCTTTGCACTCAGTCAGTGCTCATCCTTTTTAACGTAGCTCTGAAAGAATCATTCTGTTCATCCCGCTGAAAGCATGTGGGCCTTCTCCATATTTTCCAGTTCTTCCCACTTAACTACCTCTTTTTCTCGATTACGGGCACCACTAAAGGAACCTAAGTATTTTCCTGAAATAAACCGTTTCACATCTTCCCACAAACACAGATTTCCATGAAAACAAACCACAAAGGGAAGTAGGCACAAAAGGCGATACCTCCCTCAGTGCCAAGTTTTCATTTTTCCTGATGCCCAAATTCATTAGACTTCTCCTTTGTTCGGTTTTAAGGTCTAAGGGCTACTATTTGTTTTCATAAGTGGCGTAATGGCTGAGGTTACTGAATACAAAGGAGGATTTTTCAAGATGCTTTTTGTTGTTGAGTCATTTCACTTGTGTCCGAGTCTTCGTGACCGCATTTGGGCTTTTCTTGGAAGAGATACTGGAATGGTTTTAGACAGGAAAAATCTATTTCAAGAACATTATAGATTTTGAGCTTTTATTCCCAAAGTGATCAGCAGTGGATATGCAAAGATTATAACTACACAGGGTAAAAATAACTACTCATTTCAATGAAATTATAACTCCAGAGAGTGAAAATAACCAATCAGTTCAGTCGAATTACAGAACAAATTAATCAAGGTGAGTGATGGCTCTTGTTGGTTTTATGGATTAAAATGATTGGGCGAAATCTTTATTTTTCAGCTAGGGGTTGCCACAAGCTCAATCTTAAATCCCCTTTATCCCTTGGGACATGTCACTTCAAATAATCCCAGGATTATTTGAATATAATAAATATTTTAACAATAATATACCATATAAATATTATAAATGATAATATTACATGATTAAAAGAATCCTCAGAAATATGGAGGGAAGTGTGGTGATAATAGGACCAAGAACTCATATATCTAGAAGCAGATTAAAATATAATTGGAAAATGTTTAATGAAATAAATGAAAATACAGTATAACAATGATAATGTTAATTTTTGGTTTTCTGATTCAGTATGTGACCTACAGGGATCCCTTTCTATCTGAGTTCAGCACTGTTCTACATGATTCTTGAGATGAACTAACAATGACTGCAAAGGGAGAAAATTGTGACCGATCTTCATTACAAAATGAAATTATGAAATGAAATTTCATATTCACATGTTTTTTTTTCTTTAGCACTTCAAGTGTCACTAAACATCCTTTCAAATAACTCTAAAGGAGAAACAAATTTAATGAAAGTGATTTGAGAATTGATATCAGTGGGTTCTGCCTTTAAGGTGGTGCAATAAACAGTGCTTAGCATAGTACCTGGACATAGTAGGCACTTAATAAAATTGCTTGTTGATTGAAGCTCACATTTGCAGATTGAAGGGCTGCAAAGCACATAATACGTATTACCTCCTTTCATTATTATGAAATAGTATCACATATCACTCCTGTGATAAGCAGCCACACCCTTGGCATGCATTTATCTTGTTTGATCCTCACAATCACCCCCTTGACATAAGTACTGCAGCTATTACATTTGGAGTAACTGAGGCAGAAGAGAGCAAAGTGACTTGCCTGAAGTTGTGAAGGGTAGGATTTAAACCCAAGATCTCTGTATTCAAAGAGGCAGTAGTGGACAGAGAACTGTATGTGGAATCAGGAAGATGTGGAGTTGTTTAAGAAAAAAAGAATCTAAGGCACTCCTAATTGCCCAAAGGTATGTTTAGAATGCAGGGATCAGAAATTGGTGTCCTGAGGAAAAGTCCTTTCCATTCTATCTACCTAGTCCCATTTACTAATTTCTGAAATGGGTGTAGAGGACATCAAGAAGGCATTCTGATCCATTATTTAGGAAATAAGGAATTGGAGATAGAACCGTTTCTTTCCTTCTTTACATTGGAAGCAGTTACAAAGAGCTTAGATTGGCATCTAGGGGCAACCCAGTATTCCAAATGGTTCCTCTGGGGATGGCTTAGGAAATACTAGCTATTTGACATTCTGTCAGTATGGCCCTACATTTCCAGGTGTATGGAGGGGACCAAAGAAGGGACCACTGGGACAGGCAGGTAAGATAGTTTTGACAGGACATCTCTGGTAAGTTCCGTGAACCAGATTTAGAAATACTACAGCTGTCATCTATCAGAGTCTTCCAATGCTAAGCAGAAAACTGGGAATACCTTGGAACTCCTCGCTTCTCCCAATCCACTTAATAAAAATTTAAGAAAGAAATTCCTGGTATATTGGCCTGGGAATCAAAAATACCTCTCTTTGCTATGCCACTTATTAATAATGTGATTTTGAGTAAATCATTAATCTCCTTTTGCCTCTTCTTCCTTGCCAAGAAAATAAGGAGACTGGATTCCTCTTCTAGCTCTAAGATTCCCTAAGTCCATGATACTTGACTGGAAAAAGAGAAGTGATTCATGTACTCAGCAGAACAATTACTCTACCTGTCCTTGAGTTCTCTTCTCTGACTGTTCAATGGAAGGCCAGAGAAGTGGAAGGAACATCTCGTAAATCAAGTCCCCAGCCACTGAAAACCCCCTTCAGACTTTTGTGTTTGGGCAATGGTTCCATGTTAGAATGTAGAGATTCATTAATGTGTAGTTACACAAAACAAACATCTAAAAAATCTCTCCTTTCTCCTCCTTCCTCTTTCCCCACTATTCTTTTCTCCTTTCTCTCTGCTCCTTCTTGCTTCTTCCCTCCTTTGTAATATTCTCCAAGGAGACAAATAAGAAGTTAAAAACTTTGGCACTTTTTGGTGATTTCCTTTCAAGACAAAGGGAGAAAAACACCATTCAGGCTTTTCTAAATAGGATTATTCTTCTTTGCCTTTATTTCAACTGTCTCCTTATATCTGTAATACTTGATGTGACTTATTCATGATCATAATTTTGACCTTTAAGAGGCTGTGTGATATTTTTTGTTTTAAATTTATTTATTTTTTTAGTTTACAATATTCAGTTCCACAAACTTTTGAGTGTTAATTTTTTTTCCCCTTCCCAAGACAGCATGAAGGCTGATATAGGATCTATATATACATTCATATTAAATATATTTCCACATTAGTCATGTTGTAAAGAAGAATGATAACCATGAGAATGAAACATGAGAAAGGAGATACAAAACAAAAGAGACAGAGAGAGCAAATAGTCTGCTTCCCTCTCCATTCAGACTTTCATATTTCTTTCTCTGGACACGGATGGCATTTTCCATCATGAGATTTTTGGAGTTGTCTTAGAACCTTGCATTGCTAAGAAGAGCTAGAGGGTGTGTGTTGAGCCAGCTAGATCTATGGAACCAGGAAGACCTGAGCTGAAGACCTCCCTCTGACACATTCTAACTTTGTAACTCTGGTTAATTCCTTTGACCACTTATTGCTGTAGGTACAATCTAAAATTATAAATTGAGAGGAAACTGAGCTGAATGGATAGAGAGAGTTCCTCATCTGGAGCTCCTGACATTAATGGAGTCAGAGATCTGGTCAAACAAATGGAAGACCTTTGAAATGCCTTCTGTCTTATCCAAGAATGACAGTATCATGTTGACCAGAGATAGAATCCAAGGCTTGTAGTCAAGAAGAGCCAAGTTCAAATTCTGTTTCTGACATTTAGTCCCTTAATCAGGAACTTATTGCCACTGAAAGTCAAAATTCTAAGATCTGTTTTGGCAGAGGAAGCTCTAACAGAAATCTTCACTCTCAGTTTCATCATGTCCAAAGTGTCCGTAATGATGCTTATAGTACTTGCCTCTCATCAGTACTGTCGGCTCAAATGAGATAATATATGTAAAGTATTTTGAAAACCTTTTATTCACATATCCATGAACATGATACAGCGGAGGGAGTGCTGAATTTGAAATCCAAGTACCTCTGTGTGAATCCTGCCTGTCGCTACCTCCTGTAACACTAGGCAGGTAAACTAATCTCTTAGGGTTCTATTCTATTTTAACATTATAATATAATGTAGCATAAGAAATCTAGAGAGAAGAAAAGAAGACAGGATGGAATAAGAAGGGAGCAAAAAAGTGAAAAAAACCAGAAGAGATGGAGAGGAAGAAGAGAAAGAAAACAGAGGAAAGGAAAAAAATAGCAGAGAAGCAGAAAATGTGTTATTGTGGTTAAAGGGCTGGCCTTGAAATCAAAAATCTTGGGTTCAGGTCCTTGATCTGATACAACTTGCATCTGTAACCTTGGGTAAATCATTTAATCTCTCAGTGCTCTGGAGTGATCTCCAAGATACTTTTGAGTTACATATCATTTTGCTCATCTCCCTTGGTGGACAGCAGTCTTCCAGCTCTCCACAACAATGAAATCAGAGGGTACAACACCCCACCTCCCATGGAAAGAAAGAAGTGAATATATGTCTGTCTATAGAAATAAAACTTACAGTAACCCAACAAACTAGCTTCCAATAAAACCTCATGCTCCAAGACAATGCCTTTCCAGTATTTTCCTGCATTTTAATTTAAGACTCATGGCCTTGCCTTCTTTGTGCATTTCCTCCAAATTTTGACTTCTTTTAAAGAGAATTAATCTCTCTGGATCAGTGACATATTACCTCAACAGCTTCAGTAATTAATTTGGTTCTGCATTTGCAAGCTAGTCTTGGTGATGTGCTTTCCTAAGCATTTTCCAGTTGGGTCAGAGGAGGAGCTATCACAAGAGATGAATTAGGAACTTAGAAAATCTCAACTATACTTCAGGAACTAGGCTGTTTTATTTTTATTTTTTAATTTTTGCTGCCTTGAGACTTCATATGGTAAATGAAGAGGTCCTGATTTGCATATTTTTCATTTTGACAGCCCAATTGTGCTTACCGTGGAGTCCCTCCATCTTCTCTTGCCATTACAATTCAGATCTGGCAGAGAACTTCACAGAAGGAATCTTAAGCTTCCAGATGCTATAATGTGCCCATTTCTCTGCTTAAAAGTCCCATTGTTGTGAAATTACTGCAGTTTAACAAGACCTGAATTTTATGTGTGTTATGTGAGCCACACTTGGGAACTGAGGACCTCTTTTGAATTGGTCTTATTTTAAAGGATGATTTAGCCACTTTATGCTTTGGCTTATGTCAGAGGAGTTTAGTTCAAATTTCACCTCTTTCTACTTACCACTGGTGTGATCTCAGGTGAGTAACTTCATTTCTATGACCTCTGTTTCCTCATCTGTAAAATTAGGGGGTTAGAGGTCATGACTTCTAAAGGTCACTCTAAGTTCTCGATCCATATATGATCATATGACCCTCAGTAGACCTTAATTTCTTTCTGCATAAGGTGAAGTCATTGGACAATATCACTTTTAAGCCCCTTTCATCTCTAAGCCTATGATTCTATTGTTATGGCAGCCAGGTGGCACAGTGAACCGCACCAGGTCAGGAATTAGGAAGACCTAAGTTCAAATATAGCCTAAGATCTCACTGGCTGTGTGATCCTGGGCAAGTCATTTAACCTGTTTGTTTTAGTTTCTTCATCTCTAAAATGAGGATACTAATAGTACCCTGTGAAGATCAAATGAAATAAGGATTGTAAAGCATTTAACACAGTGCTCAGGCACATCGTAAGTGTTTTATAAATATCACATATTATTATTCTACACTGCACAGAATCTAATTTGAACATTGATATCAGGCAGAGACCATCCCTATTGGAGACTTGTCTTATTATAGTGAGAGAAAGGGGACTTTATCTGACCCAAGGGCAAATAAGTACATGATTAAGTGGTTTTTTTATTTGAATTTTACTACATTAGCTAATAAATCAACAAGCATTTACTAAGAGCTTACTATGTACTATGTATATAAAAATAACACTATCCAGCCATTAAGAGCTGAGAAAGAGAAGAAAGAAATGGAGAGGAGAGAGGAGAGCAAATAAGAGACAAACAAGCCATGTGCAGATGTAGTTAGAAAGCCAACCCTGAAGCCCAAGTCTTGGGTCCAAATCCTGGATCTGTGTGACCATGGGTAACTCACTTAACCTCTCTGTGCCCTAGACCCAGTCTCTAATTGATTCTTCTAAGTTACAGATCATTTTGTGGCTTTCCCTTGTGGTTTTCTGTCTCTGATGATAATAAAAAAAATAGAACTCATCTCAAGGATAGACAGTGAGAGAAAAGGAAACCCTGAAAAGGTTTGAGGGATGGAAATTTTTTTGGCCTTCCACTTAGAAAATTGATTTTAAAATAACAGGTGCTAAAAGAAGGGAGTGGGGACCAAAGATCCAGTTCACCTCACACGCCTTTAAAAAAGAGTGAAATAAAAAGGACATTTGGAGCAAGGCTTGTTTTTTTTTTTTTGAGGAAATTTTGTTGTAGTTAATGATGTTCTCCTAGGAATAAAAGGTGCTGGAGAGACATTACTTGAGACCATGAGCCCCAATACTAGCATGTGCAGGAGGTGATCCTTAGCTGTGTTTTCTTGAGATTATCCTGATTTTAGATGCAAAACTCAGGCTGGGAAAAACAGGGAGGGGAAAAGAAAAAGAAGAATCAGATCCATATGACACATACCCATGAATATTAAGGAGGATTGGTTTGTGAAGTACTTATAATTGTTTCTAACATGTCAAGTGAATTGGGAATAGAGGAAATGAGTGAAAAAAAATTGAAATGTGATGTCAGTCTTAGAAAAAAATGAATTGAGTGGCCCCAGAAATGATCATCTTTTAAGCCTGACACCCAGAGTTAATAAACCAATGGAGCAAATATTGAGAGGAAATCTGTCAACATCCCAAGGATAATGTCATCTTGAACGATCACACCTAATGGCTTGGTTTTGCATGTTTTGCTAGTACAACCTGGATTCTGGGGAAATTAAAAAAACTTGTAAACAAAGAGAATGAATGATAGAGACAGTGGTTGAAATAACGGTTGTAGAAGGGGGGAGGGAGGAGGGAGGAACCTGATGCTCCTTGGAATTGCAATTCTGGTCCCTTCTGGCAATACCAATATGCAAATCAAACAACGATGTCCAAATCTCAGCAACAAGAGGAAAGAATTGAGCTTTCCTGAGCACTAACTCCCCAGTCCCTGCTGCTAGAAATCTATGTTGTGCATTTTGAATATACGAGGGCATCTGAAGCACTGTTCTCATTAAAATTTATGGTCAGAATTAATTCACATTCATTTGGTTAAGAACTGAGTCACTTGGGTAGAAATTTTCTTCAAGCTCATAAAGCATGATGACGAATGACAGTATGTCACTCTTTCATATTGATGACTCCAAATTAAGAATGTAAAACTCTCTAATGGAATTTACAGATAATAATAAAAAAAATAGTGGAATTGCACACATAGTTAGGGCGGCATTTAGATGGACCTGGAGGAACACAAGTTGTTTCCTGCGGAGAAGACAAGATTGCACCAAGAAAACAAAAAACAAAACAAAACTACTATTATTTCTGAGAAAAAGTAATCAGAAAAACCCATTCAAAAGCCAGGAGACATGTAAACCATAGGAAAGCTTAAGTAAACCATTGTTGCTTGTGAATTGTAAAGATGAACATGAAATAATTTTCTCCTAAATCCAATTCTCCCTGCTTTTCCATTGTCACCTCAGCTACTTGAAAGATTCTTTATCTCCTGAATGTTCTTTGCTTCCTTCATCTACGCTCCCAAATTCCTGACAATTCTTTTTTTTTGTCAGACAAGATAATACCTTGGTATAGGGAATGGCCATCTCTTTCCTACCCTCCTGTGTGTATGTGTGTGTGTGTGTGTGTGTGTGTGTGTGTGTGTGTGTGTGTTTGTGTCTATCTGTCTGTCTGAGTCTGTGTCTGCATCTGTGTATATGTATGTGTTTTCCCCCTTCCTGGCCTCTCTTCCCATCAACCAATCCTAATTGGTGCTATTGATTTTTTTTTTTAATCTTCTCTACCTGCTATTTCAACCATACTGTTTTCATTTCATCTGTTGGACTCTAACATCCATTGTGTTCAAAGAAGATTCCTTACCTTCAACTCTAAGACCTATCATCCTTTCTCTCACTACTTGTTTGTTGCACTCAACCCAGGTAAAACTACTTGCTTCCTCCTTTATGCAATGTGCAGATAACAAAATCCAAACTTTCTTTCAAGCTCCTTTTTTTGTCAACCTAAATTCACCAATGGGGACTACCTAAGTCTCTCTAATTCAGCTCATTAAACTTTCGTTTATTGAGCGGAAATAGAATAATGGTTCTTGCCCTCCCTACTAACTTCCTGCCACCCCCAAGCATTCAAACCCAGCAGGCCACAATCTTCCAGCATGTGGCCCAGGAACACAAGGTTTGTGAGATGATGTCAATAGTCGTTTAGCAGTGGGGGCCCCAGCTACTGTGACTTCTTGGTAGTTTCTCTTGCTGTAGGTAAGTCTGTGCATTTTGATGTCCGTCTGCCCTGTCTGTCTGTTGTCCATTTTGCTCCTGGAGGTTACCGGGGAACAAAGGCAAAGCTCACTATTCCTGTCTCTTTGTGTGGCTCCTTAGTACATACCTATGTCCATGTGAGCATCTAGGCAGTCAGAGGCATTTAGAACCTTTGTTACTCTCTAACAGAGCCCTTAAAGAATTGTTGGCAGCAGGGGAAAGCTTCACAGAAGGTGAGGCTGAGGAAGCCAAGTGAGACTAGAGAGAGACTTCTCTCTGCTGTTAGTATGTCATTATTTAGTGTTATTGTTAGTATTATGATAACTAGATGCTGAGATTGCCTATTTTGGCACTCCCTAAATTTTGTCAAATGAGGAATAACTACACTTGTCCCATCTTAGTTACAGTCTTCTTGTAAGTTAGGTCCTTTAGGAGAACTAATATAACCTTGTCAGGGGCCCTATTCTCCTCAGTCTAGACAAGTTACAGAAAAACCCAAGTATTTAATATGCAGAATTGGTAATCCATAGGAGTAAAGATCTCAGCTGGAAGGGAACACAGAGGTCATTTAGCTGCAGTCCAACTACTCCTTACTGAGGCCTAGAGAACTGAAGCAATGTGCCCAAGGTCACCCAGGGAGATAGTCGAAGAATCAGGATTTGAGTTCATTTTCTAGGAATCCAGAGCCTTCATCCACCCAACTGCACCAGCCCATTTTATATGTTATTCCAAGTTTTAATTGAGAAGAGATTGTGCTGCCCATGATAGCAATGTCTTTGAAAAGAGATGCATCTTAGAAGTTCAGACTCAGTTTTAGCAGAGACCTCAGAGGCCTCCTGTCCCAGCCTCTTTATTTTACAGATGAGGAAGCGGAGATTCAGAGAGTTGATAGCTGGGGAGAATTTGACAGGCCATCTAGTCCAGTGACAGGGAGGAAGAAGTCTGAGAAAGACTCTGAGAAGAATCAGGTCTAGTTGGTGCCTTCCCCAAGAATACCCAGGCAGATTGGCTGGGCTAATTAGAGAAGCATTTATAATTCACCCCCCTCTAGCCAGGCTGGCTATGAGCTTTTCCAAAGCTAGCTAGTCTCATCCTCCTGGGAGAAAGCAGTCCATCTCCAATATTCTACTCAAAAAACGTCTTGCTTGGTAGGACTTAAAAGAGCGTGTGTTCCATTGGTCCAGCCTTTTAAAACGAGAGTTATTTCACAGTGAGGAATTATAAAAGGGCTTATGAATTCGAAGTCAGTGGGTGATTAATACTTTATACTAATTCATTTCTATTTTCTTAGTAATATATGTATAGATGTAGGTGTATGTGTATACATACATACACACACATACACATATATGAATTTGTGTGTGTATGTGCTCAGAGACTCCAGCTAAACAACCAATGGTTTGGAGCAGAGTGGGGAACCTGTGGCCTGGAGACCACATGTGGCCCTCTAGGTCCTCAGGTATGACCCTTTGACCAAATGCAAACTTCATAGAACAAAGGGCTGCACTTGAGGTATTGTCTTAAAGGTTCCCCACCTCTGGTCTAGATGCTCTTGAAAAACTGGGAAAAGGGCAGCTAGGTGGCACGATGAATAGAGCACCAGCCCTGAAGTCAGGTGGACCTGAGTTCAAATATGGCCTCAGACAATTGACACCTAACTAACTGTGTAACTTTGGGCAAGTCACTTAACCCCAATTTCCTTGCCTTCCCCTCTCAAAAAAACCTGGGTGATAATGACTAGGGATATTGAATTTAGAAGGAAGGAGTAAGCACTAATTAAATGTCTACTGTATGCCAAGCATTGTGGTAAGCACTAGGTTTTTTTTTTCTGAATTAACTGGAAAACTTAGCCGATTAAGTTCTTTGGGATAGAGCTTGAAGGTTAATGTTGCCCCCATTAAAACAGTTATGTGTACACAAATCAAACTGGTGAGTTCAAAGCCTTACAGTTTGGAAAAAGGCAAATTTTGGCAGAAATGGTCAAATGATCAATATATTAAATATTCAAAATGGAGACACTGGAATTTAGAATATCGGGACTTGATTCTTCCCATGCTTTTGGTGGGTGTGAAAGAGAGGGGAAGGAGATGCAGAGGTTGCTAGACATCATGTCATTCAGAGAAGAATCTATCCTTTGATTTAAATTCTTGCACATACTTTGCTTCCAAGAACCCTTTCTGAAAGTGTTTGAGATCATCCTCAGGAGTTAGGTTTTTTCCTTCAAAGCAGTTTTGTCAGATTCTGCCAAGACACCCATGTCAGCACGTTGGCATGACTCCAAAGGTGATTAGTGCTGTATCTGTTATTTAGCATGGTGGAGTGTGTTTGGGTGGATAAAGGGGAAGCCTATAATTTCATAGCTAGTAGAAGAACATTTCTGCTAAAGCTCTTTTTATCCTGAAAATTGGTGGAAGAATTTGAGCATTAAAGATTATGTTAGGGCATTGTATAGTAACCAAGTTACGATGCCCCAACAACAGTTATTAAATCTTGATTGTAAGGGATCAAGAGTTCATAAATGTTTCCTCAAAAACATTGATTACCATTTTAAATTGATTTCTTTTGCTATTTAACTATGATTTTCAACCATTTGATTGAAAAAAAACATGATATCAGTGTTCTAGGCAGCTGTTGGCCAAGCGCCATTTGGAAAAAAATGTTCATTTAGAATATAAAACACACACACCACACATTTATTTTAAAATAGTGTATGATAACTTTTTTTGCATCCATCTCCAGAAATCGCTATGAAGTAAAAAGAATTGGTCTTCCTTCCTTCTTTCGTTCTTTTTCTTCCTCCTTTTCTTCTTTCTTTCTTCCTCTTTCTTTTCCATCTTCCCTTCTTTCTTTCTCCTTTCCTTTAACTCTTTCTTCTTCTGATGTCCTTTATTTATTTTTTTGGAGACACAAAACATGCATTCATTTTATTCACAAAACAGCCTGCTTCTCTGAACAATACAAACAGCATGTCTATCAGCAGTAAGAGACCAGGGCCTGGGGGGTGGTGACCTAGGTGGGGGTGGTGAGAATCCTCAGCCCCAGGGCACCCCCACTGCCTTGGGATCACTTTTGTCTTTAACCTCAGCAAGATTATAAAAATGATTTTTTTTTTCTTTCTAAGTAAAACTGGGATGATATACTTTATTTTTAATATAGTAATTTATAATTTAACCTTCCAGTCCACCCACCATCCCCCTTCCTCCCCTACCCAGAACCACCATTACATCATTACAAGAATTGAAACCCTCGTAACAACGAAAGAACAGTTAAGCTGGAATAACTGGCATATCAACGGGATCTGACAACGCTTATTGTTTCTCTGCCAAGAATGTTTCCTTGCTTGCTGTCCAAGAGCAAGACTGGTTACTGAAATCCTTTATAATGTTCTCTTCATTGATAGAATTTTAGACGTGGTGTACATTGTTGTACTGGTTCTGTTTACTGGTTATTTCTACTAATTCTCATTCTGCATCAGTTCATACAAATCTTCCCAGTTATTCTCTGAATTTCTCTTATTTATCATATTTTATTGCTCAAGAATATTCCATTAAGTTATCTTAACTACATTATTAATATTTTGGATGCTAGCTATCCTGCCTCAGTAAAGTGGGAAACAATAATCACACGACATTTTGTGTCATCATGGGTCATGCTCATTAAATGCTTGGTGCTGTTGTTTCCCTGGTGAAATCAGGTGGAAAAAAAACCAAGCAAACGACTTCCAGCCCTCCCTTCCCCAGCAGGTCAGCTATGTAGACTCTAGCTGACTAAGGCGCTTCTCTTTCTAAAAAAGAGCGCTTTACTTAGCCAGTGTAGACATGGCCTGATGAATATTGGAATCACTTCCTTGAAAATTTGAATTTGGAGTTGATCCATTTTTATTTTCTATAATTCACAAATACATATGGGGGGGATATAAAAATGTCTGCTGTTTGGGAACACATGGGGTGAAACAACTGAAACTAACAGTGAAGAGGAAAATGACTTGATTTATCAGGGCCTTGAAAGGCAACCACAGGAGCTGTTGCAAAAGTTAATCAAGGGAATCTTAAGTCAAAGTTTTAACGTGAACTTAAATATATTTGGCAGCAATGTTGTTCCTCCGGGCTTCTATCTGTCATGTCTCAGCTCCTCACCTGTCAGAGTATAACAGTGGCTGTGTCATCACTCACCAAAAGGTCACAAATATTGGGGAAAACAGCCTGTTCCACATTTTCTTTCTAGGTATTTTTTTTTTTGGCTGCGAGAAGCAAAAGTAGAAGATAATGCTTTTTTCCCCCACTTCTTTCTTTGCTCTTTTTTCTTCTTTCCTAGTTTCTTTAATTCTTTGTTTCTTTGATCCTTCCTCCTTTCTTCACTATTTTTTCCTTCTTCCCTGCCTTCTTTCTTCCTTTTATGCCTCTCTTCCTCCCTTCTTTCTCTCCTTCCTTCCTCCTTTCCTCTCCTTCCATCCCTTCCCTCTTCTTCCTCCCCTTTCTCTCCTTTTCCTCTCCTTTCTCCCTTCCTGACCTTCCTTCTTCCCTCTTTCCTTCTTCCTTCCTTCCTTGTTTCTTTTCTTCTTCTCTCTCCTTCCCTCTCCTTCCTACCTTCCCTCTCCTTCCTTCCTCCCTTGTGTCTGCCTGTCTGTTTCTCTCTCTGTCTCTCTCTCTCTTTCTCTTTCAGCAGTTTTTTTCTTTTTTCATTTTGCAGATCCTTTGGACTGATTGAACGATGGATGTCTTGACTCTTCTGTAATGACTACATTGAGAACAGAATGGCTTCAGGGAATACATTCAACCAAGCCCCCCAGAAGACTGCCATGGGGTGAAACAAATACCTTCGAGATTTAATTCAGGTATGTAAGGAATATGGGGAACATGACTTATTAAAGTTTCCCCCTCCATGTTTAACAAGGAGAGTGGGCAGTGATTCTTGCCATTCTGACATTTTTCATGATACAAACTAAGCCTACACCTCCTGGAATATGACATTCTTTAGTTGCCTGCCTTTTGGGATTTTCTACATCATTTTCTTCCCAATGCTCATTAACAAGATATAAATATAAAACACTCTATATTAAGATTTTTTTCCCTGACAGAAGCTGTTAAATTGTCATATTCAAGAGGACCTCAATTTTATTGATGAAATCAATAAAGGTGAAATAGAATGAAAATAATTAAAATGAGGGACTGACAACTCTTACACAGTATCTCCAACACCCAATTTCTTGTTGGGCTGTTAGTACTGTAGTATTAGTCATTTTCGTTTCTCATGGAATGGTCCTTTTATAGAGAAGGAAGAATAGTGTCATCCCACATTTATTATAGTATTTTATACAGGCAGTGTGTTGTAATGGGTAGAATACTAGGCTGGAAGTCAGCAATTCAGTCCAGTTCAATATAATATTGATTAAGTGCCTTATGTATGCTACATTCTGGGGATACAAAGACAGAGAGACTGAGACAGAGAGAAAGTGAGAGAGAGAGTGAGAGAGAGAGAGAGAGAGAGAGAGAGAGAGAGAGAGAGAGGGAGAGAGAGCGCTTTCCCTTCAATGTGTACATGCTACTGGGAATTGGAAGAGTATATAACATGCATTATAAAAGACCTTGGTTTAAATGCTGTCTCTGATATTAGCTGTGTGACCCTGAGCAAGTAGCTTTACTTCTGAATACCTCAGGTAACTCCCTAGGACTTGCCTGCTCAGTTACTTACTGCCTGTGTGAACTTGGATAAAGTATTTAAACTCATTGGACTCCTTTCTTTATTTCTTAAATGAGGGGTCTGACTAGTTGACCACTAAAATCTCTTCCAGCTCTAAAAGTCTCATGATGCTGATATGCTATCTATTTAAGTCCTAAACAGGTTGCCATCTGTTTTGAAGAACACACTTCCCCCACTGAGAGTGCTCTCGCAAGATGAAGTCACAAAAATATTTCTTATACTCATATTTACAGCATTTCCAAGCTTACAGTCCTTATCTGTGTTTCACTAGAAGCACATTTGTTCAGTCCTTTCTTTTTTTAAAAAATACATTTTTATTAAAAGCCTTTGTTTTTCCACCACCTACATTTCCCAGTATATCTCTCCCTCTTCCCTCCAAGAGAGCCATCCCTTATAACACAGAATAAAAAAGAGGGGGGAAAAAGTTCAGCAGACCTATTGTTCAGATCTGTCATAAAAGAAAGAACTACAAAAATTTAGGAGAAACATATATTGAAGATCCCTTTCCAAAAACAAATTATGAGATCAATCAGCAGTTTGGAAAGTGCCAACTTTACCAAACTCGGTTTTTAATAGGTATTGGCTAATCTTCCCCTAAGGTGGGGCAGGACTAAGTGAAATAGTGTTAGTTCTATTCAAAGGACAACCAGATTTCTTTTGTTCTCTTCTGTTTCAAAAGGAGGAACGGGTGCTTCACCAGGTGTTTGGAAGCAATCTACTTGCGGCCAGTGAGGACTGGATCCCCTAGAGCTGTGAAGAGTTGGCAGAAAAATTTTGCCACAGGTGAGTGGGGCCATTGATTTTTCTTTCCTTGTCTGAAACAATATGATGGAGAAAGAATGTTAGCTAAATTGAGACTGGAAAACAGGTTAAATTCAAAGCTTGGCTTTGGGGCTTTTGAGTTTGAGATCTGGAGTCTCATTTTTTGGAGTGTAAAAATATTGAGTGGGAATAGTCATTTGAAAAAAAATTCAGTATATTGATTTTTTTTTTTCTCACAGGCTTCTCTTGTGGACATTTACCTCTTAATTTCTTGAGCAAGCTTCCAAACATACTGGTACATACTATTGCCTAATATTTTTAGCATAGCTCCCATGCTTTCTTTGTACACAGTTTATGTGTTAAATGAGGAATTTTTAATGGTTTGGCTAGGTGGTCTTGAAGTATTGAAATATCCGTAAGAGTTTTGGAGAGTAAACATCTTTTTGTTGCACATTTTATCCTTTGGGGAATAAAATCATCCCAACAATTCTGCTTACCATTACAAGCACCCAACTTTCTAATCTAAATTCCAAGAGAGCCAGGTTTTGGGTTTCTTTTTTGTTTGTTTGTTTAGTGTTTAATGGTTTCTTTTTGTTTCCTCAAAGTTGAGTAAATATATATCTGTCTGTCTGTCTCTATAAAATGTGCATACATATATGTATATATTTGTATACTTGAATATATCTATATGTATATATACACACATGTACATATACACCGGTATATACAGTACATATATTGATTATATATACGTTGTATATATAATTATATAATATATGAGTTTATGTACATTGATATGCTGTATATATACAGAATATATACATTGATTATTTCATAGTTTTATTTAACTTTTCATCAGGCCTGGCTGAGAGAGAGAGACAGAGACAGAGAGAGAGAGTCCCCAGAAGGACCATGTAAATCATGTATGAAATTGGCTGAAGAACATTTTTAACATCACTTGCCCTATTATGCTCTCTGGGGCTGTTCCCTTTCTCTACAAGGTAAGAGATTTATTTTGCTTTGGCTACTCAGAAAAAAAAAGAAATATAATAATGGGGTTTGTAATATAATGTCATTTTTTTTGTTTGGTTTTTTAAATAAGGATGGGGATCGTGAATGTTTTAAATAAAAACAACAATGTTTTGTGTTTGGAGTGTTGGAAGTCAGGCACACATGCTACATAGCCCTGTTCATTTGCCCTCAAGAGAAAGAGCACCTGGGAGAGTGTCACTGTTCCATGGGATTGGAGGATGAGGGCAGACAGTCTGATTAGTCTTGTCTCTACGCAGCATGGAATGAATGGCAGATTACTCATTTTATTGGTTCAATCTTAACTCAGACACTTACTAATTGTGAGACCCTGGACAAGTCACTTAACCTCTGAATTGTAGTTTTCTTATACAAAATTACTTGGTTCAGTACAGAGAATCAAATAAGACAGGCCAGGCCTGAATATATATTAAAAAATAACAAAAACGAAAACAAAAAACCTCAAACCAGCAAAAACCCAAAAAGAAAACTTTGCTGAAAATCTACACATTCTTTAGCTAGAGGTGAACACAGCGGGTGTTCCAGTGTAGTGCCCAGGGGCAGAAGGTCAGTTATAAGGATAACGGGAACACTAGCTTTATTAGAATGACTTAGAATGTAATGAGCACAAAAGTTTTTGTAAAGCATGAAAACACCTTCATTCATTCATATTCGCTCTCTTTCCCTTTCCCCTCTCCCCTCCCTCTCTCTCCCTCCTTTCTCTCTTTCTCTCCTTACCCCTCTCCTCCCCTCCTTCCTTCTCTCTCTTCTTTTCCCCCCACCCTTCTCTTGTTTTAAACTTAGATACTGAGTCATTCTTTATCAGCTGCCTTCTTTCTCAGTACTAAAATATCAAACTGCTGGAAATCCAGATTATTTTGGCGACTCAGTCCAAATCTGAAAAATATTCTAGTTATTCCATTGCCTCCATCCCAAATATCAAATCTTTGCTATGGGGAAGGTTGCTTAGAAGGGTATTGCTACCATCGTCATTAAAAGCAGATCAGATGAAAATGTCAAGAGGACTGCATTTAGAGATGGAGGCCCCACGTTTAAATCTCCCTTCCTCCTCTCCCCCAGTAGCACCTGTGTAACTTCAAGCAGGTCATTTAATCTCCCTGTGCCTCAGTTTCCTTATCTGTACAGTGGGGGGGAGGGGCTGGGCCAGTTGCTTCTGAGGCTCCTTCTAGCTCTTCATTTTTGTTCCTGTGATCTTACATCACTTTGTATCTCTGTGTTTCAGTTTCTACACATGTAAAATGAAGGTCTGGAACTAGATTGGTGTCAGGGGTCCCCTTTAGGTCTATGAAACTATCACCAAAAAGCCATAATGTGATGAGAGGAGACCTCATATTGCCTCCTAAGATGCTGAGTTGAACTTTAGTTTTTGTCCCCTCACCTCCCCGCCAAATTTTAGCCTTCATCTGTTTACTGTATGGGTCTAGGTTGTGTACAATTCAGGGAGGTCAAAGCCAGGATGTTTTCTGAAGCCCTTCCCTCATCCATAAAGTTCTATCATTTTGAATTACTGAGAACACAAGATACAGGGAAAAATAGCCATGAAAGACATGAGTCAGTCCTCTGATCAATGCCGTGAGCAAATGGGCCTTTAAAGGAATGGCTGGGCAAGGTGTCTCCTGTCTTTCTGTGAAGATGGCAGACTGTGGGTACAGAATGAGGCACACACTGTCAGACCTGGCCAATGTGTCACTTTCCTTGACTTAGTCATAGAGCTTTGTCGCAAGGTAGAATTGTGTATGTAGGAAAGTCACTCGAAAATGACAGCGATCTGAAAAAACGTCACACCAAGACATTTAAAAAAGAAGGTATGAGTTGAGTTGGATGCCTTGAGGCAGCATAGTGTAGAGAACAGAATGCTAGACTCAGGGAGGTATGAGTTCAAAGCCCATCTCTAGTGCTGACCACTGAATCATACTCTGGGCCTCAGTTTCCTGTAAAGTGAAAATTTTGGTTTCAGTGACTTTAACTTGAAATCTATGATCCTATGAACGCAAAGCTTGTGGGAGCACAACACAGAGATTGTTTTCTTTCCCCCTCCCCGCCCCAGTCCTTTGATGTAGGACTTCCCAGGTAAGTATATGGAACAGTAGTCTGAGCACTGGGTCTGGAGCCAGGAAGATCTGAATTCCAAGCCAGCCTTTCCCACTTACTAGCTCTGTGACCCCCAGGCAAGTCACTTAATCTTTGTCTGCTTCAACTGTGAAACAGGGATCATGATAGCACCTACCTCTCAGGGTTGTTGTGAGGAAAAAAAAAACGACGTAGTATCTGTACAACCCTTACTTAGCACAGTGCCTGACATATCACAGGTGTTTAATGAATGATTATACCCGCTATCAATGGTTGGGAGAAGACAGTATCATAATTTAAAGTTTCACAGTCTTGAGTACTAGAAAAAGAATTTAGTTTCACATTAATTTTTTAATAATTTTTTTTTTGGTGAGGGTTTGAATTAGATGAATGCTAAGGTTCCAGTTGTGATTCTACAATCCAAGTTGTGTGACCTTTGGCCAATCACTTAAGCTCCGTGGGCCTCACTTTTCTCATTTGTAAAATGGGGATGTTAGACTAGATCATGTGTGGGGAACCTGCAGCCTTGAAGCCACATGTGGCCTTCTAGGTCTTTGAGTGCTGCCCTTTGGCTGAATCTAAACTTCATAGAACAAATCCCCTTAATACAAGAATTTGTTCTGTAAAATGTGGACTCAGTCAAAAGGCCACACTCAAGGATCTAGAAGATCACATTTGGCCTTGAGGTTGCAGGTTCTTTGCCCCTGGGCCCCTAGACTAGACGGTCTTTGAGGTTTCTTCTAGCTCAGTGCCCATCATCCTCTGAGTGTGTCTTCCAGGGAGACACAATAGACAAAGAACAGACCTCAGGGTCAGAAAAGCTGGATTCAGGCCTGGCTTCTAATGTTTGTTGGCCATGAGACCCTAGGGAAGTCCCCACGTTTCTCAGTGCTTCAAACAGCTCTCAATGGTTCTGAAGTGCTGACCAGCACAGGCAGAGGTTTTTCCCTCACTGGGAGTTCCCTAGGCTAATGAAATCATATGTTCTGACCCCCTATTGCCCTGCCCCCAAAATTCTCATAGGACCTTTTCAAGGACAGATGGGCATCTACATAGGAAGTCACAGCCCCACCTTCTGAGCCAGAATTTGTTCAAGGAGGAAAACAAGCAGTCAAAGATGAGGGCTCCATGAGAGCAGCTTTGGAAATTTGCTAGAATAAGAGTCCCTTAGGGATGTATTCCTCTCTCACCATTTGGTTATGTACTCAACTGACATTTTTAAAACATTGCAGAGCATTTTTCTCACCCTGTTATTGTCTCCATTTTACAGATGAGGAAACTGAGATTTTTAGAAAGGTTGGTGATGTAGCTATCCATGGTCACAGATTTAGGGCCTAAGGTGAGACTCCAACTCAGGATTCCTGACTCCAAGTCTTCCATTTATTCCTCTACTCATATTGCTTCCCATAACTCAGAGTATGAAAATTATCCATATAGTTCTCATATTCAGTCAATCTGTCCAACAGTAAAGATTTTTAAAGTGCCTACTATGTGCCAGGTATTGTCTGAATATTTATATGTGGCTTCTATTCATGCTAGAGTTTCACTTACCTACAATAGCAGTTCTCAGTGAATTATCTTACATATTATGTCAGTTGTTGCCACTTTGGTTAAAAAGGATGCAGTGGATAAAGCACCAGGACCAGACTCAGGAAGACCTGAGTTCAAATCCAGATTCAGACACTTACTAGCTGTGTGACCCTGAGGAAGTCACTTAACCCTCTTTGCCTTAGTTTTCTCATCTCTAAAACAAGCTGGAGAAGGAAATGACAAACTGCTTCAATATCTTTACCAAGAAAACTCAGAAAGGGGTCACAAAAAGTCAGACATAACTGAAAAAATGACTGAACAATAACAACATTTTTGGTTGAGCATTTGTTCTTGCTTTTCCATTTATAAGGGACATTGTAAGAAGTTAACACCTATGAGATAATTTATAGTTAGTAAAACTCCTTGAATCCCTTAGGCAGACCCATAATGCCATATAAAAATGCCTGGTAATCTTTCTCCTATTAAAAATACATGAGAGGGAGGACAAAAATGGTGTTGACTCACTGTGGTTTTCTTTGCTTTCCTGCCCTTTGGATTTTTTTTTTTTTGCTTTCTGTCTGAATTCCCTTCTTCTGTATCTTTCTCTCTTTTTGTATTGTGTTCCAGTTGACAGCTAAAGAGCAGCCTTACAGTGAAGACAGCTCAGTGCCATTTTCTTGTTGCCACTGAGAGTTAAACTACCTAATGTTTTGAAAACCCAGTCTGTTTTCACTCAGAGCAGGCATGTCAGGTAAAAGCATTTCACTGGGGAAATGAAGGATTCCAGTTCTCTTTGGTCTAATGTCTAGCACTGGCAGCTAGGCAGGCAAAAGGAGGCCAAGGATAGGGGTTGGGAATAAGAAAGAGTACTGTGCCCCTAACCCAGTGACCATTATTAGAGACAAATGGCCATCAACTCTTTATTATTTGGGGCTCTCCATTTTGTGGATTATCCAAAATGGATTTCATAAATTCCCTACCGTGGCATAACAAATTTAGAGCTGAAAGGAACCACAAAGACAATATAGTCTAGTCCCCCTGTTTTATAGATTAAGAAATTCAGATCCCTTTCCTTCCTTCCTTCCTTCCTTCCTTCCTTCCTTCCTTCCTTCCTTCCTTCCTTTCTTCCTTCCTTCCTTCTTTCCTTCTTACCTTCCTTCCTTCCTTTTCTTCTATCTTTCCTCTTTTCCTTTCTTTCTTCTTTCTCTCTCAAAAAACCAAGAAATTAACATCCCCTTCCTTCCTTCCTCTTCCCCACCCCCCCCCCCATCACCAATAACAAAAGAAATTGAGGTCCAGGAAGAAGGGCTAGCCTGTGGTCATGCAGATAGTAAAAGTCAGAGGCATGATTTAAACTCAAACCTTCTTAGCCTAAATCCACTACCCAATACTTTGTGGAGTTGCCTCCCATCATGGTAGAATTACAAATATACAGGAAAATATTGGATTGCAAGTTGAATAATTTAGGGATTAATCACAAATATTGGATTATTTCTGTGTAATTGCCTTCTTCTTGAAAATCAGCTATATTCTGTTTTATTTGTTTTTTTTTATTATTATTACCTTATTATATGCAGGGCACCATATACCTTCAAATCAATTATAAGGTTTAACCTCTCAACTAGTTATCACAAAGGGAAACATCATAGTTAGTTCAAATTCTTTTATCTTCTCTGACCAGGAACTTGATGTTAAGTAAGACCTACATGGGGAAGCCACGATCTTGTGGGAAATAAAGAAGGGAATGGGAATTTTATTCTCTGCTTTGACACACATGGCCAGTAGAGAGATGCCCCCCTAGTCCCATTTTGGCTTCCTCTACAATGAAATTGAATGTTATTCCATTTATCCCATTAGTTTGAAATGAGACATATAAGGGACATGATTTTGATACTAGAATCATTCTTAGTACTTACAATGGATCTTCTCCTACAAATGCTTATGATATTAGATAGGCTCTTTTATCGACCAACCAACATTTTCATGAGGCTCTTCTATACCCAGGACACCAAGCTGATTGTGAGGAACTTTGATACCCTGATCTTATGGATATGGGTCCTCTCCTAATGGTACAGATTACAACTCACGCAAACCTCCTGGGACTCAGTGGGATTCCTTGCCATGTCCTCCAGCAAATCCTCTTCTGGGGAATAAGGGACATATAATGTCCTGGAGGTCTTCCTTTAGAGCTCTTGGCATGACATGGGTACCAACTGAGCACACAAACTGTGGTCCATCTGGAAAGATTAATTAGTAGTATGTGTTTTAGGGGGGAAAATTAAGGCATTGAAAAGCTAGGAGATCACCCTAGGCTAATAACAAAAATCCCACAGTAGACTAGTTTAAAAAGAACTAAACCCCTCTCATGAGACATAATTTAAATCTCCCATCAGCTTGAGTACAGATGTGCTGGAAAAGAGAGGACAAAAGCCTCCCAGATCATCTCCAATTCAGGCCTCCGGGGGTATAACCCAAGGGTGTCATCTTACCTCGGAGCATAATCTTCCTGGTTGTTTATTTTATTATGTAGATAAATTAACCAGACTACTAGCGTTGCTCATCTTATTGGATTGAGAAGGAGCAGGTGGACAGGACACTGAATTTCAGCAGGAAAAAAAGAGTGTATATACTCAAAAGGAAAAGAAACCCACTCACTGTTCCCTCAGCTGCCATCATTTCCAGTGTATGAACCCTCTCACTTGCTCATTCTCTGATATTCCAAAAAAGTACGGCCTCCTCTGAGCAGAGACAGTTGATGTGACCCCAACTCTCCAAGATTTTATATTTCTAAATGGTTACAGGGGGAAGAATCTGTTGCTCTAATTTATTTTCCCAAGAAGGGAATACAAAGGAATGGGCACAAAACTTTTGAAAGTGAACCTTTGTTTTGTTTCGTAGAAACACATTTTACACTACTTTGTCTTTATTTTTACCTGTTTAAAAAAAAATTCTCTATACACATCTGTATGTATAGGGTGTCCCAAAAGTCTTTGGGCTGTTTTAAGCTTTGATAGGGCCATACGTTTGCATTGAGTGTCATATTTTCAAAACCTTATTGCATGAATTATCCCTTTAGAGCATAAGGAAAACTTAACTCCTCAAAAATACCATCAGAGAGTGGTTTAGACACCACTGGAGCAGAGACCAATGTTAAATTGCTTCACATAAATTGTTATAACAAAGGAGAGAGAACGGATTATTTTTCGTCAGGTTCAGTTTGGAAAACAACAGTTACAATAGCAACATTAATAACAGTGAGCAGACATTTATTAAGTTCTTGCTGTGTGTCCAGTTCTCTGCTCGATTTTGGGATCCTGGTGGGGAAAGGTCCTGCCCTCAAAGTGCTTATATTCTAATGTGTCTCTAGTGGTGAAAACAACAACAGTGCCAATGATAAAAAGCAAAGACATAAAACGAAACACCGTCACCACAGCTAATCCAGGCTCAAACACGGACTGGTGCCACGGCGCACAGAGCGCTGGAGTCAGGAAGACTCATTTCATGAGTTCAAATCTGACCTCAGACGCTTCCTAGCTGGGTGACCCTGGGCAAGTGATTTCACCCTGTTTGCCTCAGTTTCCTTAACTATAAAATGAGCTAGGGAAGAAAATGGCAGACCACTTCAGTACCTTTGCCAGGAAAACCTCCAATGGGGGTCACCAAAAGAAAACAACTGAACAGCACAAGAGTCTTAGTTTTGTCATCTGTAAAATGAGGGGGTTCCATATTTAATACTTCCTGGTTATGAAATTCAAGCCCAGGCATCCTGATTCATAGTCTAGTGTTCTATCCTCTGTGTCACGTCATCTCCCTGGTGATACCCCATTTGTCTCATTTCCTCCAGTAACCAGCTTATTTAAGTGTTGAGTATGGCAACATCATACGTTGCTACAGGGTCATCATTGGTTTATTTTTTGACTGCCTTGCTGAGGCCAAAGGGACTTCAACTTGAGAGGGAAGAGGTGTTTTGGTGCAGGAGAATGATTGCTGGACTGAAATCAAATCCTGCCTCTGACATTTACTACTTATGTGATCATGGGCAAGTCATGTTCTTACTCATCTGTAAAATGGGAGAGTTGTACACAATGACCTCCAATGGCATCCTTTCTAATTAATTCTAAAGCTATCATTCTGTTCAGTTAGTCCTAGCAATGAATCAGCAGACCCTTGAAGAATTTTCTATCTAGTACTGCCTTAGACACTGTGGGTGATGCCAGGGACATGTAAGATATGACACCTTCCAATCTAGTTGGGGAGAGAAGATTGTAACACAGGTGAAATAGGTTGAGAAAAATCTGAATATACAATTAAAAGTTAATTTGTGTAATAAGGGGGAAATCCAAGAAAGCTTGAAGCAACAATGTAAGACTTCATCAGAGAGGTAGGAAATATGATCAACTTTATAGGAGGGATGGAATTTAAATGGAGAAGAGAAGGGAAGGTTCTCCATCCAGGTAGGGAGAATAGCATGAACAAAGCAGGAAGGCCATTCTGAGCACAAAGCCCTCCACTTGATTCCTCTGGCCTGCCATTTTCTCATCTGTAAAATGAGGGAATTGGATTAAATGGTCCCTAAGGTAGCTTCTAGCTTCGAATCAATGGTCATATGATCTCCATTCATAAATGAGGAGGTTGAGCTCCAAGGTTCCTTCCTGACCTAATATGGAATCCATGTATAAGCACTGTGCTTATATTTAGGGATATAAATTCAATTCAAATCACTTTGATAATGGTTTATTAAGTGCCTGCTACATTTAAAGCACTTTGCTGGACATAACAAAAACAAAACCACCCTGCCCTCAATCAGTTTATGTTCTAAAGCATGCACACAAGTAAATTCATACAAAGTCCCTCTCCTTAAGGAAGGGAACACATGCAAATGTCAGTATGTAACAGGTGATTTGAAAAAAGGAAATTTGGGGAGGGCTGAATTTAGTCCTGAAAGAGGGTAAGGAAGGTTTTTTGAGGAGAATCAAATGGTTGAATTTGAACTTTTGTCTAAGGAGATTTTTGTCATATGCCTCGTTTTAGTGAAGGAGGAAATCACTGAAAAGATGGATAGTGGAAGAGAATCTATGTGCATAAGGTTGATTTTTGACTTAGCAGAAGAAAGAGAAAATGAACACAAGAGGCCATACAAACCACTGACTGTAAGTCAGAAAAGCATGATTTGGGTCTAGTTGTGACACTGGGTGGCTGCCATGGCCGTGAGTAAGTCGCTAGAACCTCAGCTTCCTCATGTGTAAAATGGGGCTAATGTTAATCTTTCTACCTACTCCTATTCAATACCCTTCCATCCGTCTGTTGCATTTCCATCAAGGAAGGTATAAGTCTTCTTTCGTGCCTGTGATGGATACAAATGTCACACATAGGTGGCCATCCTTCAAATACCTGTTTGTTAGAGTCTCCAGACATGTCTTTTAATAGTCTTTTTGGTATTTCACTTAGTAGCTTGTGGAGTAAAGGGCAGCTAGATGGTGCAGTGGATAGAACACCAGTCCTGGAGTCAGGAAGACCTAAGTTCAAATCCAGCCTCAGAGACTTACTGCGTGACCTTGGGTAAGTCACTTAACTCTGTTTGCCTCAGTTTCCTCATCTGTAAAATGAACTGGAAATGGAAATGACAGATTACTCCAGGATCTCTGCCAAAAAAAAAAACCAACCCAACAACAACAACAGCAACAAAGCCCACCAACAGCAAAGGAGGTCATAAAGAGTTGGACATGACTAAATAAGAAATAGAAAAATAAAGCAGTTTGAAAACTGTTCTTTGATCATGAACAGGATTTAGAGCTGGGCGGAATCTTCTCCCTCTCCTCCCTTTCCTTAACTTCCATTCTGTAGATGAGAAATGAGAGCAATGAGGTTGAGTCACTTGCCCAAGGCCTCCGAAGAGTAGTAGGGGAGACTAACCTGACAGATTAGCCTTCCACATTAAGTTCCAAGTTCAATGGGCCTTGAGCTACACAGAACATAGAGACATATTCCCTAAAAGCCATATGGATTCTGAATAGGAAACTCTATTGGACAGATTCTTAGCTTCCTGGTCACGAGAGCACTGGACTTTCTTCGAAGTCAATGAGAGACTAAAATAATGGAGGCCGTTATAATGGGAGACCCACCCCTCAGCCCCAGTACATTCTTCCTGTTGTTGTTCAGTTGCTTTTCAGTGGCCTCTGACTCCTCCTGACCCATTTGAGGTTTTCTTGGCAGAGATACTGGGGAGGTTTGCCATTTCCTTCTATGGCTCATTTTCCAGATGAGGAAACTGAGGCAAACAGGGTTAAATGGCTTGCCCAGGATCACACAGCCAGTAAGTGTCTAAGGTCACATTTGAACTCAGACCTTCCTGACTGCAGGTCCAGCACGCTCTCCATTACACCACCCAGCTGCCCCTATTGACACAGTTTGTTTGTTTTGTTTTGTTTTGATCTCAGTGATTAAGACCCTATCATGATGATCAGAGGAGGAGAGTAGGGAAGGATCATATTTTTAATCTTTCATTAAGTACTAAAAAATGACCCACAATACTTCTGCAATCCCATCACTAACAAGACGAATGCACAGTTTTCATCTCTACGCCCGTCTCACAATATCGAACTTGTTAATAATAAAATTTCCTCTTCCTGTTGTACTTTCCATCTCTTTGTTGAAGTCTCCTATCTCCTTAAATCTCATTTTTTTTCTTTAGCTTCAGTTTCATTGTCCATACCTATACCTAAAAATGAATGAAGTTATCACAAGAACTCTCATTTTTCTTCCAAATCATAGTATTCCACACTGAATAGAGAGTAAGCCTCAGAACCAGGAAGGCTTGGGTTCAAGTCCTCCTCCTTTTCCTCCTCTTCCTCTTCCTCCTCTTCTTCCCACATAGCAGCTCTGTGATCCAAGGCATGTCATTTAACTTTTCCGTAGCCTAGGGAACCATCTAAGTCTATGAATAACCAGGTCACTGAGGATAAAAGATTGCCCAATGATCTCAATCGTTGGAAATAATGATGAACTTGTAGTCACAGGGCCTGAGTTTGTTTTCTGACTCCGATGCTTACTACCTGTATGCCCTTGGACAAGTCACTTAACTTCCTTCTTCCTAAGTTTCTTCATCTGTAAAATAATGATGTCAGACTAACTGGCCCCAGCTCTAAATCCGTGATCTTGTGATCATTGATACTTACATTACCAACAGAAGGTTGTGTAGGATTTCTTTCTGTGAAATGAGGAAAGAAAAAAAAATTCCTAACATAATAGCATTTGCTAAACTAAGGCATTTATGTTTGTTTGCGCCCTCTCTTAGAAACCTGTTAACTTTTATTTCAGATTTCAATTTATTTCTAGCCAACTAGCTATTAGGACAAGGGACATTAGCTATTATGTATGTCTATTGCTACACTGAGGTTTATTCCTCCCAATCGTAAAGCCGAAAGGCATCTCCTTGACTTACTTGGAGTAATTGAAAAAGGCCATGATAAAAGATGCGATAGAAGGTGGATTATCTGGCTGAAAGCTTTGGTCACCCCTGTTAAGAATTCATCTTATTTTAATCTTCATGGTGTGCTCAAATTCATTTCATGTTTCTTTTTTTTTTTTTCCTTCCCTTTCTCTGATAGCTTTGGGGAGAGTTTAATTGGAAAATACCCAGTTCCTTTCCTCTCTCGGGGGTTTACACTTTAAAATAGGTGAAGTTTAGTTATTAGTAAAGTGCAAATTGTCTTGAGAATGAATTGAGAAGCAATGCAACAATTTCCCTTAAGGCTTGGATAGACCTATTAGGAAAAATATCAATACTTAATAGCTCCTATTATTATGTTTCCATCATCAAAACTACATGTGAAAAAGGCACTGTATTAGAATTCTTAAGTAATCAATGGTGACTGAGAGCCTCTCAAATGGCCACCTGCCTGCAAAGATTTTGGTCCTTGAGCAAAGTTCAAACAAGAATAGACAAAAACTTGTTAAGATTTTATCGGGCTTCTCCATCAAGCTTGTCAGTCCACAGATCTGACAATGGAGTTTGCTCAGAGTAGTGACCATGATAACACTTTGGTTTTTTGGGTACTGAATGTTCCAGTTTTCCCTCAATGAATTACAATTAGGTGCTTCCTTACAAATGACAAATATCCTTAACCCCAAACTTTGCCACTCCTAGAAACGATTCACTAGGATATGTGTAGACAGGTAACATAGAAGACGTTGAGAAGGAGAAACCTACATAGATGGGAGCACATGTTTTCATGAGAGTTTTCATTTTTTGTCCTTCCTTGTTTTCTGTTTTAGTTTTTTTCATGAAGACCAGACACCTTTTTCCAGGGGTTTCCCAGTCTAGCCTTTCTCCTGCTTATATTACAATACAAATTAAATATATTAGATATGTATGAATATTTATAAGACAAACACAAATTATAATATTTAGATATGACAACTTTTAGATACACTTCTAATTCCAGTTTGTTTGTTTTTTTTACAGATTTATTTATAAATAAATCCTGTCATCTACATTTTCAGATATAGTAGGAGAGGGCATAAGATTGCCCTAAAAGACTTTAAAACCAATTGTTTGGTATTCTTTAATGCATACATAGCTAGTGGCACAGTGCTTAGCACCCAATAGGTGTTTTAATAAACATATTCTGTTGATTTTAATAATAATAATTGCTCATTTTTATAATGCTTTAAGGTTAGAAGAGCACTTGAGATATCTTATCTCTTGTGATCCCCATGATAATCCTATAGACAGAAACTTGTGGAGGGTTCCTAACCTATGATCATCTGAGGGAATTCCTGGATAGAGACTCCTTCCACAGATGCAACTGTACCAGTCTGTAATTTGTATTCTTTCAACAGGAATTCTTAACCTTTTTTCTGTCCTGGATGATGAGGAAACCAAAACCCATAGAAGTTATTTAATAAATTGTTAATGACTATACAGGTAATTACAAAGCTATGATTCAAATCCAGATTGTCTTGTTTCATATCAGAATTCTTTCCTTTATGGCATAAAGCTTCTTTTTATAGGATAAATTTATATAAGATAGTAATAATCCAAAGAAATAGATTGTTTACATAAAGCTAGTCTATGTCAGAAATAGATTCTTGGAAAATGGTTAGAAGTCTGTTTTTGTTACCTTTTTTTTTTCCCACAAGATCTGAAGAAATTCTCCAAGATTGACACTGTATCCTTCCTGGTACTGAAATGAACAAAGTGGGCTCTCTTACCTCTTGGGATTTCAGTGATAAGTTCAAAATGATTCACTTCAAATAGTGATGTGTTGAAAAATAGCCCCGGCTTGCCATGTTATTTTTTATTTCTCATTCAAATCTTGGAAGGTGTAGGCAGAAATATGTTAACTACTTCCAAGGAGGCTTAAAGACAAGACAAATATTTGGACATGGATCAGTTCCTCCTCTTTCCTGGATTCATCCTGGTATGAGGGAGCAAAAAATGTAGAAAACATGAAACCATTGGCTCCATTGACTTGGGTTTATGTAATAAAAAAATCTGATGAGCTCCTAAGAAATTTATTCTCCACATAGAAATTTATCCAAGAAACCACATTCTCATTTCTCCACTTGTTTGCTTTTTAACTGCAATACTCCTGTAATTGCTCAGGTTATCACTTACATTCTGGCTTAGGAGAAGATAATAAAGATAAGCCTTGGGAAGGGAAGAATTACAAATCCATTTATGAGGACTCCATCGGAACTATCCAACTGTTCTTCAATTTTCCCTAGTCTGTATCTTTGATGAAATAACAGTCTGTATCTTAATCACAACACATAGCACCAAGTAGGTGCTTAATAAATATATTTCATTGATTTTAATAATAATAATTGCTGGGGTGGCTAAATGGCGCAGTGAATAGATCACAGGCCTGGCAGTCAGGGGGACCTGAGTCCAAATCTGGCTTCAGACACTTAACACTAGCCCTGTAACCATGGATGAGTCACTTAACCTCAATTGCTCTGCCTTCCCCCATCTCAAAATAATAATAATAATTCCTCATTTTTTTAAAATAATACTTTAAGGTTAGAAGAGTACTTGAGATGCCTTATCTCTTGTGATCTCCATGATAACCCTATAGATGGGAAATTGAAGCTCTGAGGGATTAAGAGACTGTTGAGGGGGATACAATTAATTAACAAGAGTTTATTAAGCACTTACTATGTGATGGGCATTCAATGCCAATGATACTAAGAAAGCCAATCTGAAATGAGATTTGAATCTAGTTCTTTCTCATTCTAAGTTGAGCATTCTCTCTGTTAAATCATATCCTTAATCTGTAGTCTTTCTATTTAAAGGTTGATCAATTGATTAAAACATCAGTTTCTATTGATTTCCATTGAAATCACTGTTATGAACATATCATTTCTATTTGTGCATTGTTTTCATTCATGGGAGAGTAAGGTAATGGATTGGATGTGAGCTTAAGGGTTGGTAATCCCATTTGTTGTATGGTGTTGGCCCATTCTCTGGACCTCTTTTTGTATCTATATCTTGGCTAGTGAGAACAGGCATCTCTCACTCTCATTCTGTCCTCCGGGTGCGAGGCTGTTTTAACAAAGTCCTTTGGTACTCTGCTGAATTTGGATGAGATCCAAGACAGATGTACCTAATGTTAAAATTCACTCTGTCGTGAAGTTCCAGGCAAACACTATTTACTTATCTTAAGTGGATAGGTCACAGTGCTATACAGGTAAAGGAGATAGTGCATAGAGAACTGCCTGTGATCTCTTTGAAGTTTATTACTAACACAAGCTTGCAGTAAGCAAGGCTATCACTTATGATGGAGGACTTAGTTACTCTCTGTGTTAATTCAGTTGCACATTTAGTTATTTCTTTTGGTCCAATGATCTCACAAGGAGGGATGGCTTGTGGTTTTAGCCATGGCTCGAAAGGGCAGGGACTTTCTGTACTTTTTTTCAAGAGACCCCTCCTTGAGAGCATCACTTGTTGCTATGTTGTTTTTGTGAGGGAGAGGGAAAGACAGACGGAGAGAGGAAAAGATGTAATGGGACAGTGGAACATGAAATTAACATTACAACAGCTGCATGGTGGCCAAGAGAACCAGAAACTTAAGGTAGGAACACCTCATCTGACTTTATCACGTATGAATTGTCTTAATGAATCACTCGATCTGTTTTCTCATCTTTTGAATAGAGATGATCCTTGAACCTATGAGGTTTTGTGAAGCATAGAGATAACTATTTAATAACTATATAATTGCCAGCTGTTATTCTGTTGGAGAGGTAGCAGTTTAATGGATGGAATGCCTGGACTTAGATGCCAGGAGACCTTGGTTCAATTCCTGATGACTTATACTTAACTTACTGCATTTGTGACCACGAGCAAGGGACTTTATCCCTTTCACCTTCCATTTTCTCATGTCTAAAATGGGGCTTATAATAGTGGTAGTGCCTACCTCTCAGGGTTGTTGTAAGGTTAAGATGAACTCATGTGGGTACAAAGCACTTTTTGAACTTAGAAAAGCAAGATAAATATCAGCCGTTATTCTTTAGTCATTCATGGAAGAAGGGAAGATGTGCATGTAAATTTTAGATTTGGAAGGTATCTTAGAGAACATCTAGTTAATTTTACAGAAAATGATCAGAGGTTTATATTATGATCATTGATTCAGAACTAAAAAGAGATGTTAGAGGCCATCTGTTGTAACTCTTCACTTTATAAATAAGGAAACTGGGGCTGAGAGAGAGTGACTTTCCTAAGGTCACAGGACAGATAAATGTCTGAAGTGGGATTTAAACTTAGGTCTTCCTGACTTTAAATGTGGTTCCCTGCCCACTCAACCACCTGGGACACGCAGGTAATAACTGGCCAAGGTGGAACTTTAATCCAGGTCCTTTGATTCCAAATTCAGGGATACTCGTAACCATGAAGAACTCAAACACCACCCCCTGCTGATTGGCATGTTTTGAGCTCTCATTGTAGGAAGGACCTTTCCCTCATTTTTCTCACTGTTACCTATTTAATAACATTAAAACATTCTTTTATTTTTCTCATAAATTGTGTTATAAAAGAAACTGGGCATCAAACTCATTATAAAATATAATTCATTAAGTATAATCATGTAAAGTTTAATAAATTATTATAACATTTAATTTCACTGTTACTAATGAAAAAGTGACTTTTCAAAGGAATGAAAACAGGTAGATAGAGGCATTGTATACATAGAAATTAGATTTCTCAAATTACCTGGTGCTTGATTTATCCATATTGTCTTCCCCTAATCTGCCAGTTGTTGGACCAAAGGTGACTAAATTTGCCAGTTCTTTTTCCAGTTTGGTAGTTGCTGCCTCTGGAAACACCAGATAATTGTATCAATGATCAGAACTAGGCTTTTAGCTAAGAAAGCAGTTCGGTTCAGCAAACAACTGTTAAAGACCTGTTCTGTACTGGGTATAGATAGCTTCAGATACAAAAACAAAAGAGGGAATACCACTTTCAAGGAGGTTAAGTTAAGAACATTTCAATGATCTTGAAGCATTTAGTAAGTATCGATCTGTGTGTGCCAAGGACTGTGCTAGCTACTGGGTATATCAAGACAAAAATTAAACCCTCCCTCTCTACAACTCTAAATATCTTGTGATTCTATGAGAGATTTCTTGAACTTTGTAGTCCAATGAATTCATTCCCTCATGCAAGGGAGCAACCAGGATAGGGAAGGATCTTGAGTCTATGCTGTATGGAGATCTTAACATGCACATATGTGTGTGTACATGTGTGTTTGCATGTGTATGTCAATGTGTTTTGGACCTTGTTAGCAATCTGATGAAGCTTTTGAATCCCTTTCTTAGAATCATGTTTTTAAATTTAAGTGAAACAAAAAACTTTTACAAAGAAAATTAATACTGTTGAAAATAGATATCTAAATATATGTTAAGGGGGAAAAAAAAGTCCTTGGATCCCAGATTAAGAATTTCTGAGCTAAAGGAAATGGGGATTTTTAACTTGGAAAAGAGAGGGTATAATAACTCTCTTCAACCAATCTACTACTGGAAAGATGATGCTATTGAAGGTGGACTTGACTTGTTCTTTTGGTCCCCAGAAGGTAGAAGTAGCATCCATAGGTGCAAGGTGCAAAGCAGTGAATTTGGGCTCAAAAAGATTGCACTTCTTTAGAGTTGATGTTTTCCAGAGGTACAATAGACTGACTTGGGAGGACATGGGTATCCTGTCACTGGAGATCTGCAAGTAGAGGCTGAATGAGCTAGTGTTCTCTCTCTCTCTCTCTCTCTCTCTCTCTCTCTCTCTCTCTCTCTCTCTCTCTCTCTCTCTTTCTCCCTTTGTATGGTAGAAAGACCCTTTTTGTTAGCTGTAATTTGGGCTTGATGGTCTTCAATGTTCCTTCCAATCATTGGCTCACAGACAACTTATGCCAAATGTCTAGACTAAATGTAATGTCAAAAAAAAAGTTATTTTGCATATCATTTTTAATTTGTCTTTTTGAAGTAAAGTTTAGTAGTTAATTTAAAAGGAGATTAATTATTAGGTTTTTTGAATTTGTTTAATGAATGCAAATAATTTATGATTTAGTATTCAGTAAATGTTCACTTTTGTAAAGCAATTCCCTCAGTGTATGAGATGGGCTGTACACACCTGTGCTCCCAGATCACGAAGTCTGTCATCTGGTGATTTAACAAGTATTTATTAAGTGTCTCCTATGTACTAGGCATGAGGGATTCAGAGACAAAAATAAAACCATCACTTTTCTCAAGGAACTTACATTCTGTAGAGGAGGGAAGGTAGTGGGAGAGGGGCAACATATACCCATATTATTGTTGTTGTTCAATTGTTTCAGTCACATCTGACTCTTTGTGACCCCCATTTGAGGTTTTCTTGGCAAAGATACTGGAGTGGTTTTCCATTTCCTTCTCCAGTTCATTTTATAGATAAGGAAACTGAGGCAAACAAAGTTAGGTGACTTGCCTTGGGTCACACAAGCTAGTAAGTGTCTGAGGTCAGATTTGAACTCAGGTCTTCCTGACTCCAGGCCTGGCACTCTATCTACTGCGGCCTGCGTACATATGTAAGTCACTACAAGGAGAGCTGTGATACTGCAGTACTTTGTATGCCTCCAGAGTTCTTTTACTTCTCCCTCTCTCTCTCGAAGGATTCTTACAGTCTTGTCAGTATTATTAAACTTGCTGATGTGGCTTGTGAATAATAAAGGGAAAAATTAAACCTTCCCAAGGGTTGGCTTAAGTGGTAATCAGTGAGAAACTCTATCATGATTTTGTCAAGAAATCTTTCTCTATGCACAGATTTTTGTTTTTATTTTCTGGAGTGATCAACCTTGGGGATTGGCCTGTCTCCCTCCATTTTTCTTTCTAGCATTTGAAATGACAGGTTATTCTAATGCCCAAATATTAATTTCTGTGGCCTATCCCTATATTTCATTTGCCACCTTGGTGTGCATTTTCAGGATTTCCATTATTTTGTGCTGAACCACTGGCAAGCTAAATTTCTCTAACTGGTTTTGATTCATTGCATTAAATGCTTGTACAGCCCTGGAAGATTTATTGATTTTTTTTCCCTTAGCCAAGTGACAAATACTATTTTTGAGACTATAATAGAGATTGATTACGATTTTGTGGAATGCAGAGAGAGCTGATCTCAGTAAGACCATCTTGGGGCATGCAAAAATGGGTGGAAGTGAAGAGAGGAAAATCATTGAATTAATAAAGGAGTTAATGAATTTATCTGCTCCTGATAAAGATGGAGAAGCATTTTTTTTTCTGGCTGATAAAAGAGACAGTAGATTCTTGGTTGCCATACACAATGAAGGTGAGTTTAAATACTTGGAGAGGACATGTTGGTCTTTCTGGAACCTTAGTAAAAGAAACTATCCATAGGTTTCAAAGCCCGGAAATAAGAGATGTCATCCAGGTATACATCAGGACATCTCAGAGTGTCACTTTTGGTGGAATTTTTTTTTCTATGTGTGCAATTAAATCAGGACAAAGGCTGATGATGATAGATTGAAATCAAATGCAAAATGTTAAGTAGTCCAGAGGGAGCATTCTACCTTTGTTGTCTTAATTGATTCACATACAGCATAAAAATAAATGGAATTAGTTTCTTTGTCTTTATTTTTTTCATTCTTTCTTGGATGTTGTTTTCATTAATAAGATTTATCAGTACCCAATGTAAATGTGTTGCGTATCATTTGCCTAACTTGCTAGTAGCTTTCTGGCATATGGAGAAAAGGAAACTTTGGTAGGCTTTAAGTATATATAGAGTAAGCTGACAGGATCCCTGAGCCCAAGACAAGAGAAGAGTAAGTTGAAATTTAAAGGATTTCAACTACTGTACTATGTAACCTTGGGCAAGGTAATTATTTTCTCTGGTTAAATGAATTCAGTTTAGTTCAGCAAGTGTTTTGTCAAGCCCTTACTGTGTGCCAGGCACACAGGGCTTGGGATGTAAAACCCAAAATGGAATAGTCCCCAACCCCAGGACCTTACTTACATGCTACTGGAGCAGGGGAATCTTAACCTGGAGTCCAGAGGGCCCCTCCATCAAGCAACCTGTAGATTATTTTCAGGGTGGGGTCTGTGAACTTGGATGGGAAAAATAAACTTTTATTTCAGTATAATGTCTCTTTTTGAGCCTATGAATTTTACTTCATTTATTTAAAAAAAGTTATTTTAAGGTGGTGCCATGGTTCACTTGCCCTATAGTCAGGAAGACCTAAATTCAAATCCAGCCTCAGACATTTCCTAGCTATGTAACCCTGAGTAAGTTACTTAACCCAGTTTTCCTCAGGTTTCTCATCTATAAAATGAGCTGGAGAATGAAATAGCAAATTTCTTCAGCATCTTTGCCAAGAAAACCCCAGATGGGGTCACAAAGAGTTGGACATGATTGAAACAACTCAACAACAACCACCATAGCCTTCAATAGGCCGTTAAAGGGGCTCATGGCATGGAAGGAAGGAAGGAGGGAAGGAAGGAAGTAGGGAGGGAGGGAGGGATGAACAGAGGGAGGGAGTAAAGGAAGGAGGGGAGGAAGGAAGCAAACAAGCAAGCAAGGAAGGAAGGAAGGAAGGAAAGAAGGAAGGAAGGAAAGAAGGAGAAAAGTTAACCCCAGTACTAGAGTAATACAACATTCTCACAGGAGAGTTGCTTGAGGGTATTGTGTCTTTTTTTTTTCCCACTATTAGCATACTTGTAAGCTTACACATCTACAGGGATAGGGCCTGGACATGTAATCTCATGGCTATTAGAAACTCACAGTTCAGGTGGACTTATATCCTTAGAGAGTTGCTAAGATCTGGGGTGTAAAACACATAGAAACGATTGTTTTCCAAGTTGTATTTTAATTTATTTTAGTCCACTTTACCCAGATAAATGTTAATCTGGTTCAGTCTGTACTTGGGAGTATTGAGTTCCATGTCTTTTATGCCCTCTGGCTTAGAGCATTGGATGATTAAATGAGTTGTCCAGGGTTACCTAGACATCGTGTATCCAAGGTATGCCATGAACGTAGGTCAGCTTAACTTCAAGGATGTCTCTCTATCCACATGCTAGAGGGAGAGAGAAGGGAAGAGAGAGAGAGAGACAGAGAGAGAGAGACAGAGAGAGACAGAGACAGAGAGAGAGAGATTCTACTATTATATTATTTTCTTCCATATACAACTCTGTGTGTGTGTGTGTGTAGATGAATAACATGTAAGTATAGAAAAATAGCTTGATAAGTTGATAGAAAGAGATTAACAAATAAATAGGACAGGAGAGAGAGAGAGACAAGACAGAGAGAGAATGAGTTGATGGATAGATAAATGGTTGATCGATGCTAGACCTGGAAAAATTGATTGAATCCTGATAGTCTTCATTAAATGTATTTTAATTCAGGGACACAAATCACTACGTCAAAGAGGAAGGATGAGGTTCTGAGGAGAAGAGGGTTCTTGCTTTGAACCTGTTCCTTTTCAAAGATTGGTGAGGTGTCATGAAAGGTGCTCTGTCTCTTAATTGATTAAAAGTATATAAATTATATTATTATTTTTCATAAATGTATATGATAGAAATTATATATATGCCCACATACACATATAAACTACAGCCCTCAAAAGAACAATTTGTGCACACGTATGAGCGTATGTTCTAAAGTTCACGGGCTGCTTTACAAATATGGCCTCCTCTAGACCTCACTATAACCCCTGGGCATTCTCATTGCTATTTTTTTTAAACTTTTATTTATTTTAGTTTACATCATTCATTTCCATGAGATTTTGAGTTACAAATTTTCTCCCCATATTACCCCTACCCACCACCCCAAAACAGCCATCCCATTGTATAACCCCTCCCCCAATCTA
>CM053581.1:413043667-413061364 GCA_028627135.1 Pseudochirops cupreus
ATGATGGTCTATGCCCAGTTTCTGCCATACTATGTTCCAATTTTCCCAGCAGTTTTTGTTAAATAGTGAGTTCTTATTCCCAAAACTGGGGTCTTTGGGCTTATCAAACAGTATATTACTATAATTGTTGATTTCTGAGTCTTTTCTACCCAATCTATTCCACTGAGCCACTAGTCTATTCCTTAGCCAGTACCAAGCAGTTTTGATGACTGCTGCATTATAATACAGATTAAAGCCTGTTATGGCCAGGCCACATTCCCTAGCATTTCTTTTCATTAATTGCCTTGATATTCTGGACTTTTTGTTCTTCCAAATGAATTTTGTTACTATTTTTTCTAGTTCTATAAAGTAATTTTTGGGGAGCCTGAGCAAGTTTCTTAAACTTCCAGGTCAGGTGTTGAGTTCTTTCCCCAGCTGACATTCTTCCCTTGACCTCCAGACAGTTTGGAACAAATGGGCTCAGGGTTTTTGGACCTCTTGACCTCATAAGGTCTCACTCAAGCCATATTTGAGGTCACATTTGATATTTGGTCATTTACACTCAAATGTTGTTGTTTTTGTTGTTTGTCCTTTGTTCTCAAAGAGGACCACATGCTGAAATAAAGAACACTGAGCAGAAGAGGGGGCCAGAGGCCTATACTCAAGCTTGCTTTGTTGAGACTCTCCTGTCTAGGTGCCAGGATGGGGAATGAGTTTATCGTAGGCAAAACAGCTCAGTGAATACACCTGCTATGTATGAAAAAAAGATAGGCTGATTATAGGAAAGGGGGAATGAGACAAGGCACATAATGTAGGGGAGTTTTCCTTAGGAGTCCAGTTATTTGAGAAAGCTTCTGTCTTTGGTATGCCCAACTCTTGTCAGTATCGCTGATTTTTCTCAATCATTGAATGCTACTGATTCCATCAAGATATGAGAGGAAAATAGCAGAACAACCAGGGACCATAAGTGCCAACCAGAGGTTTTAATGGTTCCATGCAATTTGACTAAAAATTAAGGAAACATTAAATACTAATCTCATATATTAACCTGGCAACAGAATTTACCTAGTGGGTGCTGTTCAGGAAAGCCACATTTCTGAAGAATTAATGGTAGGCTATTATTATAACAATTTTTGCAAGTCTCAGGAGTGTCTGTAATTAAGAAGTTGAGCTGTGCTTAAAATGATATAGAGTATTATTACTCCCATGGTAAATCATTGCAGCTTGCTGATTTATTGCTTAGGGAAAATTTCTAGGTAATTTTTTTAAGTTTACTAATATAAGGTTTGACACCTTATGTTGCCCTCTTACTGGGTAACACAAACACAGGATTTTCTATTCAGTTAAATATTACTTTGGAAATGAAATGCCACATTATAAATGGGATAATAGATCCCCCGAAGTCAAGTAATTTTACCTGTATGAGCCTCTCATTGGTGATGATATTAATATTAATAATAATTTATCACTGCCCTAAAATTTGCAAAATATTTCTCTACAGCAGCCCTGTGAGGTAAGTAGTTCAAGTATTATTAAAATCTCTTTTGGATAAAGAAATTGTAGCATTGAGAGGTTAGGTTATCTTCAAGGTTTATAGAACCATCAAATTTTAAAACTGGACTTAGGACCTTAGAGATACTCTAGTTCATTCTATACTTGATGCATGTATACTCTCTGTATTCACCTTCTGACTTTGCTTTTGACTCTCTGAACTTTGCCACCGTGAGTAAGCTGCCTTTTAACCCTAGAAGATTATTATCTTCTGCCTGGAAACACATCTTCTTCAATTGGTCAGTTCCTCCCAAACCTCCATTTTTAGGAAGGGCATAGGCCAACCATCTTTCATTCTGTCCTTTTGGCATCTCCTTTTGATTGGATGATTTCTTACAGAATTTTTATTTAAGGAGGGCACTCAGACCAGCCATGTCCTGAGTCCTCTCTAGGCTTCACCCTGGATTTTCTCTACTATTCCCCTTAGCCGGGTACCTTTGGTTCCTACCACACCCCTATTTTCAATTTCCTTTTATGTGTCATCTTCCCCTATTAGAATGTAAGCTCTTCAAGGGTAGGAACTATTTTTTCCCTTATATTTGTATTCCGAGCATTTAACACAGCCCCTAGCATAGAGTAAACACTTAGCAAATGCCTGTGGCTTGACTTGTTAACTGATTCCCCAAAAGTAGTCATCCAATCTCCAATTGAATTCCTCCAGTGTTAAGAACCTTAATATCTACCAAGGTAGTTTATTCTTGGGACAGCCCTAATTCACAGGGAATCTGGGTCCATGTTGCTTCTGCCTTTTGGTCCCAGTTCTGTTGTCCATGGCTAAGCAGAAAAAGTCTAATAGTTATTTTACATGATCCTCTCTGCAAATATATGAAGATAGCTGCTGTGTTCCTTCTAAGTATTATTTTCTCTAAACATTCCTTCATTCTTTCCCTCCCTCTCTCCCTTTGTCCCTTTGTCCCTTTCTTCCTTTTCTTCTTTCTCCTTCTCCTCCTTCTCTCTCTGTCTCTGTCTCTCTGTCCCTCTCTCTCACAGGTTGCAGTCAGAATGATGATGTAGAGTGGAGGGAGTATAGAAAAGGAGTAAGTATAGTGATATCATCATGGTATTCCTTTCCCCAGGGTTCCTTAAAGAATTCCAGTGATGCAAGATTCAAAGTGAAATGCTCTACCAACCTCTAGCCTGCTCTGACACTTTGGCAGTTTTCTAACCTGTTCCAAAAGACTTCTGTAGAATTACTAAAGCAAATGGCACCAAACCCTAACCTTTTATACAAGGCTATGAGTGACCACATCCCTCTCTTTCTATGCTCGATCAATTAGGGAAAGTTATGAAGAATGAGATTAATCCTTTTGAAAAGAATCACACTCATTTGTGTATAAAGGCAGAGAATGATTCTACTACCCAATTTTTTTTCTTTATATTTACATTGTTTTTATACTGTAATGAAATACTTTTTGCCAAAGGATTGGTGGTTCTTCTTTAGTGAATTCATAGACTCATACATTGGTGGAAGCTTTGACTATGATTTACACAAGCGACTTTACGGGGCCTTGAGACCTCTATTTCTCAGTTTTTAGGATCTGGTTTTCCATTTCAGAAGGGCTGGTCCAGGAGAGGTATGAGTTGATTACAGCTATTTATGGAGAATTGGGTCAAGCTTAAGTTACCTGTTCTAGTATTGCAGGAAATCACTTAAGATTTGTGTCAGAGGTACAAGGGTTGAGGGGAGGATCTGGTTTACACTGATATTTCAAAATATAAATTGCTTACACCAGCACCCTCAGCATCATACACTGTAATATGTTATTTTAGTACCCTTCACTGGTGGGCTACATTGAATTTTTTAATATGTTTTTTCTCTCAAAACCTCATCTATAATTTAACAACTGTTTTCCAGTGCAAGCTCTCTTCCCAGGACAGGCAAGAGTATCCAAGTAAGGACTGTAGCACTGTGTGACATTGTCAAAATGTCATTGCTTTGGGTTTTTTGTTTGTCTATTGCTGAAGTTAGCTTGTGCTGAAGTAACTTAGGGAAATGGAGCACATCTGTGTCAAAAGTACTCTTTTTAATTGGGTTGAAGTTACTTTTTAATGGATTAATATAAATTTATTAAACATCTACACAACTAATTTCACTTGCTTAGTAACAATTTACATACAAATTAATTAATTTCAATGCATAAAATGTCATAACATCCTTTAAAGTCACTCCCTCAATGTCTCCATCATCACTCTTTGTTCATTCATTCTCATTCACTTTTCCTCCTATTCTTTTTTTTCACCTTGCATTATTTCATAAAGGTCTTTCCAGATTGCTTTGTATTTCTCATAATTGTCAGTCTTAGTTGAATGTAATACGATTCCAGTATATTAATGTACTATGATTAATGTGCTTTGATAGCCAGCTCCCTATTGTTAGACGTCTTGGTTACTTCTAGTTTTTTGAAATCTCAAATAATGTTACTATGAAAATCTTTCTTAAAAGATGGCTTTCTTTAGAGAGTTTTTAATTTCAGGGTATAATCTTAACAACTGGATTTTAAGCTCAAAAGGTCTTATTGCTCTTGTAACATCTACTAGATCATGGATTCTTACTTAGTTAGACAACAGATTTGCAATGACAATATTGAATTGCCATTGTTCAGCAATTTTACAGGCTTTCCCTCATGTGTAGAATGTTCTTAACTGGTCAACCAGTCAACAAGCATTTATTAAGTACCTGTTGTTCAGTCATATTTTCAGTTGTGTCTGACTCTTTGTGATGCCATTTGGGGTTTTCTTAGCATTAATTTATGCATTTGTGTGTAGATTGTTTAGCCCAGCTTTCCAGTTTGAGTCTATGAAGGCTTTATGGTGAGAAAAGGGTGGTATGAACAACATAAAAGACCTGATGGCAAAAAGGGCAGAGGGCAACACCTTTTTCAGAAGACAATGGCATTGGTGGTCATAGTTATAGTAGTCATATAAAACATACTATACCAGTATGATTACAGTAGATGATATAGGGGCAGAGTGGCAGCGGCATCATTACCAAGTCAAGATAAATGCTTCAATCTTGAATAACACATGTTGAGGAAGAATACAATAATCAGAGCCAGGAGAATAAATTCTACAATAATAATAATACTATAAACACAACTAGCTTTGAAAGCTCTAAGAAGAACTCTCATCAACTCACCTCCTGACAGGCAGATGAGACAATGTGAAGCATGAGACATGTTTTTTGAACAGAGTTGATGAAGGATTTATTTTGCTTGTATGTGTGTGTGTGTGTGTGTGTGTGTATGTGTACATATTTTGTTACAAAGATTTCTTGTCTACATGAAAAATGTCAGGGAAAAATGGATTTTAAGTTAAAAATTCATTTTAAAAAGTTTATTCCTTCAAAGTAATAAAGGAGTGGACAGAGAATAATAAGGAGAAATGTGCAAACTCATGTAGGACTTTAGATGACCTGCTTTTGACTCTATATATTTGCGAAAAATAGCACCACAAGATCATAGTATTCAAGTGTCTGCAGATGATGTATAGTCAATTAGGTCATATTGTGAGGGCTCAGAATATTTGCTATATCAAATACCACCCCCAACCCATGCCTAAAAGAAATGAGAAAAGCCTCTGACTTCATGTTAAATTTGGAAAAGCTGCTCCAGAGAGTAGTGATTGAAGGAGCTCTTGGATAATGTTAGATGAACCAAAGGGATTGAGGGGATGATGCAGTGAAACAATATAACTGTAGTTAACTGACGAATGAGAAGTCAAGACAATCTTCTAGTTATTTAGAGATAATATGCCTGGTCAGGAAAATGGAGGTGAAGATAGTTGATGGGAAGGAAAGAGAGTAGGAACATGAAACAGTCTTGGGGGACCCCAGGATGTCTCAGATATGGGATTTGAAGGCCAAGAGATACTCTTCAATTTAACTAGACAATGTTAAAGGACATTGTTAAATTTGTCTCTTAGTCAAAAGTCCTAGGAGACAAATCAGAGAGCCCCAACCATAAGAGCAAAAGACTTGGAATCAGAGCCCAGTGTATCCTACTCTGAGAAAAACAAGAGAGTACAGTTGAAACAGTATTCTTCTATCACAACTAACCTAGATGAGTACCTGTTTATTGGGTATATTCAAGAAAGAAATAAGAATCTATCAGAAACTAAATTCCACTGAACATTGGGAAAGGGATAAAGAATAAGGAATGAGGTCTGCCCTTTACCTCACTGACCATAAGCCCAGGCCAACCAATTATTACTTTACTCTTTCCATATATACTAAGAAGACCTTATGCAACAGAACAATGAGGATTCATCATGTAGTATCTTGCCATGATTGATCCCAAGTGATTATTATATTCTAGGTTTTTTTTTATACCTGGCACTTGCAGTATATAATTCTATTGTCTAAGTAAGAACTAGGCCTCTGTGGTGTATGGGATGTGGAGGGAGAACTAGTAATTCTTGCATGAGGGCTTGATTAGCCCTTTTCGGGGCTGCTTGTCTACATTTGATATCCATCTATCACTCAACTCTCATTTGTAACAAGTATAGCAGCCATCCCCCAGTAAAAACATCTCAGTACATGAGCTAAACAAGGTTGAGGGTAACAAACAGGCCTCAAACCCATTGGTGTGTTAGGGGGTGTCTACCTCAAACATGTGAAGACTATTGTTCCAACTGCCATGAAGGTCGCTGAAGCAGGTATTTTGGAACTCTTAGAGCTTGGCCAGACATTGAAGATGAAAAGGTCATCCACTGTATCCTGGGCCATCATAATCTTGACTTTTTTCTTGCCACAGGACTTTGATAGCTCTAGAAGGAAGAATGAGGCTAATGACTCCTTGCAACTCTGCCTCACTTAAATCCATTCACATGCAAGTCAAGACATTGCCTATCATACATCATGATGTCATTGATCTCCTTCAAAAAATGAAGGATGAACAACAGTGAAGGCCTCTGGGGACCGAGTCAGATGGACTACCTGTTTCAGGGTGATGTTGTACCAATTTTAGGATTCCCTGGAGTGTTGAAAGGAAAGTATATACTGTGATTCTACTCTGCCCAGAGTCAGCCAATATCTCAGTGTTGATCAGGATTCACTCTAGTTTGCTTAAAGAACTGGCAAAATATTGTAGATAGCAAATTGAGGCTCAACCCTTGACTAACATGACAGCCTATCAATCAATCAAATGAACAAGTATTGAGAGCTTAGCATGTCCTAGGCACCATACTAGTTCTTTGGGATGCAAATATAGAAGAGAAACAATCCCTGTCCTCCAGTTGTACTGGATTGATACAATATATTCAAATAAATGTAAGTGAAGATTATATAGAAAATTAGCATACGTTAAAAAGAGGGAGGGGTCAATAGTCACTGGGGGAATCAAGAAAGGCCTCTTAAAATAGCACTTGAACTGAATTATCTGTGAACAAATTAAAAGCATTCATGAATTCCATATTCTCTGGCAAACAATGAGCTATGGGTTGGGGATAGGGAGAGAGTAAGAAGATAGACCCTATTCTCAAGAAAGGTAACATATGAAGAAAAGTTCAGAACAGGAAGGAAGGAGAGGCTCACATAGCTCCTGAAGGTATAGATATAGGGCAGATAGCATGGCTCCAGAAGAGAGATCCAAAGGGACAACATCTGTGGCATCAGGGACAATATGACACAGGATATGGAATGTTATGACTGGAGAACGCATGTGGGCCACTGAAGAATCTTCCCATGTGGAAACTTACAATAAGATAGAGGCCAATGGTGATAAAGTTCATGGAAGAAGTACTAAATCTCCTCCAAATGAAGGGCAGATCTAGACAGGTTTGACTGGTGGCTCTATATTGTCTGAGGAATGGAAAGACCATTTGAGGAAGCAATTCATTTTGAGAGTTCCTAGGTTCCCACTGCATGAATGTACATGGCTGTTTGCTGAGGTAGTAAGATATACAGTCTACATCAAGAATTCCTGAACTTTTTGACAGCAGTCTTGAGAAATCAATTTCCCTGAGATGATGGAAGTTTTCTGGAAACACATCAACACAATCATGCAATCTCAATAGGCCCTATCCTTCACCAATAGTTCTAGTTCAAGAAGAAGCCTAGAAAGGTGCAGATGTATATGGACAATTGGCCATGGATGGAAACAAGGATAGGCAACAGGATCAAAACAAAGGCAGTACAAGGTCTTGTAGGAATAGCATCAAGAGGTAAGACTATGGGTGAGCTGAAGCTGGCCAGGAGCAGTAAGGATGACAAAAAACATTCCACTGATACATCAAAAACATTCTCATTTCAATCTTCATGTTACATATTTTACATTTGCAAGTCTTTTTTCGTGGTTCATAACACAATATATCCAACCAATGTTTATTAAATGTCATGTGGTAACATGCTAGATGCAATGTTAAGTCCTGAGATTGCAAAGTTTAAAAAGAAAACCAATTCCTATCCTCAAGGCACTCAATTTCTATTGGGGTAATGTGATATAACACGCATGCAGCTGTAATGCAATGCAAAATAATGCAATATAATTCCAAGAAGGGGGCAATAATAATAATGGGGTGGGGGGAGAGAGAAAGGGTGAGATTGAGAAAGTTGCTGGTAACTGAATTGTACTTTGAAGGAAACTAAGAATTGTTTAGAGATGGGGGCAAGAGGGCTCATTCTGTGTATTGCCCAATAAGTTCTCATATGTATAACTTCTACGATTTCCTTTTGCTCTTGGCTAATAACTTGATTTATTTGCTATTAACTAGGTGTGGTCTTTGTGTAACTGACATTTGGTGTGAAAGGAGTCAAGCCTTGGCTATGTAACTTGGAATGTTTTTTGGAAAGTGATGGAAAGTGATCAGGAACACATCATAAAACTAAAAATTTAACATTTAGGGGGACATGTAGATATAATTTTAGCTCAGCCATACCTTTTTGAGTAGAGTAGAATGAATGGCCTCATGGCCCTAATCTCCCATTCCTCTCTTGGAAGGAATAAAAATTTCCCTTATATAAAAGTAGACAGAGGAGACTCTGCATATATCCATTCCTTGAGAGTAATGCTTCCTTGAAAGTCATATCTAGATAGATTTGTGTGTGTTCATGTGTGTGTGTGCATGTGTGTATTCAGTTCTTTTCAGTTGTATCTGACTCTTCAAGACCCCATTTGGGGTTTTCTTGGCAGAGATAAGTGCTTTAACATTTCCTTCTTCAGTTCATTTTATAGATGAGAAAATTGAGGCAAACAGACTTACCCAAGGCATATAAATAAGTGTCATTCAGTTGTTTCAGTCATTTCTGACTCTTGGTGACCTCATTTGCGCACGCGCGCGCGCGCGTGTGTGTGTGTGTGTGTGTGTGTGTGTGTGTGTGTGTGTTCAGTAATTTTTCAGTTGTATCTGACTCTTCATGACCCCATTTGGGGTTTTCTCATCAAAGATACTGGAAGGGTTCACCATTTCCTTCTCCAGATCATTTTTGCAGATGAGGAAACTGAGGCAAAGAGGGTGAAGTGACTTGCCCAGGATCCCATGACTAGAAAGTATCTGAGGCCAGATTTGAACTCAGGAAGATGAGTCTTTTTGAATCCAGCCCTGGCACTCTATCCACTGAGCCACCTAACTGACAGATAGACTCATGTGGACATGCATAACCTACACGGACAACACAACTACCTACCCTATGCTGGAATCTGTGTTAAATGAAGGGTAAAGTTTACAGAGTCTTTAAAATAGTTTAGATGTGCATAGAAGTCAACAATCACAAAGCACATTAATAAGAACAATAATAATAGCTGAGATTTACACCTAGCTAATTTCAAATAAACCAATCTATCAGCCAATAACAAATAGAAATCAAAGAAATTGTACACATGAGAACATACTAGAAAATACACAGAGTGAGCCCACCTCCCTCCGCCTCTAAATAATTCTTAGTTTCCTTCAAACTCGGCTTTGAGTTTACAAAGCATTTTCCTTTCATTACCTCATCTGATTCTTTCAATAATCCTATGAGGGAGAGGGAAGACATTATTGTGTCCATTTTGCAGATGAGGAAAATGAGATAGTATAGGACTTGTTGATGTACACCTAATAAGTCAGAGAGCTGGAGTTTTAACCCAGACTTTCTGATTCCCAATTTTATTGTTCAGTCATTTTCAGTGATGTTCAACTCTTCATGACCCCCTTTGGGGTTTTCTGGCAAAGATGCTGGAGTGGTTTGCCATTTCCTGCTCTAGCTGCTTTTACACATGAGGAAACTGAGGCAAAGAGGGTTAAGTAATTTGCCCAGGGTTGCAAAGCTAGTAAGTGTCTGAGGCCAGATTTTAATTCAGTGAGATGAATCTTCCTGAGTCCAGGCCTTGGACTCTATCCAGTCGGCCACCTGGCTGCCCTAGTTACCGATATAATGCCCTCTTTCCTCTATCTGCAGGGCTGCTTTTTAAAGAAAAATAAAAACATGACTTAAATCTTGGGTCTATAGAACAAAGGCATGTGCCAATATGCTCTTAATATAGTGTGACAAAATTTATGCTTTTGATTTCTGATCATATGATATTCGGATTATAAAAAATAAAAATAAATTATCTGTTCACTACATGTGTGAGGAAACATTTTTTTTCAATTCATTTTTCTCTGCTATTGCAAGGGTTCATTACCTTAACCTATCTAAGGCTGTTTCTAAAGACTCTGATTGCCGAGGTTGGGAGGAGCCACCAGATAAATCATATTTGTTAATTAGCTAGACTAGAATTGCCTGAATATTAAGCAAGAGCCCCATTCTAAAGAGCAAGTGAGAGGAGACGAAGGTTGTGCTCCTCTCTAGGATATGTACAATGACAATGGGACCATAACAGTGGGGTGTTTTTATTTTGTTTTGTCATTCTTTTACTGGTTCCATTAAGGGAGCAGGAATGGAGATAGCAGGAGGGAGAGGAGAGGGAAGAAAGAAGGAAGAAGCAAGCAGAAACTTTTCAAGAATCCATGAATCAGGAATCAAGCAGGTACTCCAACTCCTTTACAAAAAAGGGAGTGGTTGAAGCAGGTGACAGTAGGAAAGCTGGTCTGAGATCCTGGAAACAGAATTGTGGATTTTCAGAAGTGGAAAGGGACATCCAATGTTATCTAGTCCAACTTGTAGATTTAAAGTAACTTCTAGGTCTAACTTTCCTACCAAAAAGCTGTTACCTTGATGTAAGCTCTTCATCTCTCTGGCCCTCATTTCCCCCATTCATAAAATGGAAAGGTGATGGAATTAGTGTCAAATGTTCCTTACAGCTCTGAAAGTCAGTGGTTTAAAATACATAAAAATATGGCTTTTTGAGTTTTGTTTTGCCAAGGCTTTGACGCTAAGGGAAGAATCCAGGTGAACAATTAAGGTTAGGTGCTAACCAGAGCCTAGATTACAATTAGAAAATGCTGTATGCTACAAGAGTAGAAATTGTTAGGTGGTAGAATCATTGTTGATCTACCCTAGCATTTTTATTTATTTCATAAAATTGACTCTAAGGAATGTCTTTATATTTAGTGTTTGTTCATTTTCATTATTATAGTAAAAAGACATTAGATATTTTACTGTCTTTATAAGCAGAAAGAATAATAAAAATATAGTAAATACTTACATGATTATAACTCTAGTGACCTCAGAGGTCATCTAGTCCAACCCATTTGGTTTATATTTGAGGAAACTGAGGCCCAGAGAGGCTGTGACATTCCCAAAGTCATAGGATTAGAAATCTAGAGCTGAAAGAAAGAGATTTCAGAGGTCACATAGTCCAATCCCCTCATTTTACAGATGAAGACAATGAGGTCCAAATAGTAACATCTCTTTGAGTTCCAAATCTATGATCCTATGAATTGATTTGCCTAAGATCACACAGATAGTAGGCATTAAGTTGGAATTTGAACCTAGCTCCTCTGACCCTAGAGTCAGTGCTTTTTCCATTTAAGAATCTGAAGAAGGTTAACAAGCCCCATAGTCCCTCAGGACTACAAGTAGCATCAGAAGCTCTGTAGTCTAGCACACATCTGAACTTGGATCATTCCCACAACTCTCCTAATGAGTAATTGATCAGCCAGCTTTCACTGAAGAAGTGCAGCCATAGAGAGCTCATTCCTCCTGAGAAAGTACATTCTAATTGTAGTCAGTTCTTAGTTCTTATTAGGAAGCTTTTCCTTACTTTGAGCTAAATTACATCTCTGCAACTTCTATACTTAAATGGAATTATAGTCCAATGAATATCATAACACATTCATGTCTCCCTTTCCTATGTGATTCTCTACAGGGCCCACATTCAATACTCTGGAGGTCGTTTTTGGTTTTCAGTCTGTGCACCTCTCATCCCTCTATCTTACAACATGACCAGCCCACTTTTTCTTCCTATCATTCAATTTTTTGATGGCATCTTAACTCCTCCTCTTCTTCAGAATTCCCATGTCTTCTTTCTTCTCCCTGGGTCCAAGTAAAACAAGGCTTATCCTTCTTCCACATGACAGCTCTTCACATACTTGGAGACATCAACAAGTTAATTTCATTCATAAGTGTTGAGGACCACAAGCCAGTGGGACTCTGACCCCAATGGCTGAGTAAGCCCTCTTAGGTGAAGGGACTTGATGTCAGGCCTGGATCAGTTCCCCATTCCCCAGGGAAGAGTTCTAGCATGCAGATGTGAGGATTGGATCCTTGAGATAAGCATGGTGTTTTTGCCCCCAGCCTAGGAACATTGTAATGTGCAATGTCCACAGGGGAAAGACATTAGGAAGCATCCTATAAAAGGCTTGCACTTAGAACAATAAAGGAGACTCTATTTTCCACCACTCTTTGAGTCACCATCTCTCTTTTAACTCACCCTCTCTCACAGCCTCTGGGTGGATAACTCTCTCAACCTTGCTGTGTGATATCAGGTACTCCACATTCTCTCAGCTCTGCTGCAGGACAGCAGGATTCCCTGCCTTGGCCCACCACACATAAGCATTTATTAAGTTCCTACTGTGTGCCAGTCACTGTGCTGGGCATCTCTCCCAATTTTTCTCTTCCTTGGGCTAAGAATTTCTACTTCCTACAAGTATGGCTATGGCTTCTAGTCAACAAAATATCCTTCCTTTGGAACTTTGGAACATTTCTCAATAAAATAGGATACCCAGAAATGAATAGCATATTTCAGATTTTTTTTTCCATCATGGTAAAGTGCCCTTGGGGTGAATTTAGTCTTACACTTCATTAAAAAAAATCGACTGCCTAAGTACTGAAACAGACAGAATGTGTACAAAAATGTCTTGATGCTTTAATGAACTGCAGACTCAATTGGAGTCAATAGAGGGACATGACAATTAAAAAAAACCAGTGCCACCTGATTCTACATTAAAAGAGGTGCAGCATCCAGAATGAGAGAGATGACCATCCCATTGCAGCATTACTTTTCTATGGGTCAGGTAATTGCCTGGGATGTTGTCAAAGCTGAATACCAGGGCAATAAGTACCAGATAGAATAACATCTTGTTCTCTCAATGATAAAGGGGAATAAAAAAATGGCTTGAATTTGTCCATTTCCTTCTCCAGCTCATTTTACAGATTAGAAAACTGAGGCAAATGGGATTAAGTGATTCGCCCAGCTAGTAAGTGTCTGAAGCCATATTTGAACTTAGGTAGATGAGTCATCCTGACTTCAGGCCTAGCCCTCTATCCACTCTGCCACCTAACTGCCCCACTATCATCTGCTGCTGCTATTTCCAGTACAATTACTACCACCACCACTAAACAAAAACAACAGTAATAGCTAGAGAATATAGTATATTTCTCTACTATATTATGGATTCCGTGAGAATAAGGGACCATAGTTTATTTTTATAGAATCATATGATTTTTTTTAAAAAAAGGAGAGTGGGAAGACATCTTAGTGGCCATCTGTTCCAACTCATACTTGAAAGGAATCCCTACTTGAGCATGTCCAAGAAGCTGTCACCCAGCCTCCTCCCAAACATCTCTAGGGAAGGGTAACCCACACCTCTCCAGATAACCCATTCTGCTTTTGGACAGCTCTAATTGTTTTCATATGTCCTTGATAGCGAACTGAAATTCACTCCTTGAAAACCACACTGATTGCTCCTGGTTATGAATTCTGGGGCTAGAAATATCATCTGTATTTTGCATGAGAATCCTTCAGATGCATGAACACAGTTATAGCATCTTCCCAGAGTCTTCTCTTCTGCAGGGTTAATGTTTCCAGTTCCTTCAACCAATTCTCATATGACATGTATTTATTTAACTTTATATCTCCCTCAATATCAAGCATACTGCAAAGGAGGATGTGTGTGTATACATACATATATATATGTGTATGTGTATATATGTGCATATATGTATACATGTATATATGTGTGTATGTATGTTGTTGAAATTAATTTGTTAACATTGAAATATATCTTTTCAAGCTAAATTGAATAATGAGACCATGTATCTATAATTTAGTCTTTGATACATTAGTAGACTCATAAATGTGACTATTTTATGAACTGGTACATACTCCAGTTCATCCATACTTTCTTATCTTGTGTGATTCTTACCGGGTCCTTCCAAACTATCTTCTATGGAGATTGTTCAGGGCATTTTAATCTTTGGTAGGTTATAGTGCAGTATTTGGGTTATCTGTCAGATATCCCTTGTTACATATTTAGCTCATTTCCTTTTCCAGGCACACACACTGTTGAGGATATGTTTTATCTTGCCTCCTGAGTACCAGTAATCACTGGTAATATTTGGCATATATTCATCATGTATCTTTCCATTTGCTCTTTGTCTCATCTACCATTTTGATTCTTCTGAGGCTGTTGTCTCTCTCTATACAACTTTTCATCCTGAGATTGGCTTCACACTGTTATAATCCAGGGTCATCTCTACACCATGAGGAAGCATTGCAGGGAGATTTTTATGGAAGTTATGTAGGGTTGAACATAGAAAGAATTTACTGACAGTCACTGTTGTTCAATACTCCCAAGAGGTTACTATTGAATTCTATGGCCTCTACTTCTCTGGAGATACTTTCAAAATAGAGTTTCATGTCTCTGGGAATCTTTAAATAACATTCTAGCATGATTCAGGGTGATGGATTCTTGAACTGTTCAATGTCTCTTCCAATGATATACTTTATTCTCCTTTACCTAAGTTTTCTTTAGAGTTTATCAAATCAGGCTTACAACAGATGAGGCTTGTGTTCTTTTATCCATGAGAAATGTGGAGACCAAGTGGTGTCTAGGTGATTGAGGAGGGAAAAAGCATTTTAGAATGCAAAGAATGCTGGCTCTAAATAAAGGTAGTGTAACTAGGTACAAATCCCACCCTCACATCCCCCAGGCTTATTACCATTATGATATGCCTGAGCCCCAGTTTTCTTATGTATAAAATGAAGAGGTTTGATTATATGATCTCAGATGTGGCTTCCAACTTGAAAGCTATGATACTATGAAGTGCTTCTCTTGAAAATAAAGTATGGTGACTCCAGTGGTGGCAACTTCATTCAACAATGTGGATGGAAACTAATCTATGGTTTAAAAGTTAAGTCTAGGTATTTGATTGAGGCATATAGAGACTGAAGGAGTTGCTCAGAGTTAGGTAACTGATAATTCAAGCATTTATTTAGCAGCCTCTCTGCTGCAAGATGTGTATATATTGATATAAAACAAACTAAAAAAATAGTCTTACTAAGTGTCATAGACCTGATTTAGATACAGATGTGATGTCATACCCTGCTTACACAGGTCTATATCCATAACATTATTCCTTTTAAAAAAGTGTGTGTGTGTGTGTGTGTGTGTGTGTGTGTGTGTGTGTGTGTGTTGTGTGAAGGGGTTGAAGTTAGGACCTGGAATTTGGAGAATTCCTGATGTCAAAACTCACTTTAATAATGTAGGCAACTTAGAATTCTAGACAGTTTCTCAGGAGCAGTAAGAAATTAAGTGACTTTCCCAGGGTCACTTGACCTGAATGTGGTAGAAGCAGAGCTTCGTCTCCAATCTTCCTGACTGCAAAAGTAGCTTGTCATGCATGTGACATGACAGTTTTCACCTTTACATAGATGAAGCAAATATTCATTTTGTTCACTGGAGGTAGGGAACTTGAATCCAAAGAATTTCTGGTAACATACCTGTGACTACAGTGATATATAGAATGCTTCATAAGGAAACTCCTATCAAAGCATATCAACAACTATTTTGCAATTTATGATTTTGGAGAGTTACTTGGAGGTTAACAGACTTTTCACATGGTCACCCACTCAGTATAGCTTAGAAGCAGGGCTTGAACCCAGATCTTTACTCTGAGGTCAATTCTCTATTCACTATACATATTTCATGTGTGAACAGCATAAAAGCTATGTGCAAGTCTCCATTTTATATGTTCCTGGAGAAAAGCTCACATTGAAAGAGTTAAGTAGGCAGCAAAGATGGAAGCAAATTTCCATTGACAACTTCTGAATATCTCAGGCTTGAAAGCAAACATCAAATGACAGGAATATAGAAGTCTGAGCATGATATGAAAGTCATATCCCATTATGCATCACATTTTAATTACAGAGAATGATATCTGTGTTAATAATATGGGCAATTTTGTAGGAGCTCCTACGTTATCAGTAAAATACAAACTTGCAATAAAATTATTGAAGAATGAAGCATCACACCTTTGTTGCAAAAGAATCTACATTAAGATTGAAGAGAGCAAATAATGAAGAATGAAAGGAGTCTTTGTTACTCAGGGATTTCTGTGCACTGCCAAAATGTCAAATAGTCCATTTAATCAATCAGAAAATTAAGGGATGTAGCAAATCTTGAAGTAGTTTGAGGATACATCTATGTAAAATCATTCAGCTAGAGCACCAGGCTGATGTCACAATAGCAATCATTTAATGATTCACTTTTGTGTGACTTTGTTGATGTAAAAATACAATTTGTGTTTCAAATTAATTGCAACTGCATTCCAATTTGGACATTCTTTCAACTCCAGCTCCAGAGAATTTCTTTTTTAGGGGATGATGGGAGAGGTGGGAGGAAGTTGATTTTAAAAGTACTCAAGATTTCTTAGCCAAAAAATAGGACACAAAAAATGGCCATGCAGTGGGATGGAAACTTGGGAACCCTTGGGAAAGAGATCATAAGAAATTTTCACTCCATAGACACGGATTGACAAGCTAGCTAGGATTTTAACTGATAAACCCTAAGGAGCTGTCCAAAGCACCTCATCTATCCCCACTATGTCTTGAATATAGCTCCCATGATGGAAGTTACTATGCTTTATTTTTAAGGAAAACACGTCATGAGTCAATGGATTGGAGTTGAAAGAGACTGTAGAGACCATCTAGCCAAATATCCTACTTAGGAAATAGGATCTCATAGAGAAGTCACTTGTCCAATATCAGAAAGGTAATAGGTATAAGAGATAGGCTTTGAACCTACATCTTCTAGCTGTCCATACAACTAGATAGAGTCTTAGGTTAGATTTGGATCTAGTCTTCATGAAAAGAAGGTCAACACACTATCCAGCATGTAACACTGTCTCCATAATTTTGGTTGGCGTAGTCGTCATCATAGTAGTAGTGGTAAGCACTATTCTCCAATTTAGTACAGAAGCAGGGCTGACATAAACCTTGAGAGGGAAGGGTTTTGAAGGGGTTGGAATGGAGAGAGTTCTGCTGCAACAGAAATAATGTTTAATTTGGAGTCATTGGACCAGATTTCAAATTCTGGTTCTGCCACTTCCTGACTACGTTAGTGTAAAATGAAGGAATTGGACTCAATGTTTTTTATGCTGCTTTTAATCTCTTGAGCTATGGTCATATTAATTTAAGAGTAGAAAAAATTTGGTTTATTTAATGAGAAGGATTATTGAGCTTTACACATTAAGAAAAGGAAAATAAGATTAAGACAAACTCTTTGTTTCAGATAGTAACATCCATCCTGAGTTCTATGGCTTTCCACATCATCTTTCTTTTGATAAGTAAGTGATGTCAGTGGAAGGGTGTAAAATTATCATAATTTTATAGAAGGACAGATTCAGGTAACATAGGCAACTCATACTATAGTTATACCTTTAGTTAGTTGCTAAGTTGAGGAAAAGTCCCAAGTCATTGCCCTCCTACCTCCTATTTCCTATGCTAATACTATTTGTTCCAAATAACTTTGCCTCCACAAAGCCAGTATTAAAATAAATAGGGAAATAAATGAATAGCAGTTTCCAGC
>CM053581.1:413061864-413129007 GCA_028627135.1 Pseudochirops cupreus
TCACCTTGAAGTGCTCTTTTTAGTGATCTGTGGTTACTGGGGCTTGGATTTCATATGTTTTTTCAAGTGCTCACTTTCTTTGTACTTATTGAATCCTGATGCTTAAAAGTTCTTATTTTCTAATCATTTCTTTCATATTCAATTCTTCATAAGCCCATTTAGGGTTTTCTTGGTAATTGCTAGAGTGCTTTGCCATTTCCTTCTCCAATTCATTTTGGAGATGAGGAAACTGAGGCAAACAGAGTGGAGTGACTTGCCCATGGTCACACTAAGTGTCTTGAGGTCAAATTTGAACTCAGGTCTTCCTAATGCCAGACCTGGTATTCTATCCATCATGGTGCCGCCTAGCTGCCCCATGTAATTCTAGGCAAGTCATGTGATCTCTATGCTCTAGTCTAGGAAATTCCTAACTCTAGGAGGTACTGGGTTGTATTGATAAAAAGAGGTTCGTCACCTGGGAATTCAATTTATCAAAGGAATCACAAGTCCCATTTTCCCTATGATTTGGCTATATGAAAAGGTTAGTGTGAATCCTTTTTCAATAACTGATCTGTGATTGATCTGGATAATTTTAAAGCTATTTTTAAACACTACAGATTCTGAGAAGTAATAAAAAGGGAAGTCACATTCTTTTCTCCCATTTTCAGATGCTGTAATCCTTCATGAATCATTTAGCTTCACAGAGATTGTTTGATATGTTCAGAAAATCCAAGATCTCCTTTTTTTTCTATTACAAGGATAAAACATCATTAAAAATTTACGCTTTCAGATTGTCCATCCTACAGAACCCTGGAAGGTTGTATTTTTTGTGGATGTTTTATAACATAAAACAAAGAGCAATCCTTTTCCTTTTTCCTTTGACTTTTAGAAATATTTTAATATCTTCCTTCAAATCAATTAATCAATCAATAAGCATTTATTGAGCTTCTGTTATGTACCTGGTGCTGTGTGTTGGGGAAGCAGAGATTAAAGTAAAGGGGTCTCTGCTCTTCAGTACCTTAAATACAATTAGGATTCTGAGGAGCCTCATTTTCTGCTACAACAAAGTATGAGACTCAAAATGGCTCACAAGCTTGAAGCCTTCTTTTCATACTCCTTAGACCAACTTCCTTTTGAAACTATTGAGGGGCTATAGGGGAGAACTTAAAAAAAAGTTCCTTCAAGCATTCTCTATTTGGTAGAACTTGTATTCCTAAGGCATAATTTTAAACGCTCTGTTTCTAGATGATTTAAACAAATCATTTCAGATGATTTTACCAGTCTCCACTGAATAGTGAAAAAAAAGCAAAACAAACCCAAGACCATGGTTTGGGATGAGACATTGGTCTTAGTCTCTTTAAGTTAAATAGACAGAAATTTATTATATGAAGTGATTTTGTTTTAAAGACACTGCAAATATAATGGTAGGTCAGCTGGCCTTTAAACCTAGCCATTCTTGGAGTGCGTATAATATTTCCTCCCAGATTCCCTGCACCTCTGCAGCTGCCATGGAATAGATAGTAAATATCCAATGATAAATACCTAAATAGAGACAACAAACAAAAGCTTAAAAAATTGTCTGTACACGTACATGGACATGGACAAAAATCGCATTACAAATGAAATAAAGACAGTGAGGAATAGTGGGTAGTTAGCTAGCCTCAGAGTCAGGAAAATCTGGTTTCAAGCTCTTCCCTGATACATACGAGCTGTGTGATCCTGAGTTCACTTCACCCAGACAGCTCTTCCAACCATAAATTTCAAGTCAGTTGCAATGGTGGAAGGAGTATTCATAATGGAAATTCCCTACATGTGAAATCCCTAATCTGTCTCTTGATCCAACTAGAGGGAGAACCTTCTCTACCAGTGCCAATCAGCAAGTGTTCTGAAAAGCATAGTTTTAGAGAGTTCTCTGAGGTACTGGGTGATTGAATAATTTGCCAGTTTGTATCAGAGGTGGGATGAACTCTCCTCATGCTTAAACACTCTCAGATAGAGACAATGTATGGTTCCTTCTTCCTAGTCATTCCCTATTCTCCTATTTTTTTCTTCTATTCCTCCTCCCCTTTTTCTTCTTCTCCTCTCCCTCTCTCTGATCATCCCTGATATAAAGAGAGCTCTCTCTTCCCCTCCCTCTCTCCCTTTCCCTCTCTTCCTCTCTCCCTCCCTTCTTTCCTCTTCCTCTTCCTGCCCCCCATCTCTATATAGCAAGCTCTATCTAGCTAGATAAATCTTTCTCCTCTCTCTCCCTATTTCCCACCCCCTCTCTTTCTTTCATTAAATTACAAGATACCACTTAATAGGAAAACACATGATTCTTGTAAATTGTCTTCTAAGTTTTACTTGCAACAAACTTAGGGAAAAAAATGAAATGTGTTTTCATTCCAGAGAAATCATGTTGTCTACCCTGCTGTTAAGGATTGATAGGCATTGAAGCAGTTGGTGTCCTTAGTGCAATCTGCTGAAGTCCTTTCTGTGGAGTTATTTAAGTCTCTGTGGTCAGTTCTTCATGATGAATAATCTGAGAGCTGCTATCTGTAGGCAGTAGATAACCCGGAAATCAATGACATAAAGCCTCCATAGATCCTGGAAGAGATTATGCTGCCAGCTAAAAAGAGAATAAAAGATGGGCTTGTAAATAACACTTTGTGGACCAAACACATTAGCGAGATGTGTGTGTGTGTATGTGTGTGTGTGTGTGTAACACAAACAAAAACAAAAACAAACTGGGATCAACCAAGTGGTCCAACACTGCTTTGAAGTCATGAAGTTGTCAGCTGTCATTAACTAATAAGTGGAAGCTTGTTGTAGTCTTGACATATGGAGAATTATGGGGAGATTGTGTTGAAGGAACTCAGAAATTGTGGAAAATTGTGATGGTAGTCATGGCTATTAGGCTCCAGAGTGATGGTTGCCTCATGCTTTAAACAGAAATTTAAAGTATTTCACAACCTGTTCCCAGACTTTCTTTTTAGCCTTCCCATCCAGCTTCTCCCTCCCTACATCTTTCATTCTAGCCAAGCTGTCTTTCTTGTTATCTCCTTTTACAAACAAAAAGAGGGAGGGAAGGAAGGATGATAACGTCAAGAAGGAAGGAAAGGAAAGGGAAGGAAGGAAGGACACACTGCTGGATCTGGAGGTAGAGGCCTTGGTTTCAGGTTCTAGCTCTGTGACTTAGGTACCTGAGTGACCTTGAGCAGGTCAGCTCACCTCTTTGAGACTCAGTTTGTTTATCTGTCAGATGAGGGAAGTAGAGTATACCTCTAAATTTATGATCAATCAATCAACTAACATTTATTAAGCACCTACTGTGTGTTAGAGATTGGCTCTGTAAAGCTAAAAATCAAGCCAACAAGGACAATCAGCCTCATTCAGTTCAATTCAACAAACATTAAGTGCCTGCTGTATACCAGGTCGCTGTACTGGGTGATGGAGATGCAGAGGCAGAAATGAAATCATTCTTGCTGTCAATTGTGAAAAAACACTCTCACTACATGACTTTATTTTTTTCCCACGTGGGAGACCCTAACCTTTCCTGAGGATTTGTGCAAATCATTCTTATTCTTCAAAGGCCAGCTCAAACCTTGTCTCCTCAATGAAGCCATTTTCAATGACTTTGCTGCATCTCTGTGATTTCTCTCCCTCACATCCTTCTGTCACTTTTTTCTCTGGCATTCACTGCCTGGTATTGTTACTTTTTTGTTTGTTTGTTTTTCATATTGGTTTTATTTCCCTTGTTAAACTATAAATCCTCTAGAGGCAAGAAGGGACCTTGGCATTCTTCTACAACTCTTTCCAACTACCTCAGTGCCTTGGGCATTGGGATAGGAATAGAGACTAGGCCTATGATTTCATTCCCCAGGTGTGGAAATTCCCTCTACCAAAACAAGTCTGATCATTCTCTGCCACTTGAAGAATATTTGCACGTAAGTTTCTTGTCAACAGGAATTGTTTCAATAATTGTATTTTTTAGGGACAGCTATGCGGTACAGTGAATAGAGTACCATCCCTGGAGTCAGGAGGACCTGAGTTCAAATCTGGCCTTAGATACTTGACACTTAACTAGCTGTGTGACCTTGGGAAAGTCACTTAACCCCAATTGCCTTGTCTTCTCCCTTCCAAAAAAAATCGTATTTTTATCCTTGAAGTGTAGTACATAATAAGTGCCTGCTTAATAAACACTTGTCAACTGATTGATTAAAGAATACCTTTAGAGAGGATAAGTGATGCTCAGTGTCACATAGTATGTGTAAGAAGCTTAACTTTTATCCAGGACAGTAATCTAATCCAATCCAGTAAACATTTATCAAGGGCCTACAATGTGCCAAGTACTGCTGGAGATGTGTTGTTCAGTTGTTTTTCCAATTGTGTTTGACTTCATGACCCCATTTGATGTTTTCTTGGTAAAGATACTGAAGGGGTTTTCCATTTCCTTCCCTAGCTTATTTACAGATGAGAAAACTGAGGCAAACAGGGTTACATGACTTGCCCAGGGTCATATAGTTAATAAGTGACTGGATTTGTACTCAGGAAGATGAGTCTTCTTGACTTCAAGCCTAGTACTATGTATTGTCCCCTCACCACCCAAGTTCTGGGGATTCAATAGATAAGACAGTACTTGCCCTAAAACAGGTTATACTCTAATGGGAAAAGACAACGCACAGAAGGAGGGAGGAAGGGACGGGCAGAGTGGGTTGGGTGGGGTGGACACTGGGGGTGGGGGCATCTTATTCCATGGAATTGATACCAGGCAGAGCAGCAGATACAGAGTATCCCCAACCTGCCCTACCCCCCTTGTATTTAGAGGAAGTTTGTTGATGGAATGTATAGAGTGCTGCACTTGGAGTCAGGAAGACCCGAGTTTGAATCCTACTACAGTTACTTACTAGTTGACTCTGGGTAAATTGCTTAACCTTGCCCAGCCTCAATTTCCTCATCAGTAAAATGGGGATGATAATAACAAATACCTCACAGAGTTCTTGTGAGGACCAAATGAATTAACACATGTAAAGAATTTTGTGATACATCAGTGCTAGTTACAATGCTAATGATAGAGGTGTCTACTAGAGATGCACAGATTGGTTGCTTTATTTGAGCAACAGACTCCAGTAGTTCAGGAACTCTGAATTCAAACCTCAATTCTTCCATTAATCTTTCCTTGACTTTTGGCTACTGGATCTATTTTGGGGGAGGGGGAATTCCCTTTTTGCTAACTGCAAATTGGGCATTAACAGTCATTCCTGCCTGCTTCATGAAAGTTTTTCAAGGCTCTGATGAATGGAAAGTTTTAGTCCCTAACCCCTTTAATTAGGGCCTCTCTATTTAGTCTCTATGTCTTTACACAAAACACTCCAGCCATGCCATGAAAAAAATTGATCTTGTCCAGAACGTGTGAAATGAATGAGCATTCTTCACCCGAGTAAGCTCTGGGTCAAGAGTCTAAGATATTCTTTGACAAAAATGACCCCAATAACATTTTCTTGCTGACTTCATTTGCTAATAACATATCTTAGAGGGGAGAGGGATGGCTTATTTGTTGCATGTGCTTATTATTTCTCTCCTAGAAGACACATTTCAGCAGTTATCTTGTATCAATAGCTGGAATTCATTTTGCTGTAAATATTTTGAACAGGGCATTAATTTTGTTGAGTTTCAAAACCAGATTGGTCACTGAGTGGTGACTTATGTTAGCATCAGTCACTTTTAAGAAGTGGTAGCTAGATGGCACAGTAGATAGAGTGCTAGGTCTGGAGTCAGGAAGACCTGAGTTTAAATCTCACTTCCAACACTTACTAGCTGTGTGATCCTGGGCAAGTCACCTCACACTGTTTGCCTCAGTTTCCTCTTCTGTCAAATGAGCTGCAGAAGAAAATGGTCAACCACTCCAGGATCTTTTCAAGTGGACCCTAAATGGGGTCACAAAGAGTCGGATACCACTAAACAACAACATTTTAAAGACCATCTACTAAGGTATAGAAAGGGTCACTGTATGCATCAATGGACAGAGTAACCAAATTGATGACGAAGCATCTTGCTGGGCAGTAGAATATAACTGATCCTGCTAGTCATTTGGTTTTGGACTTAGATTCTTTTTCTGGATGCCTGGTCATAAATCAGTGTTGTTTCTAACAGGTGTCAAATATTTCTCCACACTTTCTTCTAAGAACATAAGAGTCATAATTCCTGCCATGAAAAAGGGGAAGAGGGGGATTTGATTTTCAGCAATAATGGAAACAGAAAAGATTTACTAGGATATACAGGACTGTTGCTGAAACAGCCATCAGTTAACTTGAGAGCTTTTGGCTGTTGGGATGGGTGCATCCACCTAATAAGATTTTGGCTTTATTCTAAGATAAGATATATTAACTTTTTTCCTCCTTTTTTGCTTGTTTTTAAAAAAATATTTGTTAAGTGAAAAACAACTGGAGGGCAAATGACTGATGTTCACAAACTTGTCACTTCCCCAGATCAAAAATGTCTTGGCAAATAAAAAAAAAAGGCATCCATTTGGGACACACTTGCTTCTCTTAAAGATAGCGATTTAGTCCATTAGTGGAATTTATTCGGCTAGACTGGCCTCCTGTAGGTTTGACTGTGGTAGCAGGTGTACAATTCCAAAGTGTCTTTACGAGTAGCTCAGCGGGGCTTCTCTCCTGTACATTCACAGGAGACAGCTCATCTGTTTAATCCTTATGTTTTAGTCAACCTTTCTTATTATGCAGACAGGGCCCCTGTGCTCAGCTGGATTTTGACTCTCAGGATGAGTTGATGAAACTCTTTGATCTAAGCAATGTATTGCATCTGCTTTATCTTTAATCTTAATGCATGATCTTTCCAACTCAAACTTTAGTCATCTTAAAAAAAATAAAACTTGAATTTTAGCTTTCTCCTCTTTTTAGAGGCTTAGAAAAACACCACCACTTCAGTTATTTTTTGAGGACCAACCATATTTACTCAATTTGGTTCATGTATTTTTCAAACTGCAGTCCTGCCTCTTCAAAAAGATGAAGTGAACTGCCCATCTTGGCAATTTTCGTCAATACAGTAGAATTTCCTTAATGGACCACAAGGGAGCAAAGGGCTTACAATGACTTAGGAAGGGTCATTCCTGTGAATATTCCCTCTAAAAATTCAAATCTAGGACTAGAGCTAGTCTGTGTAGAAGCCTTATCTTACACCCCTAGTTAAAATCTTGTGACATGTAGACTCTTTCCCCCATTATTCACAGCCATCTGGCCAATATTTACAACTCAATGAGTAAATGAAGTTACCATTTATTGCCTTACAGGGTGCCCAGTAAACAGAATGATTTCTTTTTATTTCTTATTCTGTGCTAAAACCTATTCAGTGATGCCATTTCTATTCAGATCTTAGCAAAGAAGAAGGCTTACTGTTTGTTTCACATCAGGAACCCCAGATATTCAAGAGACTCATATTAATGCCTTTGTTTTCTCTTCCCCTTGAATAACTCTTCTGTTTTAAATGTGCCGTAATCTTGTGTTGATAAAGTAATACTGAGAGTGTCAGACTTTTCAGTGGAAAATCGAAATGATAATAATAATGGTTAATAATAGCCATCATCATAACATTTACAAAGAACCTTTTCAGTTCTTATCTCATTTGATTCTCTTAACAACCATGTAAGGTAAATGCTGTTATTACCCCCTTTTTGTAGTGAGGAAACCAAGGCAGGCAGGGATTAAGTGATGTGTCCAGATTTACAAAGCTAGGAAATGTCTGAGGTCAGATTTATGATTTGTAAGAGGCAGAGGTCTTGAGAGAGTTATCAAAAGGTTTTTCCATAGTTTAGCACCATGCCTAACACGTATAATAATAATAATGATAGTATTTCTTAATAGCTAACATTTATCTAGCATTTACTATGTGCCAGGCACCATGCTAAGCACTTTATAATTGTTATCTCATTTGATCCTCAAAACATCCCTGAGAGGTAGGTGTTATTATTATTATTCCTACCTTGCAGATTAAAACACTGAGAAAGCAATGGCTTGTCCAGGATCACACAGCAAGTGAGTATCTAAGGTCAGATTTATGATTGATAAGAGGCAGAGATCCTAAGAGCATTATCAAAAGGTCTTCTCAGAACTTAGCACCGTGCCTAACACATAGTAGGCAATTTTTTTTTGGAGGGCAGGGCAATTGGGGTTAAATGACTTGCCCAAGGTCACATAGTTAGTAAGTGTTAAGTGCCCCAATAGTAGGCACTTTTAATAAATGCTAGTTAACTTGGCATGTTGAATTGACTTCCCTTCCCTAAAAGGAGGACAATTGAGAGTTGAAGGTTTTTATTCCCTTTCTTAAGGATCTATGATGAATCAGATTTTATATGCAAATCATTCTAGTAACTTTTACTGAATTGTCTGAAATCATATAAGGTTGTAGATTTAAAGCTATTGTGAGCTTTGACACCATCCATTTTCTAGTCATCTCATTTTACAGATAAAGAAACTGAGGCCCAGAAGGTTAAGTGAATTGCCCAGGGTCACATAGATTGTACCTGTCAGAGGTGGGTTTTGATCTTCTGACTTTAAAATCCATTGCTCTTTGGGGCAGCTAGGTAGCACAGTGAACAGAGCACTAGCCCTAGAGTCAGGAGGACCTGAGTTCAAATCCAACCTCAGATACTAACACTTACTAGCAGTGTGACCTTAGGCAAATCACTTAACCCCAATTGTCCTCCCCTCTCCCCCTCTAAAAAGCAATATATATCCATTGCTCTTAATACTTCACTGCACTAAAGGGGGGACCCTATATGAATTTAGATGGAGATCTTAGATCCTAACTGTACTTTGTAATATACTTGGATACAAGAAGGATATGGAATGTTTTCTTTCCAACCTCAGCTCAAATGCTAACACCTATTTTAGACTTTCCATGTCTTTCCTGTGCTGATGACTCCCTTTAAAAAATTATTTAATACATACATATGCATAAATATGTTTAAAATAGATAGATATATATATATATATCTATTTATACATAGATGGTATACACACATACTGTATTCATATATATATACATCTATATGCACATATGTCTATATACACATACACATACACATGTAGCTTCACTGATAGAATGTCAGCACCAAGGGCACAAGGACCGTTCCTTTTGGTTTCTTCTTCTTTGTACCCTCAGTGGCTGGCATGGGAAATTACTAAGTACTTGTTTATTGATGAACTGATTGACTTGGAACAGTCTCTTCCAATGCAGTACCATATAACACTGATATTCTCTTCACCATTCTAGTACTTGGTGCTAAATAGCTAACGGTCAGAGGCAAAGAATGTGGTGATTAAAGAATGCTTTGAATAACTTTGACCAACATTACAAAAATTTTAAATTGGCTATATGTCAAAATACTGTTCCTATTAACAGAAAGGAAATGTTTCTTATGGATGCAACCATAATTTCAAAATCAGCTGTTTTCTGAGAGTCATATCGTCATTGGATTAGAGCAAAGGTCAAAGAAGCAAAACTTAGAAGAAAAGATAAAGATGAAAACACATTTTGTTTGATTACAACAGCTCCAACTTGACCAGTTTCAAAAGATTCTCAGGTCCAAAAACTGGGAAGGAGACAAAAATTAATGCCATTGACTCGGACATCAATTCTAAGAGAAATTGAATTCATAGAAAACTCACCACAATGAGGAAGCTGAATGAGCCCAGAAACCACCTTGGCCAGCAAACATTTAATCTTTTTGCTAAGTATTGATGAATATTAGCTAAGGAGAGTTAATTTAGATGGTAAGTACATTCTCCAAACATTGCAGAAGCTAACAGGAAGGACAGTTAGGAGGAGAACTTCCACTCAAAACATTCAAAAGCAGTTGAGAAAATAAGCCTGCCAAGAAATTGGCATGAGGTCCAGCCAGAGCAGACTATCCCAAAAGTCCTTGTAGGTAAAACTGGGAACAAAGGCAACAAAGACTTTGAAATAGAATAGATCTGGAATTTTCCAGTAGTGATCTATTCTCATTACTAATGCCAGCAAAACATTAGATGTACCATCTAATAAAGTGGCTATGACACTGAAGTCAGAAGAAGCACCGTAGAGTGGTTAGGGCACTGGACCTGGAGTCAGGAAGACCAGAGATCAACTCGTACTTCAGATTCCTACTAGTTGTGTGATGCTGAGAAAGTCACTTAAAGTCACTTTGCCTCAGTTTTCTCATCTGCAAAATGAGGAGGTGGGAACCAGTGTTTCTTCCAGCTCTAAATATATGGGTTATACTCTTATGATAATATAAAGAACAATTGTTCTTGACCACATGTGTTCTAAAGGACCTATATTTTCATGGATATGAATATTCCCTTCAATGACGGAGATCTTATCCTATCCATGTCTGCCAATCCTTTGTGACCCCTCATTATAACCTCTCAGAAACTCCTTAAAATGAGTGCCCCCGAAATTCTGGAGGTTCTCTTTGTTTTCTTTTGACTTTGAGAAGATAGATTCAGAACTGGTCTGTGTGTCAGTTATCTCTTCCTCTTGGCATATGACTAGCTCATCTCTTTCTTTCATATGTATCTGCAATGATCTCTTTCATATGGCTTTTTTATCATATCCCCTTGTCAGTAATGCCCCTTCACCAAACACCTTTCCATTTCTCTCTTGCAACTTCAGTCTTCAGAGGCTATTGTATTCCATAACTCACAAAAATATTGCAACTAACACAGAGGCTCTTATTTCTAATGCAAGCTTAAGGACTTTAAAACAACTTGACGGTTTCAATGATTCAACCTAACTCATTTGTTTACCATTAATTCTGGACCAAGCTGAATTTCTTTTTATTATGTCAATACAAGATAATCAATAGTATGTGTGTATGTTTACACACACACACACACACACACACACACACACACACACACACACTATTGGATGACATCTTTAAGTTGTCCGTTCAACTGCACATTCTGGTTTGGACAAGAGGCATTCTTCTTAATATCACCCATATTGCAATTACTGGCCTGGATATCTATTTGGGATGTTACCTGCACGAGACAGGGAGTAGAGACTCGAAGATCCCACTCTTGTTGCTGTATATCAATTTTTAAAGAGCGTTTGGCTTGGTTGAATAAACTGGAAAGAGTATTAAAGAAGTCACTGAGAACATGGATGCCTGGAAAAAGGTGATGAACTTGTCACTTATTGAGAATGAGATCGTTGTACAGCCAGACACCCACACTGGTTCTCCTGAGCTAGTAAAAGAATGAATGGGAAATCTCCAGGACATGAAGCTTATCTTCTTTAGGTTGTACATAAAGACATAGCTAAGAATCCCACGAGGTCAGCATTACTCAGAACCTTTCCTCCTTGGATTTACACAGTTCAGTCCAGAACCAGGTGACTCTTAAGTATGAACTTTCCTTCCTCCCTCTGTGAGGTGAGTGCCCAGTGAGAGAACCAGTCTTGGTCTCCACCTCAATCTTGCCCTCATACTAAGGGGTTTCAAGATTTGTATTGATGCCCCCTCAACTCCCCAGTTCCTTAGTCTACTGAATTCACATGATTTACTTCTCCACTCTACTTCAGCTACATATATGGATGGTCATAGCCTTGATCATGTTTTTACCCGTAAGTATTCAACATCCACATTCAAGAACTCTGAAATTTCTTCATCTAATCATAATCTTTTATCCTTTCATCTGACCTTGTGTTTTATGATCCTTAACCATGTTCTTTGTCTCCACCATGACCTGGATTCTCTCCACTCCTTTTCTTAACCAGTCCATCATCCCTGCAGTTGCTGTACATTTATACTATCCATACATTGAATCCTTGTTGGACCATTTCAACCCTATAATATTTTCTGGTCTCCCACTGCAGTCTAGGAAATCTTTCTACTACTTCCTTATCTATTGATTAGCCTACTCTTTACAACAACTTCCATATCTTCTCATCACTCTTCAAATCTCCCCCAAAACCCTCTACCCCTAACCTCTCAGCTGAGGACCTTGCCTTATGTCTCACCAAAAAAAAAAAAGTGAGGTCATTCACTGAGGGTTTGCTAGATTAGGGGTCTGATATGTGAAAGATAGATACTTTTCTCCCTTTCTCCTCATCCCACATTACTCAGATATCTTCCCCTCCTATCCCTTCCACTCCTGTCTTGCATGAAGACCTGTTCCTTCTTACAAAGACTGCCTCTACATGCACCCCTTGATTCCACATCCCCTCAAATCTTCTCCAACAAATTGGTTCTACTATCATCCCAACTCTCTGTCTAATCTTCAATTTGCATATGTTGGCTTCTTCCTTTCTGGCAACAGACATACCCATAATTACCCCCATTCCTCACAAATCCTCACTTGATCTGACTACCCAGCTACCTGCTCAGCTGAACTCCTTGAAAAAGCTGTCTACACTATGTGTCTCTAATTCCTCTTAACTCTCTTCTAAACCTTGTGTAATCTGGCTTTTGGCCTCACCATTCAACTGAAACTGCTCATTCTGAAGTGGCCAATAATCCTTTAATTGTCTGTCTTAATGGCTTTTTCTCAAGGAGCTCACAAATGTAGGGGACGATTACAAAGAGAGAAGTTTAGGCTCGATTTTGGGAAAGACTCTAACAACTTTCCAAAAGTGGAATTATGGGTGTAGTGGGTTTCCATTTAGCCAAAGATCCTATCAGTGTAGTATAACAGATGTTGATGTGGAAGGGACCTTAGACCCTTTATTTTACAGAAGAAGAAATTGAGGCCCAGGGAGATAGTAACTTTCCCAAAAATCACATAGGTCACAAACTATCAAAAGGAGGATTTTGCCCTAGGATTTCTTGTTAATTCCATTGTATAATGATGCCTGTACCCATCAGGTAGTATTTCATAAAGGGTTTAACTCTTATTCTCCCAAATGGAGAAGAGCATTTCATAACATGAGAGGACTGGGGAATATGCTGTGTAGAGTGACTGATTAGGACCCCCATTTGCAACTTTTGTTGCTATTGTTCAGTCCTTCGGTTGTGATGAGCTCTTCCTAATCCCATGGACCACAGTGTGCTAAGCTCTTCGATCCTCCACTCTCTCCAGAAGTCTGTACAAACTTATTTTCATTGTTTCCATGACACTATTCATTTCATCCTCTGCTGTCCCCTTTTCCCTTCAAGGTCTTTTCCAATGAGTCTTATCTTCTCATTATGTAGCCAGAGTATTTAAACTTCAGCTTTTATATTTGACCTTCTAGTAAATAACCTGAATTAATTTATGTATTGGCTGATTTGATCTCCTTGCTGTCCAAGGGACAGTCAAAAGTCTTCTCTAGCACCATAATTCAAAGGTATTCATTGTGTGGTACTAAGCTTTCTTTATCTCACAGTCATACATTGCTACTGGAAAAACCATAGTTTTGACGATATAGAACTTTGTTGGCAACATAATGTTTCTGCTTTTTAGTATGCTGTCGAGATTTGCCATAGATTTCCTTCCAAGGAGCAAGCATCTTTTAATTGTTGGTTTAGTCCCCAATGGACCTTCTAAGATGAAAAGAGTGGCCAGGTGTCTCTGAGGCCAAAGGGGTATCCACTGGTGCCCAAGCCAGTTTTCTAACCTTGCTTCTTTTTTTTATCTTTATTTAAAAACTGCTTCTGTAATTTCACTGATATAAGGATCTCCCAGTGAGGGAACTCCTTTTTTCAATTCATATCAGCTCCTTTTTCTACACTTTAGAGTTTCAGAGAATTGCTTAAGACAGTGAGAGATTATATAACTCACCCAGAGTAACAATAGTAGTGTATGTCAGAAATGAGACTTGAACCTAGGGCTCCTTGACCTTGAGCCTCAATTTCCTCATCTTTAAAATGAGAAAGTTGAATTACGTGACTTGTTATGACCCTGCCTCTTTACTTCATATGTGTGTGAATACATGCAAATGTTATGTATCTATTATGGGTATGTATATGAGTATATATATGCATATATGTATATGTAGTATATAGAAACATATTTCATTTTTATATGAAAAACAGACTAAGACTGATAATTCATGTATGGTAAGAAGAAAAAAAGGGTAAAGCCTCAACCCCTTCTTAATCTAATGACTGTATGAAAATGCAGAATTTAACAAACATTTCAGAAATTGAAGGGAGTGGAGGTGTCAGCTCTTACCAAAGAGAGAGCATTTCCTCTGGCTGATTATGCCTGTAAAAGAAAAAATATATGTATTTGGCTAGTGGTGTTGAAAATAATTAGGACCATTATTTTGCCAGTTGAATCACACATTTGTCAAAGGGCAGTAAAAGGGATTTTGGTCATGCCTTGTTTCACTTTGGGATAAACTAAATGAATATGAATCATAACTGCTTTTGTGTTGTGATAAAAAAAGAGAGAACACAAGTTGTTCTTTGGGTTTGGGATTCAAACTCAATTTCCTTGACTCCAAATTCAGTTCTCTTTCTAGTAGGCCATGCTGCCTCTTCTTCTACAGAGGCTATGTTGTTGTTGAGTCATTTTCAGTCTTGTCCAACTCTTCATGACTCCATTTGGAGTTTTCTTGGCAGAGACACTAGAATAGTTTGTCATGCCCTTCTCCAGCTTATTTTATAGATGAGGAAACTGAGGCAAACAGGATTAAGTGGCTAGCCTAGGATCACACAGCTAATAAGTGTCTGAGGCTAGATTTGAACTCAGGAAGCCTGACTCCAGAATTGGCAATCTATCCACTGTGCCATCTGGCTGTCTATATTCTATAGGGACTATAGAATCATACATTTAAAGTGGGAAGAAACGTTGTTTTATCTATTCTATAGGGGCTGTAGAATCATATATTTAAAGTAGGAAGAGACCTTGTTTTATCTCTGGATTCAGAAGACCTGGGTTCATTACTCTTCCCCCATGTAAAACCTTGATTAGGGCATTTAGTTATCCTTAGTCTCAGTTCTCCTACCTGTAAAAACAATGGAATTGGACTAAATACTCTCAGAATCCTGTTCCATTTTGAGATCTGTGATCTTTTATACTCAGAGAGTGACTTTGGACAAGTCACTTTCTGAACCTTACTCTTCTCTTCTGCGAAATGAAAGGGCTGGTTTCTGAGACTACTTCCACCATCTAGGATCCAACAATGACAAAGGTTCGTGGAATTTTAACATTTTTCATCTAAGCCTATCATACACAGACTTTCCTCACTAAAGAAGCAAAGTCTTAGCTTCTTTTGCCTTTGTATGCAGTGAATTCGACCTTAAGCCTTAAATTGGGAAGAGACCTACAAGACGGCTTAGTACAGGCTCTTTAATTTACAGATAAGCAGCCTGAAGCTCAGAAAGAAAAGACTTCCCCCAAATCTCATAGACCACACGTAGCCAACAGAGCTGAGATTTGAACCCAGGGTCTTTGGACTTCAAAATTCATGTCCTTTTCAATGGTGTCCTAGAGAAGAAAGAGGTCTTTTAAAATGAGCCCATAGATTTGATAGACTCATTAATTTCAGAATTGTCAAATGTGGCCATTGCACAGAGAGATGACTGTAAGAGAGGGAAAAATAAAATGGAAACCTTTCTTAGAAATCCAATAGAAGGCATGTTATTTATTGTACTCTGTCCTGGTTTATCTCTGCAGAAGGTTATTTTTTGCCTTCTGTAAATTCCATTGTAGCACACAGCCCCATCTCCTTGCCACTATCACTTACTGTTCATTAGAGTCATTAGTTTCTTTATGATATTTGCTCTGGAAAAATAGAACATTTAGCAAATGGAAAGAACCAGTTGTTATCTCCTTCTGCAAATATAGATCACTGTTTGATGCTGTTTAAAATGAGTGAGGATGGCTTGTATGCTCTCTTCTCCCTTCTTTGTTGTCTCCTGATGGTGTTTGCTTAGAATAGAGAGGTGGGGGAAGTATGTCCTAAAGTGGAACTTGAAAAATTTATTTTTGTGAACAAGTGAATCAAAGTTCCTTAGGTAAATATTTTAGAGGAAAATAAGGCCCTCAAAATGTGTGTTTTATTGAAGAAATTAGACCTGAACGTTCATTCAAGAAGACTAAATGAATCATTTTTAAAATCCAGAGTCTTATTAAGAAGCAGGGTTGTAGGGTAGAGAGCCAGTGTTGGTGCCAGGAAGAGCTGAGTTTGTATTCCGCCTCTGACTTTTACTGGTTGTGCTGCCTTGTGCAAATTACTCAAATTCCCGGTGACCCAGGCAACTCTCTGAGCTCTTAAAGTATAGTACAGGTACTCATTTGCATTGGTTCCTCACTTATTCTAATGAAATTGCAAGTCTAGTTTGAAAAAAGAAAAAGGTATTTTATTGGTTTAATAGATTCATAGATTGGGTGCTAGAAGGGACCTTAAAAGCCATTTAGGCCAGCCCTCTGATCTTACACATGAGAAATCTGCAGCCCAGAGGAGTTATCCACGTCACACATATAGCATGTGTCAGAGCTGGCATTTGAACATATCCTCTCTCTAAATCCACCATCCCCCACCCCATCCCCATTTTACAGATGATGAAATATAGATTAAGAGGAGACTAGAGATATTAATTGACTTACTCAAAGCTACATAGGTAGTAAGTGGCAAAATCAATTGGATCAGGAAGGGGCCTTAGAAGCCACAGGATCCAACTCGCATATTTTTTGTTGTTGTTCAGTCTTTTCAGTCACGTTTGACTCTTAGTGACCTCTTTTGGAGTTTTCTTGGCAAAGATACTGGAGTGGTTGGCCATTTCCTCCTCCAGCTCATTTTACAGCTGAGGAAACTGGGGCAAACAGCATTAAGTGACCCAAATTTTACAGCTGAGGAAACTGAGGCAAATAGGGTTAAGTAACCCATATTTTACACATGAGGAAACTGAGACCTAGAGAGGTTAAGGTCATACAGGTAAAAAAATGGGAGAGCTAGGATTTTAACCTACATTTCCATCCTACATCTCCCTCCTCCTCTTTCCACTGAATCCTGAAAATTCCAGTAAGCATCATCAGCTAATTAATTGTTTTAGTTTCTCAGCTAGATAATTACTCATTCCTAGAGTCAAAGACCCTTAGAACTGAAAGGGAATCTTAGAGATCAAATAGTCTGTCCTCTTCATTTTCTAAGAAGACTGAGGCTCAGAAAATTGAGATGATTTTCCCAAGGTTATACACCTAATTAGGAGCAGAACCCAGCCTAAACCTCAGCTGGCCATGACTCCTCCTCCTAAGTAAATGATCTGCCAGCTATACCACTGGGAATGCAAGCTTAAAGTTCAACACAGTGATACAGTTGGGCATGAACAGGAGCTAAAGAAAGCAGATAGAAAAGCAAACCCAATACAGCAATCACCAGTGAAGTATCCTCTTCCTAAAGATATCAAAGCCTTGCAAGCCCAGTCCCCTCCTACCTTTCCAGTTTTCTTTCCCCTTGCCCCTTCCTCGATCCAGTGAGTCCAGTCTCCTGGCTGTTCCACACACAAAACTCTCCCTCTCTCAGGTCCCAGCATTCTCTCTGGTTGTCCCCCATGCCTGGAATGCTCTCCCTCCTTCTCTGTGACCACTGACCAACCTGGCTTCCTTTAAGTCCCGACTAAAATTCTATATCCTCCTAGAAGCCTTCCTCAAACTCTCAATTCCAATGCCTTCACTGTTAATTATTTCGTGTGTATCCTATTTTATTTATATATGCATATATATACATATATGTATGTATGTATACAGGTACACACACGTGTATATATACATTTGCATTTTGCTCCTCTGCCCATTAGATCGTAAGCACCTCGAGGGCAGGGGATGTCTTATGCTGGGCACATAACAAAAGTTTATTGAATTGAAGGGTAGGTGCACTTTGGGATATAATGATGAGCTTTTTTACTTCAGGTGGAGATTGGTCAGAGTGACTCTATTGTAAGAAACCAGTTACCTTCAATCCATCTAGGAAGGTTTCATGAAAGAGAGGATATGTTAGGAATGGATTAAATTATGAAGAACTGAGAGCTTGCCTGAATGGAGAAGAGGCAGAGAGAAAAGATCATTTCAGACAGAGGTTGCTTTTTTTTTTTTGAGGAGGCTCAAGGACAGATAGAAGGAAGACAAATAGAGAGAACTTGGTGAAAGTGTCAAAGGGTCTTAGATTAAGGAATAACAGGGACCCCGAAGGTCTCTTGTCTAATCCCCTCCTTTCACAGCCCCAGGGAAGCAAAGTAATTTGCCCAAGGGTCACAGAATTAGCCTTTTGCAGAGCTGAGATTTGAACCCAATCCTCTGATTTCAATAGCCACGCTGGTGAACAATGGAATCAAACATGGACATTGAAACAGATCAAGGAAATAAACACTTCCATGGTCCTGTAACAAATATCTTAAAGCAGCAGTCTGGCACTTCCCAAGGCCAGCATATCCTAAGACTACGTGGAATCCATTACCTTATTTTTCAAATGAGATGATATATGTAAAGTGCTTTGCACAAACTGCTCAAATACTAGCTGGCTAATTATTATTTGTGTCTCCTGAACTGGTGTGGTCATATGGTAAAGCCTATAGAAAACTTCAGAGAATAATACATAAAATGAAATGAACAATATTTCAAAAGAAAACAATTATATCAAAAAACAGTTATAAAAAACATTTTAGACAGTTCACTGATCACAAGTGAAGAACCTCTTTCCTGGTGGCCTGTCTTCATCAGCAGAATATCTCTCATCCCCTGGTTCTGCCTCCTAAATTCCCAAACCTCATTTCCAGTGCTTGTATAACCAAGCTTGGGTTGCCATGGCATGAAAAATAACTATATGGGAAATAATCAGGTGCTCCAGGGGATCTTTGATCTCCCCAATATGAATATACCATCCAGTGATGCAGATCTCAACCCATCCATTATGACCCATTCTGTGCAAGTCCCTTAAGTTTCCTTTAGGGAACCTACTCAATAGCCTCCTTTTATCCTACAACTGTGAGGATACCAATGGAGCACCTAGGCTGTCTGATAGTCACACCACACCCAGGCCATGTGACAAGCGTCTATCTTTTCCTTCCTGATCGCACATTTATGATAATCTCTTTCATTCCATCTTGTAACAGTAACTCCTCGTTTGTTTTATGATTGTAGCTTGCTCTCACCCTTTGTCGTGAAATGCTACAGAGACTCAAGTTATTTTAGTGATTGGGTTTGTGATTGCTGTGCGGAGTGGGCATAGTTTTAGAGAACAACAATCAGATATCTCGCTTTCTTTGCCAGCTGGGATTAGTCGACTATTAGAAGATAATCCATTTTGGAGGATGAGGCCAACTGAGGCACAGGTCTTAAAGAAAAAACACGTTTTTTCACTTGTGCCTAGCACATGGGTAGGATTGTAGGTCTGCTCCCCTCACACTACCTGCTCGCACCTGGGGCTTCTTGACAGCTGCTCTTGCTTTCTCCCCAGCAATATAAACAGTTACCTAGAAATCAAAACTGTCCTTCAGCAAGAAAAGGGTCATTTGTATTTGAAGCCACATTGCCATGTTTTGTCTCTTGATGAACAAAAAATCAATTTATTCCAAGTTTAGGGAATTACTTTCATCCCCTATATCAAAACATTGTTCACTCTGGCCTTACCTCCCATTGCTAAATTTAATGTGATGAATTTGTGAGCTCTTTTATTGATATGAAAGACATAAGATACACACCAGGAATGTGGCTTATCCTAAATGGCTAGCAGTAAGAAATGTCATAGGCTTCGTTTTTCAGTTGACACAGCATTTTGAGTTTGGATTGATTTATGAATAGCCAAGCAATGAAGGCTGTTCAAACACAGAATTTGAAATCTTAAGAGAATTCTTGATTTAGAATGCTTTGGGGCTTTTAACCAATGCCTTCTCAGTTTTTTTTTTTTGAGGAGTTTTCATGACAGAAATGTTGAATGACACCCTACAACCAGAGTTATTGTATGAAGCTTTCTGTTTCCTAAAGTAATTTGTTTTGATATCATTTCATTTTAACGTATGATCCAGTGAGCTTGGGTAAGAATGTCCTAGACAGGGAAATTGGGTCTGGGATTATAAACTGCTTTATAAATGACTCTAGATAAATGAGGTAAATAAAGCCATTTATACTCTTGTTGGTCTGGAGTGACATCTTCCAACACGATGCTACTCTCAGGAGTCTCTAGATTCTTGGCTTTCTTTTTCTTGAAAATCAGATCCTTTTCTTAATGTCCACAAGAAATGTAGATGGTGCTGATCAGTTGATTTATAAGTTCTTATTGGGTATTGGTTGAGGGAAAGTCAGTCTTGCTTGTGGTTTCCTCCTTTACCAACTTGGTGTCATCAGAATCCTGGGTGATTTATTTCCCTGTCTAGAGAAACCGTTAGTAGGGTGAAATGGCCTACTTTGTGAGGAAGGTGGGGTTTCCAAGATTCTCTGACAATGCACCCCCAGTATACCTGTACCTCTTCTTGGGGGGTATGGAGGAGTATCCCTAATTTATAATCTAAGACAGTGTTTTATAGGTCCAGAAAATTTGTGACTTGCACAAAGTCATATGGCTGGTATGTGTTAGAGGCAGAATTTGAGCACATCTTTCTGACCTTAAGGCTAGCCTTCAATTCACCATACCATACTGCTTCTCCATTACTAATTAAGTTCACTTAGCTATTTATCCATTTAACACCTAATGCTTTAAAAAACGATGAGAGTAGAATTCATTACACAGACTTTAGGACACAGTGTCAAAATAGTAGCTGGTGACTGACTTCCTGAGGTAAAAATAAATTATAAATCTAGATTACATACATATATTACATATATTACTTTTATTAAGGTGGGTTGTTGTCATTTTCATAGCTACAGATGATCATTTTGACTCCTTTGGGGCCCAAAATGGATTTAATGATTAAATAATTTCACAAAATGGTTCTTTCAAAGGAAACCATAAGGCATGATTTAGTTTTTAACTGATAACTATTAGGCAGTCTCCGAAAGTGCTACCAATTAATTTGCTAATGAATAAAATTCTCCTTGTCACATTTTACATCCTTTCCCTATACTTAGAGCTCCACAGTTAAATTCGTTTTATTCCATTGTCATTTGAGCCTTCATCTACACAGCGTTCAAGCAACTGGTCTCTTCTGCAGAGAGAAATAAATAAATAAAGACAATTATTATTTTTCAAATCAGCCAATCTACTCGTAAGTGGCATCATGTAACTCTTTGGTAGTCTGAGTTTTGCTGTTTTTGTTTTTTTACATGATTGTTTAAATTGTACAGGGAAGTGGTTGTGATAGTGACCAAAGATCTTTTCCCACATTCCTATATGCTTTATTATTTTGTTTGGAAAGGGGAAAGACAGCAGCCTGGACCTAGGATTCTGCCATGTCTGATAACAAACAAACAAAAAGACTGAAATAAAATAATAATATTAGGGTCAATCTGTTGATTAACTTTGCAAATTTAGCTGGGATGGCCAAATTTGCTTCATACTGTATTACTTATTTATGCAATTTAGGCTTTCACGCAAGGATGACTTCCAGGAATTGGAATTTATAGACTATCTATCTAGATGAAAAAGGAGGAGTAGAGACAATCCTATAATGTCTGATAACAGTTTCTATGAGCTGAATTAAGTATGCCCAACTGTGAAGTGAGGTCTCTTGGGTACCAACTTCTCCACATATTTGTGTGTGTGTGTGTGTGTGTGTGTGTGTGTGTGTGTGTGTGTACGCATACCAAGAAGAGGAGGAAGAAACTGAAATGACCAACCCATCCTTAAAATGATACTCTGATGTCTTGACATATCTCACATCCTTTAATAATTAGTTCAGGTCAGAATATCCATTGTAACTTCACATATGTGAGAGGTCATGGCTAGAGTCCTAAGAACTGTGCCTAAGATATGGATGTGTTCTTGGTCCCAAATCAATCTTGTCACTCCTCAAAAAGCAATGGAAGATAATAAGTACCATTCACCGGATTGCCTTCCTGCACTGAGACAGCTGGTGACGCTTGTCTTCCTGATAACCAGGAGTTTCAGATCTAAGGCAGGGATAAAGAAAAGCTCGGGCGCTCACTGAATCTAAATTTGACAGTCGATGGCTGTGTAGAGGGTCAGAAGGGATAGACTCTGTGACACGTATGAGAAAGGAACAAAATTTATCTGCTCTCATTGCAATGATTAGATGTCGCATTGTCTGGCTGTCTTACAGTGGGTGAGGGATTGCTTCCTGCCAGCTGGCTAATATTGTAATTAACAAAGTTGCAACCACGTCGGAGAAGTTTAATCGAAAAATTTGCCGGCAGTATGATGGCATTGTCCCAGAGATCACAAGCTAGGCAGACATGACTATCTCTCTGGGAGAAGCCTAGATGAGGAAGTCTGAACTTGGCCAGCCTAAGGTATGTTTCATGCATCATCATTCACTCTTCATTCTTTTTGGTTCAGACATGTTTCTGATGGCTTGGTGGGCTTTGCTCTCTCTCTCTCTTTCTCTCTCTCCCTCCCTCTCTCCTTCTCTCTCCCCTTTCTTACTTTTTTTTTTCCAGGATGCTATAAGAAATCAGCTCTAAATTTCTAGAGCAGTTGTGGCATAGTCTCAGATTGATTTGGATATTAACATAAAATTAAGCAAGGACTATTTTAAAAGAAGATAGGCATTCAGAAATTGGTTTGAGAATTCTTTCCATCTCGATTTGATACATAAACAATTATTTCAATGTAAATTGAATAGCTAATCTTTATTAACTTTCCAACTTAAAACCTAATTCTATTTCAAATAGATAAAACAGGTTTTTGACATTGGGAATTAACCAGTTTACCACTGTAGCATATATAAAAATCTTTGACTGAATTTTCTCCCATCATATGAACCTATTTATCACAGAAAAACAATGCGGGGATAGGTCTCCTTGTAGTAATTGTATTTTATTTTTACAAAAATCCTAGTTTTGATATAAGAAAAGACCTGACAGCTTCATCAGCCTTAAACATGAGTGGGTACAACAGTCACCTGAGTTTGTCACAAATTTCATGCATGCCTGTGTTTCTGTAAATTATCTGTCCATTTCAAATGCCTGCCAGCCTTTTGCCTTTGGCACCTTTTTAAGATGAAGATGCTTTGCCAGGTTGTGCAGGCAGACTCTGGCGCCCCCACCCAAATCACAACCTTCCCAGGTTGCTGTGAATATATTGACAGGAGGTAGGTGTGTGCTTGTGTGTGCAGGGATGCATGTGCATGTTGGGCAGCCTCCAGAGATAAAAACAAGGAGCCCAGAAAATCCTGGGAGGAAAACTAGTTTATTTATGCTATGTCAAAATCCTGTTGTAAAGCAAGGTAATCAATTTGTAATATAAATGGAGTAGCATGTTTGCCCCTTCCACTTCTACTCAGGGGTTACCAAGGCCACTCTATCATAGCTAAGAGGAGTCATTTATCTCTTGCCTTGTCCTGTTTGTCTTCTGGTACAAGAATTGCTTTTAAACATCAGGACACATAGTTTTAGAAGCAATTTCCTACATGACTCTTCCATTTTTAATGAGTCCACAGTGACCTTTCCATCAATCTTTTACCTGTTCTTGAAAGTATCATGGAAATAAAATGCTAAATAAGCATGATTTTAAAGGAGGATTAGAGCATTAAGTTTAATTTTTATCAAGACACAAAATGATTCATTTTCAGTGCTCCTTTTGTCCTGTGCTCTCTACATACTTGGTTTTCCTTTTAAAAATGTCATTAGGGCTCACTTTCAGGGTCCAAGAGATTTTTAAAATGTATTAATTAAAATTCTATTTAAATTTTTACTTATATCATGACCATTTTGTGGTAAAATTTAATTCAGATATATCATTTTTTATTCATATTAAAAGCTGAAAATGACTAGAAGCATTCTTTCATTATGTACTGGGTATCCATTCTTAAAAGCTCCTATTATTCTCTGGTTAAGATCTCTGTCTCCTTCATCTCTATATTCTCTTCACTACCTTGGATAATGCATTGCCCATATTAGGCTTGCAAAAAAAAAACTCTTGAGTGAATGAATGAATGAATTAATGAATGATCTTAGCTTGGTGTTTCAACTATTGTTAAGGCCAATATGCATTTTATTTTCAAAATCAACTTGTTTTGTATGTATCATGTACTGATTTGAGCCGCCTCATTATAGACAAAAGAAAGGATTAAGTTACTAAACTAATATATTGTTGTTTTAACTCAAACCTCTATAATGTTTTGTGTAATCAAGAATATGTATTGTTAGAACTCCCTCGAAGTATAAGAGGTCAGTGCAGATTAGAAAGCCCAGAAAAGCAGTTCACAGCAAAAGCGCTTGGTCTTTAATGGGATTATATCCTGAGATGTGTAGAAATGAACTCCTGTCAGAGTTTCAGTGGAATTAATATTTTTAGTAAAATGTGGTAATGTAAAGAGTTAGATTAGTGATGCATAATGAAAGTGATGCAGTCTTTTGCATGAAAATAGGAATGTAATAAATGTCCTTCAGGTGATTGAAGCTGCAGTAATTTTATTGAAGATTAAAGTTTAATTGACCTTTGTTAACTCTAACCCTTCTGAAATTAAAAGCCTAGGCTAAATTATTCTGTCCAGTTTAAATGCAAACATTGCAAAAGTGGTATGTCATTCAAATAATAATAATAATAATAATAACCCTCTTCTAATTTTCATCTTCACACATCCCAGAGAAATGCTATTATCAAAAGAGCCTGATTCAGCTCTGGTCAAACTGTTTCTGTGCAAAGAGAGCTAATGAAATGCACAGGTGATTGGGTCTTAGTCAAGGAATTCCAGAACAAGGGAAAGGGAAAGAATGAATGAAATGAATCTTTGGGAACAAAAGGTATACATTATTGACTGATAGAAAGAAAAGTCTGGGAGTTTTTGTGGAGAGTTAAGATATGAATGGCATGGATGGGTCTCACCTATCCCAGTGCCTCATACTAACCTAAATGCCTCATACTTCCATTAATCTAGAGTAAGTGAAAATGTGTTCATTGGTGGTGAAATCTCTAAGAAGCCACCTTCAAAACACAATGATTTCCACTGCCTGGGAAATAAATATTCCATGATCTTTGATGGTATGTGTCTGTATTGAACACTTTAATTAAGTACAGAAATATTGAGATTGGCACCATATTTACTTATGTTCTAATGGTCTGGTTTTATTTCTGTTCATTGTATTTTCTTAAAGCCTTTGTCAAAAGTGAAACATTCATATTGATTCAAAAAACTATATGACTTGTTCATATTTTATTAGATGCTTTTATGGCCAAGTCAGAGAATATTTTTAGCCTCTTAGAATCTCCACACACAAGGAAGGAGCCATCTTTTATGCGTCTGTAGACTATTAAAATGATAATAAATGTCCTCTTCATTCCATACATGTAATGTATTTCTCTTTTTTCATCAAAGAGCTCTCATCGAATCTGTCAAGGTAGAAAAGTCCAAGGTATTGTAGTAGAAAAATTAAGGAGTCCGAGGCGTGAGACTTGATTTTTGCCTGGTCTTTTCATGTGCTCTTCAAACACCCTTCAGAAAGACAGTCTTCCACTTAAAGCCCAGGAATAAAATTCCAGTGATGAAAAACTTCACTTGAGGTAGAGTGGCCTAGATCTACCAACTGGCAAAAATAAAGAAATAAAATAAATTAATAAGCTATTTTGGAATCCCCCTTGGAAGTAGATATTACTTTATGGCATAGATAAATAATATGTTTAACTAAGATCTATTTAATTTGAGGACCTTTTCCTAGTTCTTCCAAAAGAGATTCATATTCTACTATATATTAGTAGTTATTATGGTTAGAAGGACTTTCCTCACTTGGGAATTGCCCTATCAGGGAAGTCACAGATCTATTACCTATCCTTATTCCTATGATTAAATAAATGTAACAGTCTCTACCTTGCCTGATAAAAATGTAGGTTTTGAGCTTTCAGGCTATTCACCTAAAATCATAATGGGTGCAGCCCAATGGTTTCACAGGCAAAGGTTGGTTTTATTGCAGGAGATAAGTTTACGAAAACACTGCTATTAAATTAAATTCCCAATGTGAGCACAGAGAGTTCCTTTTTTAAAAAAGGAAATCTGGCTTTTACTTAGATAAAATTCAATACTGTCTTCTGAAAAATAAAATGACTCTAAATATCTGTCTCAAATCAATGAAATCTTGTAATGTTCATCTTTTTGTGGTAAAATTCTAGAATTTTCAAAACTGGGCCAGAATGTCTAGCAGGATGGTTTCTCTCTCTGTTGCTATGCAAAGCCTCTCATTTGCATTGAAGAAATTATGTGGGAAGGGCAGAAATAAAGTTTCTCTGTTTATTTCTGTTCAAGAAATAAGGGAAAGAGCAAAGGGGAAAACACAAACTCAAAAAACATACGCACAGATGTGTGTGTGTGTGTGTGTGTGTGTGTGTGTGTGTGTGTCTCCACAGTCTGATTATTCTATTTGCCTGTGTGTACTTTGTTCCTCTATATTGCTTTTTTTCCATCAATTTGTTCCCCATTGATCTGCCCAAGCTCAGCCCTGACATTTTATCCTACTGTTTTGAAATATTTTTATATTGCCATTAACAAGCTTAAATTAATTGATCTGATATTTTCATGGTACACTTTATTGAGCTGACTTCTTAAAAAAATGGACACCCACAAAGTAGGCCATTGGTTTTTGGATTGCTAGTTATTTCAGTTGAAATAACAAACTCACTGGTACTCACAATGTTTCTCATGGGCGGTATTTCCAAAGTGGTGGGCTGGAAAGAAATGAGTTGTTTTTTTGTTTGTTTGTTTTTTAATCTGTGTTGTTTCTGTGACACTATTCATTACTTCCATGACCTTGGGCAAATGAATTCACCCCTGCAGAACTCAGTTTGCTCATCTGTTAAATGAAAGGGTTGGACCAGAAGACCTCTGAGTTGCCTTGTAGCTCTCAATCTATGATTCTATAAAGATAGAATAACTCCTAAGAAGAAGCATTCAGTGAGTAAGGGTCAGCTGAATTGTTTGTAGTAACATCATGCAGATTCTCCATCAGTGTGAATACTCAAGCATTAACTTTCTTACATTTATGTAGCAGAAGTGTTCCTCTGCTCCATATGGGTACTTACAACCCTATACTTATTACTTTCACCATAATAATAAATGCTATTAAGAGGGAGGATGGGAAAGTGGTTAGAGAGCTGGTTGGGTGCCCTAGGCAAGTTTCCTAATGCTCCAGAGTTATAGGCAGGTATCTAAGGCTATAAGTTTCAGAGAATGTCCTGACTTGCCCTGGTAGAAGGAGTTTCCTTACTTGGGAGCTCCATGGCTTAACCTCATCCCTCACAAGTCATCATAGGCTACATTTATATGTTGTCATTATCATTACTCTTTATGACCTCCATGGACCATAGCATGCCACTACTGTCCATTGGGTTTTCTCGGCAAAGATACTGGAGTAGTTTGCCATTTCTTTCTCCAGTTCATTTTATGGATGAGAAAACAAACAGGGGTGAATGCCTTGGCCAGGGTGACATCACTAGTAAGTGTCCGAGGCTGGATTTGAACTCAGGTCTTCCTGGTGCCAGGCCCAGTGTTCTATATACATTTATACAAGTTTTCTTTTCTTTTTTTAAAATTAACTTTTGTTTATTTTAGTTTACATCACTCATTTCCACAAGATTTCAAGTTACAAATTTTCTCCCCATCTTCCCCCCACCCACCACCCCAAAACAGCGATCCCACTGTATACCCCCTCCCCCAATCTGCTCTCTCCTATGTCCTCCCCCATGACCCCTCTGACTTTCCGATAGGGCAGGATGGATCTCCCTACCCCAGTGCCTGTATAACTTTATATAAGGTTTTATGATAGATGTTGTATTCCTTCCTTCTCCCTCCTGCAAGTACTGCAGAATTATAAAAATTTAAATTGGAAGAGTTGTTAGCAGCCATCTAATCCAATCCTTACCGAATAGCAGTTGAATGCTGCCAGTCAATCAATAAACATTTATTTATTAAGCACCAATGTGTGCCAAATGTGACTGACCAGTCACGAAGAGTCAGACATGATTCAATAACTACAAGTTCGCGGCACTTTGCTAAACACTGGCGATACAAGGCAAAAACAATCCCTCCCCTATTTGTGACTTTGTAGATTCACTTCCTGTCACATCATGGGGAATCGATAAATATAAGTTGAATTTTCCAAGTCCTTTGCTCAGAATAACCCTGTGAAATAGGCAATTCAAGTACTAATAGCCCCATTTTTCAGATGAGAAAGCTAAGGCTTAATGAATTGAAATCATATATATCTATCTATCTATATATATAGATATAGATATATATGTATGTATATACATATATATCTATATATATGTATATATATAGATATATATGGCATAACAAAGATATTCTAGTAATTGAGGCAGCATTGGAACCCAGATATTCCAAATCTAAATTCAGGTATGCTGTTGTGTCTCCCTATAACTTTCCTGTCCTTTTTATACATCCTTTAAGGAAAAAGAAGACTGCTTTATAAAAATTCCTTTAACTTTAATCAATAAGTGTTTGTTAAACTCCCTACTATGTGCCAGGCACAGTGATAGGTGCTAGGGATAGAAGCCTGAAATGAAACTGTCCCTGCCCTCAAGGATCTCATAGTCCAGGAGCAGATATAATCAATCAACAAGCTTTTATTAAGCCCCTACTGTATGTCAGGCACTGTGCTAGGCTCTAAGGATACAGTGACAAAACTCAAACAGTCCCTACCCCTTAAAGAGTTTGCATTCTCTATATATGAGGATATACACAGAATATATACAGGTAGTTTTGGGAAGGAGGGAGTATTTTATCATTGGAGAGGGTATCCAGGGACCAGCTCCTAGGACACCAGGAACTGTCCCATGCTAGGGAATGGATAAAGCAGGTGACTGTAAAAATCACTGCTTCCTATGACTATAGAGCTAGTGTGGGAAGGAACCTTAAAAGCCCCCGATCCAAATCCTTCATTTTGTAGATGAAGGAACTGGGGACCATTGAGGTGCTCTGACTTGCCCAAATTCACACAGCTAATAAATGGAGGAATATTTCAGAAGGAATAACCAAGATGAATTGAAAGAAATGCCTTCAAAGCTCATTGTAAATGGCAAAGGATTATATGTGTCAGCTTTTGTTATTACTTTAATATTATTATCATTTTCCAAATAAAGGGATGTATTAAAACATGACCAAGAAGCCATTGGGTTTGAGGACAGTGATAAGTACAAGACTGATCTCCCTTTGGAGACAATGCAGGGGACGTAAGAAATGCAGGCTGTTTGGAATTACTCATTAAGTACAGACATGTAATGAAATTTCCTTTCTCCCCTTTCTCTCATGGGTATTAGTCATTGTCCTCGGCACATATTACAGATAGCAGTTCAATTAATGAGAAAATAGCAAAATTGAGAAGGGCCTTTCTCCCCTCCCCCCCCAATTTCTGCAAAATATTATAATCAGTTCTTAAGCCTTTTTCTTTAGAAATTCTCCAAACCTACCTTCCAAAAGCCTTCCAAAGTTGTGGGTATCCCTATTCTAACTCTCACAGATTAATTGAAGTGAGTGGTTCATTAGAACGCTGAAAATTGTGTTGTGGTATTTTAAAATGACGGTTCTCGAAAGGAGTGAGTTGGCACTGACTTCATTATCCAGCTCTTCTTAAGAAGAGTATCCCAGAGTTAATCGTCCAGTTGTTTATGTTATACACAAACTCTATGGAAGGTGAAAAAAATAATTTCAAAAAAATGATATCCAGGCAAAAAGCAATTACTGCCATCTGAGAAAAGATAACATGCTATTTTGCAGAAAAACCAATTTTGCCTTATACTAGTTAATTCTAAGAATGAGAGCCGGCCAGTGATAGGCAAACTGATAGATTAAATTTGGTCATTAATCTTTGAACCCAGAATTCTGTGTAGAATGTTTCCTTTAGACTCAGACATCTTGGAAGACAAGCTAGGGACAGGTATTTTAATATGTAGATCTGCCCACCTTTTGTATCCCACAATCAGTAATGAACTTTGAGCTAAACATATCTCTTAGAATAGCCCTCTGTCAAAATGGACAACTGAAGTCATATAATGAAATTAGCCGCAGTAAGCAGCTCTTCTTTTTCTTCATTTTTAACTTTTGTACAAAAATCACTGAACTTTTTTTTTTCAAAAGTGAATGCTGTACGAGCTTTGCTGAGGTGTAATCATGTATTCGGCCACCATTTCTCCTCTTTTTATCACACAGATCAGATCATCGCCAATAGGTAGTCTGCTGCCAACTCAATGGGGAATTACCATTTATTTAATGAATTGACCAATGTTCTTCATAAAACAATGAAATTTGATTCCTTTTTGTCATAGTAATAATAGTAGCTACTGTTTATAGAGGGCTTTGAGGTTTGCAATAATCCTTTGAGATAGATGCTATTATGCTCCTCCTTTTACAGATGAGGAAACTGAGGCTGAGATGATAAGTGACTGACCCAGGGTCACATAGCTAGTATGTGTCTAAGCATATTCTACTACTATAGAACTCAGGTCTTTCTTATACAAAGTCCAACACTCCATTATGACACTTACCTGCTAAAATTAGGTTAGTCATATCCTAAAATGTGATGGGGCAGCTAGGTAGTGCAGTAGATAGAGCATGGGGCCTAGAATGAGGAAGACTCATTTTTCTCTGGCCTCAGACACTTACTGGATGTGTGTTTACCCCAGCTTCCTCATCTGTAAAATGAGCTGGGGAAGGAAATGGCAGACCGTTCTAGTATCTTTACCGAGAAAACCCCAAATGGGGTCATGGAAAATTGGACATGACTGATCATGACAGAATCTGATGGTAGAAGTCATTTGTAAAGTCGATAGTCTTTTTTGTGGGATCTGGAAGAAAAACAGGTTTATGTGGTTTGTGGTTGGAAGTACTTCCTTGGAAGGTACTATGAAATCATTCTTTTTAATCTAATGATAAACAAAGTCACTTTTCAGAAGGAAAGGAAAATGTGAGCAAAGAAATGAGGTATAGGGAGGGAGCAGCTGCATTAGAAAATACTAGGCAAAATAGGAAAAAAGTTTGACCAGTGGTCACTTCTAATTATATAAATACTCTCTAATTCATTTACCTTGTGAATCCTGTGTGATAGTGATTAAACCCTTTGGCAAATCCAAAGTAACTTCTCTATGTGAAAATACTGAAACAAACATTTATAGAAAAAATGGACCAACTTCTCAAAATATAGACCAATTAAATATTGAGATTTAATTTGGATATTTTACTCTGTCTGCACAATGTATAAATATATATATATACATATATATGTATGTATGTATGCATGTGTGTATGTATGTATGTGTGTATGTATGTATGTATGTATGTATATATTAATGATGGTATCTCCCCATCTTTCTCCATCTTATTTGCAAAAAAGAGAACCCTCTATTTATTGACATAGTCCTGAAGAATCTAGCTTTCCTCCCAAAATTACACATTTTTGCATAAATGGGCCTAATTACCTGAATTCAGTTTTGATTAGCAATGTTAATTGATGCAGCTGTGGATGGTATCTGTTTACCTAAATTACCATGTGCAAACAGCAATATGTCTGAAAGTGAATATGCTAAACTGAAAATACTAATTAACTAAGACAGATTGGTATTCAAGTCACATCTCCAAGCTTTTTCATGAAAGCGTCGATGTGTCAGGGTTTTATGATATTCAGACAGAAATGTCTATATTACATATGATTTCTAAATTTAATCCATAGGAACAGATGGGATGTTGGCCAGGGTTCCTCTGAACTGCTTTTAGTATTAATGTGAATGTTTTCCTAGGCTGGAGGCATATTCATATGTTGTGTGTATGTGTGTGTGTATGCGTGTGTGACTTTCATTGTGTGTTTGACAATATGCCAGCCCAGCACATTTCAACTCATTTGTTTCTGACCAATATATTTGCAAATCATATCCACCTACTGTCCCAAAGATGAAGATGAATAAACTAGCTTGCAAGTTTAATCACATCAGCTGTTAAATTTAATCAAATCAAATGACAGAAAGGTTAAATAGGAATCTTTCAGGTACTAATCCTTCAGGAGTGGTGACGTCACGAATTAAAAAAAAAACTGGACTCTCTTAGTTGTGTTTCTACAAACCTCTAAGACTTCAAGAGGCTATGGGAACACTAGCTTCCTTTTCTTGTTGCTGGGTGTCTTTCACAATTTTAAACTGGTTGAAAAACACAGCTTGGTTGATGCCTGGTTCAGAAATATACCTGGATGGTTTTAAGCCTCAGACACCTTCTTTCCTTAATTTGCATTGCTACTCGTTTTTCCTAAGCTTCTTTCTAACTGAAATACTAACAGATCTTTAACCATTTATTGTTGTCTTTAATTCCCATTAATGGTAATATTAAGTTAGAGGTACCCAATGTTGAAATAACACGCTCTGAATATAATGTTATGGTAATAATGGTATCCTCGTCAATTTCTCAAGAGGCTGAAAATAATTGCTCAGCAATGAGTAAGACTTCTAGTCCAAAGAAAGGGATGAGCCCTCTTGACTCAGCCTTGAGAGTGGAAGATCGTCAACAGTGTCAGGGCAAAATGGGGGGATAATTTTCCAAGACATCAACTTGAAGATAATTACAGTTTGGCATGTTTAATTTAGGTTTAAGTGGGGATATAATTACTCTAAATTGAATAATTTCAATTAAACTAAATTCTGTCCCCAAAGTTTTGGTTAATTTGTGTTTTCTTGATAGTTTCATCCCAAGCGAAAACAGAAGGGAGTCTATCTAGTGTTGAAAGGGATGTTGTAGCTTAAATGTCTTCTGTCTTGATTCATTTGAGATATTACAATGTTAAGGACATTCATCTGGCACCAATCAAGGTGAAAAGCATGAAATATGTATTATCCATTACTTATACTGCTCACTGGTTTTACGCGTGTCTCCTTGAGTAAAATTTTAACAAGCAAACCCTTTTATTCCCTTGAGGTCAGTATTGCTCCATCAGGCTTTTTCAGGATGGAGAATGCATTGATTAGAATTCAGGTCATTAATTAATAATTTGAAATTTTGATTCAACAAATATTTGTTAAGTGCCTACTATTTGCAAGGTCCCAGGCACATAGAGACAAGGTCCCCCCAAAACTTACATCCTACAGGTGGAATCACATGTATAGAGAGAAGTATCAAATGCTTGCTGATTGCTCGATGGATTTAAGAGAAGCATGAGGTAGGAGACAGCACAAATAGCCAAAGGGGAATCAAGAAAGACTCCCTGTAAGAGGTTAAACTGTCCGTTTAACTAGCAAGGAAGAAAGGGATTTGAAGAAGTGGAAGGGAGGAGGAGGAGTACATTCTAGGGATAAGGGAAATAACAGAAAATAGCAAATTGGCCAGTTTGGCTGGAACATATAGTAAAATGAAATTAATCTGAGAAGGTATGCTGTCTGTGAAGGACATTAAAAGCCAAACAAAAAAGTTCATAGTTTTAACTCAGAAGTAATAGGCAGTCACTGATGGTTCTTGAGTAAGGATCAGTTCTCACTTGGCCACCATTTAACTTTCAAATAATCCAGATCAATCCAGTGTATATTTATTAAGCACTGACTATCTTCAGAGTAGGGCAGCTGGGTGACACAGTGGATAGAGCACCGCGGTTGGAATCAGGAAGAATCATCCTGTCCTCATGAATTCAAATCTGACCTCAGATTCTAGTTATGTGACCATGGGCAGGTCACTTAAACCCACTTGCTTCAATTTCCTCTTCTGTGAAATAAACTGGAGAAGGGCATAGCAAACCACTTCAGTATATTTGCCAAGAAAACCCCAAATGGAGTCACACAAAGTTGAAATGACTGAACAAAAACAATCTTCAGAGTCCTGTTTTAGACTCTGGAGAAAGTATGTAGATAAATAAAATGGACTCTGCCCTTGTGTAGCTGAGAATCTGAGATATAACACGGACACAAACCAGTAAATGTGAAATAATATGTGATTAATGCACAAGAGTGGTACAAACCTACTACTCTACTGGGATGAGGAATTATAAGGTCAAATGAAGGCATTGTAGGTCATAGTCATAGATTTATGCCAGGAAGAGACTTTAGAGAGAATCAAACCCAACCTTTCATTTTTCTGGTGAGAAAACTCAGGCTCATTGAGATTCTGTGGGAATATTGTTGATTTGTCCAGGGTAACACTATTAGTAGGCATCTGGGGCAGGATTCAAACCCAGGTCTTTGAGGTTCTAGGTTTAGCACTCTATCCACTACACCATGCTGGAGAAAGAAGCCATTGCAAGGAAGGTGACATTTTTGCCTTTCTGCCATCCATGGGGCCTTTTGGAAATGCTTTCTCTTAAACTTCTCCAGATTGCCACAGTGGACAAACAGAACACTGAATCTGTCTTGTAGGTACGGGTTATTTATTTTTTTGTACCATTGTCTCTCCCACATTAGAATTTTAGTTGGCTGAGAAAAGGGCCATGTTTTTGTCTTTCTTTGTATCCTACCCATGAGGGACATGTAGTGTCTGGTACCTAATAAGTACTCAATAAATGCTTATTACTTTCCTAAAGGATACAGATAAATCATTTCACCTAAGCCTTTTTGTTGCTGAATGGTCTGGGGTAATACCAAAAGGGTCCATCATTATAGAATAACAGGTCAACTGTACCACCCAAGCAAAGGCTTTTTGCCACCAAGGTGGAGTAGACTGTCCATTGAATGTCAGGGCTTTCCCTATCACCTTTTCTCACTCATAGCTTAAGGTCTCAGAATGTCATTTGATGAAAGATGGAAAATGGACCCATGTGGCCAAAGGTTAGAAGAGTATAGTTTTAAAGGTTGAAATGTGTTTAGAAGATGTCTAGTCTCGACTGCTTTATTTTACTGATCAGGAAATTGAAGCCCAGAGAGGTTAAATAAAGACCATATTCACACAGGGCAGATGTTAGCAAATAAAACCAGATGCTTACCAAGAAGATGCTTTCTGTATGCCCTGTTAGTCATGGAATTTGCCAACTGGTTTGTCTCTTAGTGACTAGGCAAAAGAATTCCTCGTTGGTGAGGGCTTAGTGACAGCGTTTTCTTGTTGTCCACCCTCCCTGCCCCCTTTGCTGTAACCTTTCCTGACATAGAGGCTTTACTACCTTAGGAATATTAATGGGAATTTCTTTATGATTTTTAAGGGATGTCAGGTGTGAGGAAGGAAAAATGGAAGTCAGGAGCCCCCTCCCCATTCTCCACCCCAAGACCAAGAGATAATAGTGTTTTTAGGCAAATCCTTTAATCCAGATGCTAGGTGAACCTTAAGAATAGATATGGGTTCTCAACAGTTATTGGGAGTGTATCACCATTTACAAAAGGTTTTTGAATCTTCACATAAACACATGATATGGCCTAAAGCCTCATTACGTAAAGCTACCTTATTTATTGAATACTTCAGAGAAATGTAATTTGATGATGTCCAACTGCTACCAATATTCTAGAAGCATTACTTTTGTTCTCTCGTCCTTCCGTGTGTCTCTGATGACTTTGCCTGCATCAATTATGTTTTGGGGCTTTTTTTGGAACTCCCAGAGCATTTAGTGAAAGATAATTTTTAAATTATTTATTCTTTTAAATTTATTATTATTATTAAAATATTTATTATTATTCACTTATTATTATATTTACTTATACAATAAATGCTATGTATTAAGTGAATAGATTCCAATAAGGAAATTGACATGATAAGAATTACAGTTTAACATTCAGCAAGCATTCTTTTAGCACCAGCTGTATGTAAAGTTCTGTGCTTTACCCCTTGGGAGGAGATAAAGAGATAGCGAAGTCACAATCCCTGACCCCACAGTGTTTGCCATCTAAAGTAGGGATATATGGCAAGTGTAGTGGCTACCATGACGCAATCCAGACAGAAAAGTGCTGTGAAAGAGCAAGGAGTGCCCTGGGCTTGGATTCCAGTCTTGACCGTAACTGACTATGAGCATAAGGAAACAAGCTTTTAATAAGCACTTACTGTGTGTCACAAACTGTGCTAAGCACTTTAAAATTCTTACCTCATTTGATACTCACAATCATTCTGGGAGGTGGGTGCTATTATTATTATTCCCATTTTGCAGTTAATGAAATTGAGGCAAACAAAAGTTAAGTGATCACACAGGATCAGGATCACACAGCTAGTAAATGTCTGAGATGATTTTGAACTCAGTTCTTCCTGACATCAAGTCTACTGTCTGATCCATTTTACCACCTTTCTCTAAGTAAGACACTTAAACTTTTTTTTTTGGTTTTTTGAGGGGAGAAGACAGAGAAATTGGGGTTAATTGACTTGCCCAAGGTCACATGGCTAGTAAGTGTTAAGTGTCTGAGGTCAGATTTGAACTTGGGTCCTCCTGACACTAGGGCTGGTGCTCTATTCACTGTGCCACCTAGCCACCCCAACACATAAACTTTTGAAAACAGTTTTTTTCATTAAAAAAAATCCTTTTTGCTTCCCTAAAAAGGAGAGAGAAATTATTTCACCTAAGTCCTTTGTTGGTGAGTGGTCTGGGGCAATACCAGAGGGATCCATCATTATGCAATATAGAAGGTAATCCATGCCAACCAAACAAAAGATTTTGCTACCATCTGTTGAACTGGGGCAATGAACTAGAGAGTGTAAATATGCAGTACCAACCTACTGCGCAGTGTTGGAGACCCAGTTGAGAAAAATCTATCTGAAGTGCTTTGAGAAATCTTTAAATAACATATATGGTAGCCATCATTGTTCTTTATGAAATGTACAAATCTCGTTTTCGACTAAGGGGAGGAGAGGCATTTGAATCAGACCTCAAAGAAGTCACAGTAGTCTTATATTGTGTAATGATGCCCCCTCGATCTGAAAGCTTTGCAAAATTATAATAATAATAGTAATAAACTGCTGAACGCAGAATCTAAGGGCATATTAAAAAATGTTAAAATTATAGATCTCTTGATTTACCTATACTTCTATGAGGTAAAACACCAAAATATCCCAAAGAAGATATCATTTTGACATCTTAATAATTTTCAATTCCAAGTAATTTAAATTTGTGGCCTTTTTGTTTTCATATAATTATTATAATATGGATATAAAATTTCTAGCCATCTGTAAAACATGAAGTAAACTGATATGCTGAAAGTTCTCCTTAATATTTAAATATTAATTAATTAATTTATTCAAGAAGGATTTATTGAGCACTTTCTGCTTCCTGGGTTCTCTGCTAGGCATTGGTGATACAGATACAAAATAAAAACCTTTGCTTATTTTTAATTCAATGCAACAAACATTGATTTAGCACCTACTGTATGCCAGCTACTCTTAGGTCCTGAGAATACCAAGATAAAACAAAGCAATGCTGCTTTCCAGAACCTTTTTATGTCCATTTAAGTACACATATAGGCGACATCATTTCCTGGGAGAGGGCACAGATACAGTATGAAGGTCACTTTGTTAATAATAAAATAGGTGGTCAGGGTGGCCCAATGAGAGGGGAAGGAAGAGTAGATTAGGCAAACTGGAGGCATGGGACAGAGATGGAGAGACATGAGGAAACAGTACAGGTCTGAATCAGTGGATCTGGATGCCAGTACATCATCCTGCCTTTGCCTTGCAAAGGTTTTGGGGCAGCTAGGTGGCGCAGTGAATAGAGCACCGGCTCTGGAATCAGGAGGACTTGACTTCAAATCTGGCCTCAGACACTTAACACTTACTAGCTGTGCCACCTTGGGCAAGTCACTTAACCCCAATTACCCCTCCAGAAATTCATTTCTGGTTGAGCAGCATTAACTATGGGAGGGTGGAAAATCTAGAAAGGTCTCATATGAAAGGTGTCACCTGAACTTTGAAGGAAGCTTGAAATTCTAAGGGGTAGAGATGAAGAAGGGGAGTAGCTGAGTCATGGGAATCTTGGGCGAGGGAGGTTAGAATGAAGTTACAGGAGACTGAAGGACCTGGTAAGAAGCTCAACTACTGGTCGCAAGCGTACATGGGAAACTAGTAATGTAAAGCAAAGAATCCAGTCATGATAATGTCAAAGTTGGAGTGGAACCAGCTGTAATGGAAGACAGATTTGATGCTTCTCCAAAGAATGGAGGGAGGTTCATTTCTTCCTCTCTTCTCCAGGGCAAAGATTGGTCGTTATAATTACATAATATTTCCATTTTTATTTTCTTATTCTTTTCATTTAAACTATTGCAGTCATGGAGTATGTTTTCCTGGTTCTCCTTCTTTCATTCTATGTCAGGTCACTGACTTGTATCTTTCAATGTTTCTCTGAATTCCTCATGTATTTCATTTCTTAAGGCTCAATAACATTCCATTTGGGTCAGCTAGGTTGTGCAGTGGGTAGAGTTCCATGCCTGGAGTCAAGAAGACTCCTCTTCCTGAGTTCAAATCCAGCCTCAGACACTTTCTAGCTATGTGACCTTGGCCTCAGTTTCCTCATCTGAAAAATAGCTGGAGAAGAAAATGGCAAAACACTCCAATATCTTTGCCAAGGTTATATTGTAACCCCAAATGGGATCATGAAAAGTCAGACACAACTGAAATGACTTCAACAACAATATTCCATTACCTTTGTGTATCACAATTTGTTTAGAGATCCCTTCAAAATTCACATTTTATAAACCAGGAAACGGAAGTCTAGCAAAAGCATGTCACTTGCCCAAGATCTCGTAGGTTGTAAGTATCAGTCTGGGTTCAAATTCACATGTTTCCTGACCCCAAATCCTGTGGATTTTTATCTGTGCTATAAGATTTGGGAGGTGGCAAGAAGTCTAGTGGCATTTTCAGGATGGCATCCTGAATCAGTAGAAGTTACAACCTTCATTCACCAAGCATAGACTCAAAGCACACTAATGGGAGGCTTTAAGTGATTTAACAATCCTTGACGTGAAGGTTATTTAAATAAGATAAGAGCAAAAAACTGGGACTCCAAAGAAAAGAACTATATGGCTGAAAAGGACAAAACCAAAACCTATCTCTGGTCTCTCCTTCATTAGATCTGCAGCTTAATTAAAGACTTGTTCATTCCATCTGCAGAAATAATAGTCATGTATTTTGACTTTTTCTGTGTTCTCATGTCCCTCAAATCCAAATTGGATTTTTTCTTTGTCTTAAGCTTCTCAAACACCCCTTAAGCTTCATTAATGAGGTCCATTGTGGAATATGTGGTGCCTTCTCATGTTGGGAATAAAAATCTCTCCTCCTTGAAACTCTGACTGAGAAGTCAACAAAGTAAGTATTCTTTGGCATTGGCAGCCAGCTTTTGGAAGGGTTCCTTATGTGTTTGGGTGTATTTAAATTTTGTTTTTAGCTTTTAGGTTTTGTATCCTGGTTGTACATTTGAGTGCTGGGGAAATAAGAGCAGATGGAAAGAACAACCAGGCTTTTAGGGAATTATACACCCATTACATTAAGACACTTGCACAAACACAACAAGGTACATATGTCTATCTGAATGTGTGTTTTGTTTCATTGTTTCTTGGAGACCAAATGGTTGGAATTTAAGCAGAGATTGTTACTTAGCTAGAAATCTGTGTAAGAGCTTTTGCCTTTGGACCTATGGGGGCTTGTATGGAGCTCACAAGCTGATTGACCATCACTGGGAGAAATGTGTTGAATCTGACTGGGGTTGGCTTGCTTCTTGTTGGGTCTAGATTTCTGATTTCATCTATCTGGGGGAACTACTGGGGTACAAACTGCCTCTGCTAGTGTACGTAGGTGATGCATCTATGATTTCTAGTCCTTGAGAGGTTAGGTGATCTACCCAGGATCACACAGAAAATATGAAATAAGAGGCATGAATTCAAGGCAGGCCTTCTTAACCCAGGAAGCAACCTTTTGTGCCTTTTGCAACAATGCTTCCCCAGTGAGGATCATAGGTTTCTTAGTAATATAGCCAGAAGGGACCTTGGAGGTCATTCAGTTCAACTCCTTCATTTTACAGATGAAGACACTGAGCCTGAGATAAGTGGTTTGCTAAGTGGTCACTAAAGTGGCATTGAGATCCGCTCAGACCTCTGTGACCCCAGATTCAGCACGCATGTCTCCTTAGCTTCTCTGACAAGTGTGGATTTTGCCTGTGAAATAGATGGACTTCTAGGGGAGAAAGTCCCTCCTCAGATGCAGATGGGCACTTTCTCTGAAACTTAGAGTCTTAGGAAGCTGTCTGGGGGCACTGGGAATTTAAATGATTTTCCCAGAATCTCACAGGTAGGAAATAAAAGAGGGGGACCTGAACCTGAGCCTTCCTAACTCTGAAGCTATCTGTGTATCTACTAGGTAATGATGCCTTCTGAATTGAATAGCGTGGATTAAGAAAAGGAAGAGGGTCTCTTAGTAGCTTCATGTAATACAGTTGTAAATGAATCTCTTTTTTTCCTGCCAGAGTTTAAGACATTCAAGCACAAAATGGAAATTGTAACACTGATAGTTCGTTTTTCTTGTGCTTTGGGGGGGGGGGGGAGGGGAGCAGCACCCTTGCTTCATAGTAACTCTGGGAGGCAAGCTAGTGGAAATATTACCTATTCTCCCTGTTTTACAGTTGGAGAAACTGAGGATCAGAGAGATGGGGATTTGACATCAACTGCACAGCTAGTGTATATTAGAACCAGGGCTGCAACCTGAGTTTGCTCCCTCTAAGACCCAATGTTCTTGGCATTACTACCTGGCATGGGAAAGTGACACTTTTCACCTTTCACAAATGTAGTTAGCAAAGCACCTATTCCCCAGACTACCATTCTCCAGAAAAATTAGAAAGATTCAAACATTTCTCGAAGACAGTGGATTTTTCACCTGCAAATTATCTAGTGTTGATAATTCATGTATGGCTTCATAATATGGCACATAATTTGTTGAGGATGGACAGGAGTAACAGGTCTGCTTTCCTAATCATGTTTACTAATGATAATATTAAGGATTATTTTTTGTTTCCTGGGCTATGTGACCCTGGTCAAGTAATTTAACCTCTGTTTGTCTTAGTTTTCTCAACTGTAAAAATGAGAATAATAATAGTACCTATTGTTTGAGGATTAAATGAGATTATATTTATAAAGTTCTTAGCATAGTGCCTAATCCGTAATAGACACTTAATACACATTTGGGTTCCTTGCTTTCTTTCCTTTTTTCATTCTTCCCTCCCTCCTTCCTTCTTTTCTCCTTTCTTTCTTATTTACTTCTTTGTTTTGTTCCTTTATCCTTCCCTTCCTCTTTTCCTTCCACTTTTCTTCCTTTCCTTTCTTCCTTTCTCCCTTCCTTCCTTTTTTCTCCTTCTCTCCCTTTCTCTCTCCTTCCCTTTCCTCCCACTCGCCTTCTTTCCTTCCTTCCATCTTTCTTTACATCCTTCCTTTGTTTCTTTCATCCTCCCCACTTCTTTTCTTCCTTTAGTGTAAGGGAGTATAATCCATATATGGGCTAAAAAACCAGGAAAAGTCAGGATGGAATGAACAGTTTCCATGGTTTGTTTAAACAACACTTAAACAACCAGGAAGTTACTCTATGTAAAAGATGAAAGCTCCGTATCAAAGGATATGTCATGAGAAAAATGATGGAAGTCCTTGGGGCAGGCAAATAGTTTAATCAGTGTGGGTCCTCCATTCACTAACCCTGATTGTAACTCATCTGTGATTTAGTAAATGGTATTTGAGAATCGCTGTGATCAAAGAATTCATCCTCTGTGGCCACCTTGTTGACTGGGCTGGTCCTCCACCAGAACACAGCCTGTCACAGGGCCCAGACTCAAAGGCATTCCAACGTGGAAACCGTTCAGACCTTGAGCTCAACTGACATTAGGAAGCCAAGGATCACCTACACGCTGTAGTGAAGGATCCACGTGGGATGTTAGTGAACATTTGTTGTCATCTATTAGACCAGAAGTTCTTAACCTGGGTCTCTGTGAACTTGTGTTCATGGACAGAGAAACAGATGGTAGATAAAAAGATAATAGAAAGACAGGTGGACAGATAGATGCTAGATAGCTTCTAATCTAAGGGGGATGGACTCAATATTTAGAACAAGGGATACATTTTTGGATGTGGCCAATTTGGGAATGTATTTTGCTTGACTACCCAATATTTGTTATAAGTTTCTTTCTTTTCTAATTTGAGGGGGGAAGGTCAGAGGGACAAGCAGAAAGATGATAAACCAATAGAAAAATATCTGTATTTAATGTCATTGGGTTCTTTTGTCAAACTATGTATTTTATTTTATTCATTTAAGAACAGTATTCTGACGAAGAGTCACCAGTTGCCGAAATTGGCACATGATACAAAAAAGTTTACAAGCCCCTGCTTAGACTGTAAGTTCTCCAAGGGCAAGGACTGATTCTTTTTTGTCTTTGCATCCCTAATGCCTATCACAGTGCCTGATACATAAAGGATGCTTAATACATGCTTGTTGATTGGTTAATAGGGAAACATATAAATCTGAAACATTCTAGCCATATCAATAGCAAGATATTATGATGCTATTGCCTGGTCTTTTCACTCCCTGATAAATTCATATCTCTTTACACCTACATTTCACTGATACCTTACTAATTCATTTTCCTACACTTCTTACCAAGTCTTCCAGAGTCCCATTATACTCCAATTCCTCACCAGATTATCCCACTTCTACCACCATTCCTAAAATAAATAGGAAGCCTTTATTTTATACCAAAGGAATGACAACATGTCAAGTCATGAACTGGCTCTTTTGGGCTCACCATGTTAAAAGTGGGCTCATTATCAGTATATTTCATGGCACTCTGGGCCCACTTGTAGGTGTACCTCACCTGCAGAAAATAGTCAGTAGATGGAGATCCATTGGTGTGGAGTACTGTTTAGATGTGCAGAAATCTGATGCTTCTTTCTTATGCCTGCCTCCAATACAAATGCATTCAAACACACCTTGAAGTATAATATAAGAATGCAAGAAAGTGGAATGTTAGTAACTTGAGGGTGAAGTCCTTCTCTTTGTCTTTTGACTCAAAGCACATAGGAGGTGTTTGAGAAATGCTTATTGGACTCAATCAAATAAGATACATACATTGATAGGGTAAGACATGAGACAGCATGGGACTGTGGAAAGGGCAGTAGCTCTAAATTCAGAGGTCCTAGAATCAATCTTCACCTCTGACACTCACTCCCTTTCTGACTCTGGACAGGTCACTTAACTTCTCTGACTCAGTTTCTTTATCTGTAAAATCAGGAACAGCTAGGTTGGCAGCATGGATGGAGTGCTAGACCTGGAGTCAGGGGAAAAATAAAACAACTCCCTGAGTTCAGATCTGGCCTCAGACATTTACTAGCTGTATGACCCTGGACAAGTCACTTCACCCTGTTTGCCTCAGTTTCTTTATCTGCAAAATGAGCTGAAGAAGGAAATGGCAAACCACTTCAGTATCTCTGCCAAGAAAACCCCAAATGGTATCACAAAGAGTCAGACAAGACCAAAAAAATGATTGAATAACAACAAAAACAATTAGCAGATAGGACCAGATAGCCTCTGAGGTATCTGCCAGTGACAGATGTATGACCCTGCATCTTCACCCTAATTTAGAATGCAAATACATAAACAGAGGGCTGGGTACCATGGCATATTGAGAAGGGAACGTGGAAAGCTTTATCTACATTTGATTCTTGGTTCTATTAACTAATACCTGGTGATAATGAGTGCGCCATTGGCCCCTCTGTGGACCTCAGTTTCCTCCTCTGTAAAAGAATGCATTGTATTAAATTGTCTCTAAATTTCTTTCCAATTCTTTGTTCCTTTGGTATAGCTTACAGAGCAGAATGTTTGTTTGTTTGTGTTTATTTCTTTTCTCCTAGTGATTTCCAGGGATTAGGTAAAACAAAGTTGTAGTATCATATTAATTATGCTGCTTTGCTTAGCTAGGGTTTAGTTTCATCCCATCTCTAGCCTCCAGTTGTTTTTCCCTTCTGTATATAACAGGGGACTGCGCAATTAGTATCCAGTCCTTCTGAGCATGCTCAAAATCCCCTGAGTGGACTTAAGAGACAGCACAGGCATTCTATGACTGACCTCTCATTGGCCATCCCTCTTCCCTTATGCTTGATTACATTGATTGATGAATTAATTGGCTCCAGCCCTGGACTTTTATGTGCCAGATATCTTATATTCCAAATGTTTCATAGCTTTTTTCAACCTTATTCATTCTGTCTTTTGAGAACAATGTATAGAAAGTATCTTTGTATGTGATTTATGTTTACTTCCTTTTGCATATATCTTTTTTCCCCATTTGTCCCACTGCAATACTCTCTGAACTAGACTCCCAGAGATGTTTTCAGGGAGCTTAGGCACTCAGCTATGGAATTCTCACCCTTAGGGTTATTGTCCTGATTGGGGAGAGCTCAGCATCTGTAGCCACCTCAGATCCACTCATGTCTGCCTTCACATCTACTCAACATACTCCTACAATAGGGCCATCTCTAATCTTCCTGATCTATATCTTACCACTGGACCCAGATGACTTCTGAGGAAAAAGTGAGGCTGGTAATCTTGTACAGCCCTCCCTCCCTCATTTAAATCCAATTAATTTGCAAGTCTTCGCATCACCTCCCTGATGTCATGGTCCTCTTCCAGAACAAAGGACAAAAAACAACCCCTTTCTATGTCTTGAGCTGGGAATGATAATTGAATCAATAGTCCCATTATGAAGGATGGCCCTATTCTTCCTTTAACTTCCAAGATCTAAACAGTCTTCCCTGACCAATATTTCCCTATAGATGTTGTCTAACCCTGTTAGAAAGTACATTCCTTTAGGACACTTTATTACTGTTTCTTTTTTTATATTAGTATCCCTGGGGCTTATGTAGCACTAAATATTTTTTTATTCACTCACTAACAAACTTATAGCTCAACTGACATGTATGCTGGTTTCCCCCTTTTTTTCCTTTAAAATATATTTTTCAATGAACGAGTATGTATTTTCCCTCTGACCTTCTACCCTCAAATTAGAAAAGAAAAACAAGATCCTTGTAACAAATATACCCATCTGAGCAAAATAAATTCCCAAATTGACCATGTCCAAAAATATATCCATTGTTCTAAATCTCGAGTCTATCCTCCCTAGATCAGAAGATAGATGGGGTTCAGGCTTCATCTTCTGTGCTCTGATTGGTCATTGCATTGATTACAGTGCATACGTCTCTTAAAGTTGTTTTTCTTGGTCGTGCTGTTGTTATATGAATTATTCTTTTTGTTTTGTTTACCTCACTTTCTATCAGTTCATGGAAGTGTTCTTGGGTTTCTTAAAAAAAAAAAGCCTTTTTGCTCATTTATTGTAACACACTGGTATTCCATTCCATTCATGTACCATAATTCATTCAGTCGTTCCTTCCTTTTCTTCTTGGTTTTATTTTCTTTTCTGAAGAGAATGATGGGATGGGGAGGTGGAGTTTGTTTGTTTTTTTTGATCGAGGCATTAACACCTGCTTCACTTACTTTTAGTCAACCAACTAATCAATCAGCTAACAAGCATTTTTAGGCATCCACTTTGTACCAACCAGTGTGCTAGGTGGTGGGAATAAAAAAGCAGAAATAGTACCTACCTTCAAGGAGATCACATTCTGTTGGAGGAGAGGAGGAGAGAGGCAAGAAGGCCTCGGGTGGGAGGTAACACTTTAATTGTGCTTTGTTCAAGAAAAACATTTTTCTTTGCAGAGCACATTTTGAGACACCAGCAGTTCTCCTGGTGCTTAGACAGAAAAGAAAGGGAGAAAAAAGAAGTGGCTTTTTAAAATCCTAAAACAATGATGCTGACTAAATCTAACAAGTGAGCTAATAAGAAATCCCTGAGGTGGAAATTTAAAGGTTCCCTTGTCCCCACCAGTAGGCACTTTGTCAACAGAGTGAGCATTAGTCTCTAAGGTTTGAAAGCCAGAGACGAGTGAAGAAATATTTAATGGGAAAGACAAGATTGTATTTCTGATTGTAGTAAGGTGCATCCATCCATTCCTTGATATCCACTTAGACTAGAATATAAACACCAGACAGTGATGCAGAGAATACCAGTCTGGGCATCATTAGCATAAATATGATGCCCTTTAAGAAAGCACCGTATCCTGAAAGAGACAAATTGTTACATCCTTAAATCCGTTTTGGATTTCGGAAGAGAACAAGTCTTACCTTGCCATATGACCAGCAGAGTGTTGAGAATACCTCTGGCATAAATATGTATTGATTTGATTTGTGCAGGGGGAAGGGGGCCTCCACTCCCTTGCCCAGGGAGACATTCTCTCAAGGTGTGCAGGCAGCCAGAATTTTAAATCTTGAAAAGTCAAAGAAGCCCCAGTTTGACATTTATCCAGGGGGCTATGTCAGCCTAAATTCCCCACTCCCTCAGCCCCCACTCTCCTGCCAATTAGACCCTTGGCAGGTGATAAATTGGGCATCTGTCAGGCCATAGTGAGTCAAGATTCTGAATGTTTAGGCACCGGTGATAGGGAGAGTCTGGGCAATTTTATCAGAATTCACCTGTCTTCAGAGTGCACAAGGGGAATTTTAAAATGGTGAAAAGCAAACCTAATTTTAAGAAAAAACAAACCTCCCTTAATTATATCCCCTCAAATCATCTACTTCTACAGCACCAGAGAAATTTCTAACTGGTCCAGAAGTAACTAGCAATTCTGCCTGGAGCGAGAGACACAAAATATACTTCTTTTTCTTCTTCTTTTTTTTTTTTTTGCTTTTTGGAGGGCAATTGGGGTTAAGTGACTTGCCCAAGGTCACACGGCTAGTAAATGTTAGGTGTCTGAGGCCGCATTTGAACTCAGGTCCTCCTGATTCCAGGGCCAGTGCTCTATTCTCTGCACCACCTAGCCACTCCACAAAACATACTTCTGAGAGAGAAAAATCATTTGAAGTGGACTGAGAGGGAATGCTCAGGGCGAAGTCTCTGTGAAATGAAGGAATTTTCCTAGAACCTCTACAAGGGGGCAAAGTTCAGTGATGGGAGAAACTGGCTGCCACAGGAAGGTCAATGGCATGAGCAGAAGACAGGACCAGACTGGTCACAAAGCAGCTCTCCAGGGCTTCCTAATTATTCTTGCTAATAACTAGGTGTGAAAGTTGATTATGTCAGTTTAAGGAACACATGTGCTCTCAGGCCACTCTAAATGTTGGAACCCGGTACAAAGCCACTGTCACCCCACCCTCTACAACTCTTCATAAGCAGTAGGCCCTCAAAGACAGCCAGATAGAAAGGTTGCTGCTTTCACCCTATTGATCTCATATTTTAGGCATATTTAGGATTCATCAGACACACTAGCCACACCAGGGAATGAAATTTTACCACAGAAAAGGCAGATTTACAGGGAAACAGTTCAAGTAATAGCTGATGCATACATTTTCACTTAAATGAAATAGCATTGCTTTGACCTATTAGCTTAAAATGTTTTTGAAGAATTAATTCAGTAACTGCTTCTGTGTTGCCAGAGAACCTAATGATTAAAGATAAGGGCTGAACTGAATCTGGTTTGGTATTTACTTCCCCTTTCAATTTTACAGTCAGAGAAACCAAAACAGAGGGTTTTGGGAAGTAATCGGAGTCAGCCACACATTCTCACTTGTGAGAGATTTCTAGGAAAACAGATCTTTTTTTGTTAACAATGAACTCAAATTATAATAAAATACACACACATACATATTACTCATAGAAAGTCTGGGAAGCAGGCTAAGGACTATAATAGAATGTAAGCTTCTTGAAGCCAGTCTGTCAATCGAACAAGAAACAATTATTAAGCATTGGTGATGTAGCAAGTACTTTAGCATCTAAGAGGTAAATACCAAAGTGAAACGTACTTGGCTTTGAGTATTGTACAGTCTAGTCAGGGAGACAGCAGCTCTGGCTTTGGTAAGTACAAAATTGATTCATTGTAATTTGGGGAGGAAGGCTGTACTAGCCAGGAGCATTGGAAAGTCTCTGGAGTCAGGGGACCTGGGCTCAAACTTTCTTGCAATATTTATTACTAGTATAATCTTGGGGAAGTGACTTGAACTCTTTGTTCTTTGGTTTCCTCATTTGTGAAGTGAAGGGATTGTCCTAGAACCTCTACGAGACCCCTCTTAGCTCTAGCTTCATGCTCCTATGATTAAAGAATGTCAAGGCAACACAAGAGCCTTGAATAGAGGGATGAACCTGGAGTCACGAAGGCATGAGTCAAATCCAGCCTCAGACACTTGTTAGTTCTTTGTTTTCAAAAAGGACCAAAGACATCTATCTCTCAGTGATGTCTTGACTTACTTGCTGGGTGACTATGGACAAGTCACTTAACCTTTGCCACAGTTACTTATTTATAATATGGGGAGGAACATTTTGACCTCAGATACTTACTGGCTGTGTAACCCTGGGGCAGGTCACTTAACTCTGATTGCCTCAAAAAATGGTGAAAATAACAGCTTTGACCTCCCAGGGCTGTTGTGAAGATAAAATAGTATTTTATTTACGATGCGCTTTGCAAACTTTAAAGGGCTGTATAATGCTAGCTGTTATCGTTCTTTATTATTCTAGGCCAATAAGCTGATTACATTCATCTTTCATCTTTGCTTCTTAGGTTGAAATCCACATTATCCACTGGGAAAGATAATTTCTTAAAAATCTGATTTGAAAAATCATTTGGAAAGTGTAAATCATGCTATTTCCCAAAGAGGAAAGAAAGTAACCTGCAAATATCCCTCAACAGAAGATATCTTGCTTGGAATGACATCTGTGTGGTCAGTTTATGGAACCCAGGGAATCCTGTCTTTTTGGAGGTTGTGGATGACAATCAAGGTATATGAAGCATTGTGTTTTAGACTACTGAAATTCTGGGAAAATGAGGTTTTGGTTTTGTTTTGTTTTTTCCCCTTAAGTCTTACAATTTGATTTTTAGAAATTCTTAAATGTCTGCCTATGGCAACCAGAAAGGACAAGAAATGAGTTTCTGATTTCTAGTCCCTAAAGTGTCTAATAATGTATTATTGGCTTCTTCAGAAGCAAATGCGATATTTTAATTGCTTCTCATTGTCTTATAATGTAATTTGTAGAGAATTAGTTCTAATAGCATCAGCAGCAGACATTGAATCAATACTCACAGCAGAGATCAGGTAAGAAGAAATTTTCATATATAATAAGATCAGCTGCTGTTTTCCTAATTTTGAAAAATTACACAAGCTAAAGGGAAGCTTGGTTGATTTCCAAAACAAGTTGCTATTTTCAAATATAAAAATTAACCAGGAAGTTGGCTAACTTTTTACAGTACTAGGTCAGGAGTCAGGAAGATCTGAGTTCAAATCCTTCCTCAGATATTAACTGCCTATGATACTCTGGTTGCCATCCTTCATAACTTTGTTTGTAAAATTGGATCACAACAGCGGCTCCCTACAGTGTTATTGGGAGGAACAAATGAGAATGATTTTTAAAACTTTTTGCAGAGCAAAAAGTGTTATATAAACATGAGCCGTGTATGGAGTGACATAGAAGTCAGTACTGCTTTAATTTATTCAAGTTATTTTAGCTTTAATTAATAATAAAGCTAAAATAGCTTTAGTAGCTTAAAACTACACCAAGACACTTGGGACACGCTATATAAAAGAGAGACAATGTGGAGCAATGGGAAATGTTCTGAATTCAAAAGACCAGGGATCAAATCTCACCTTTGACAGTGCCTATGTTTTTTTCTGGGCCTCAGTTTCCTCATTTGCAAAATGAAGGAATTGTTCCAGATGACCTACGTGGAAAGATTAAATCAGAGGTGCTTACATTCTTAAATCATTGATTGCCCCAAGGATGTTCTAAATCTCTTACTGAATGAACATTGGAACAGGGGTGGGGAACCTGCAGCCTCGAGGCCACATGTGACCCTCTAGGTCCTCAAGCATGGCCCTTTGAATGAGTCTAAATGGATTCAAATGAACTCAAATGTGACTGAGTCAAAGGGCAACACTTGAGGACCTAGAGGGCTACATGTAGCCTCGAGACTGCAGGTTCCCCACCCCTGGTAACATGTTAGAAGGGAAAGGGCATTGAAAATGTTCTGCCTGTTACTGCCTATAAAACCTAGGATAAATCTCTGAACCTCTTCCTGTGTGTGGTAACCTGCTTCTTGTGTGTTGTAAGGGGTTGGACTAGACAGCTTCTGAGTCCCCACCTAGCTAGAAATCTATGAACCTAAGCTAAAGCCATGGTTTTCCATGGATGCAAAAGACAAATCGCCAGATTATTACCTCCTCTGCCATTTTCTTCTCTAGTTCCCTGACCAGAAAAACAGTCTGAAACCAAACCAGACTCCTGCTGCCCCTCCCTCCTTAACACTGTATGTACGTCTCTGCATTTTCCTGTGCCTGTGTCTTCCTTCCACCTCTCAGAAGCTGAGCCTAATTTCACTGCTATTTTTAAAAGCAGATTTCACCTCCAGACTTCTAGCAGTGGCTGCTTACTGAAAGCTGAGCAGGCCAGCTGTTGCTCTGTTTCCTCTTGGCCCATTTTTAATGCCTCCTGAGCACTGGGACAGTTCTTCCTCAGCCAGAACTGCTTTCTAGTGTCTACTAAAAGGTTTTCATCCTAAAAGGGGACCAGACAGCTCCACTGGGCTCTCACGCAGAGTGAGATCAGATAGCCTGCAAGTGGCAGCTCAAGATGGGTACAAGGCATGCCAAGTTCCCTGTCACCCTGGAACAGCCCTTTGTAGAGTGATAAGACCTCAAAAAAGAATGTCAGCACTTAAACCCATAACCTGTTAAAATGGTGATAATTACAAAGAAAAGGAAGACATATCAGAGGCTCCAACAGCACCTGTTTTTGATAGAAGAGTTAGCCTGAATGATGCTAGGAGGCAAGAAAATGATATTATTATGTTATCAATTATTAACATGGCATGGGAGATTAGGGGGCCACTCCCAGACTCAGGAAGACGTGGATTTGGGCCTCTCCTCTGACATGCATTGATTGAGGTAGGGGGATATGGCCGTTTGGATTTGGGTTAACTTCCCACCATTGATGCTGTCTCTGTGACTTTGGGTAAGTCCTTTCATTACAATGGGCTTCAGTTCCCTCATTTAGAAAATGAAGGGGTGGCTCCTAAGGCTGACTCAGGATTCAGAATGGGATTCATATTTTGTCATGATCAATGTGGGAATTTATTTTCTTGATTTAGGCATGTTTGTTATATTTTTTCTTCCATTATGGGGGGATGTGGGAGAGAAGAGAAGAGAAAAGAAATGTTTGTTATAGAAAAACAGAAGATGTGAGTCCAAGCCCATCATTTTACAAAAGTGGAAAGGGAAACCCAGAGAAAGGATGTGATTTGCTTAAGGTCGTAGTATCCAAGGTGAGATTTGAATTCACGTCCTCAGAGTCCAGGACTCCTTCTTTACCTTGAAAAAGGCACTTAATTTTTCAAAGTCTCAAGCAATTCTCTTAGATCACACGTGACAGAGGTGGTACTGATCTGCATTGGTGAACAGTATTTCCCCCATAGGAGTTCCTTATCATTGCCCATTAAGTTGTCAGTTGGATGAGAAGCATTCACACAGACTATATATATGATATGGATATATGTGTGTATATTTATTTCTGCAGATATCTTTAGAAATATGGATATACATATATTTCATGTATATGGATATAAATCTACATGTACATTTCAGATGTTTTCTATATGTGTCTGTGTATATATCTATATATGTGTATATCTATATGTATGTGTGTGTGTGTGTGTGTGTGTAGACATGTGTGAGTATGTGTGTGTATATCATATAGAATTCAAGGGTGGGGAACCTGTGGCTTCCAGGCCACATGTGACCTTCTAGGTCTTTGGGTGCATCCTTTTAACTGAGTCCAAGTTTTACAGAATGAATCATTTTATTAAGGGAATTTGTTCTGTGAAGTTTGAGTTCAAAGGGATGCAGTAGAGGACCTAGAGGGCCACATGTGGCCTGGAGGCCACAGGTTCCCCAGCCCTGATATAGATGTACACATATCCATATATGCCTATGTTAAACCAAACAACTGTTAACATTTTAGTTTGTAAGTCTTGATCTTGTAAAACCAAAGAACCATAAAGTTGAATGTGTATAATATTTTTGTAACCCACATAACTATTCTATTTCTGCTCTCCTGATTAGCCTGTAATAATAACCAATTAGCTGCACATCTCTCACTCCAAAGATGGGCAGCTGTAATCGGAGCCCCACATTGGTCTTGGTGCTCAGTATTAATACATCTCCAATCAGGGAAGGAATTTCATTTCTATCCCAGCCCTTCTCTGGATAAAATAACTTAAAAGACAATTCAGATAGCATTTTGGTTAGTGTCCAGTTAAGCTCCTAAATGTGTTAGGTAGAGGTGATGAACCCATAGCTGCCAGAAGCAGTCCCCAAAATTCTGGGAGGGCTGTGACATTGTGTAACAATACCTGGATTGGAGCCACATACCTTGCAGCCATTTAGTCAGGCCAAGTAATGGCCCAGCCTCTATGGATATCTACACTGGTAGGCATGAAACTCATTTAAATAGCCCTTAGGTTTGCAAAACTCCATTTCATTCTCACAAAACTGCTGTGGAGTAGGGTGGTAAATTAGATAGAAGGGCTGTCTCTCTGAGTCAAGAAGTTCTGAGTTCAAAACCTACCATGTCACACTAAACAAGGTGCTCTTTTCTCAACCCTTGCTAAGGGGCTTGCTAAAATTAGGTCCTAGAGAAGAGTGGCCAGCCTTTAGGGGTAGAGGGATTTCCCTCAGCTAGAGTCCCTTCATCAATGAAATAAAAAGTTTGTTCCAGATGAATAAATAAAACCAAATGACGTTCTTAGGTAGGTATGACAATCAATTAGCAAACATTTATTAAAGACCTACTATGTGCCTAGTACTGAGATTACAAAGACAATGATGAGGCTGACCTTGACCTCCAGGAACCACATAGAATGCCATTTTTCACAAAATGCTTTCCACTCTATATTGGCAAAATCACAGGTTGAGTCCAAAAGAAAATAGAGTTTCAGGTACAAAAACATTTCTTTTAAACACTCAGCTCTTTCTACCCCAGCAGACATTCTACTCAGACTTTTAAAGCTAAGTAATACATTAGGTATAATATGCGTGGCTGGAAGATGTTCTCTTAGAGGTCTCAGGTTGGTTACTGATATACTTATGATGGAAAAAATTAAAATTTTCCATCTAGTGTTAGAGTAGAGATGGAGATCCAACTGAAAAGTGATATTAAAAGACCAAATAAAGGAAGACCTTTTATCAGCTGGAGAACAAATTCATTTCACTCCAGTTTAAAGTCATTAACTGTCTCATTGACAAAGATGTCCAGAGTTCCCCAAATCACTGATAGAGTCAAGGTTAGGACTTTTATAACTAAGTTTGTCTTTCTCCCCCAGACTTCCCTCTGTCTAATTTCTCCATTATTAACAAGGGTAGTTAAGGGCACACAGTTGCTTCAGGCATCAATGCTTCTAACCATAGAGCCATCTTTCATTTCTCCTTATTCATTCAATATTGCCCATTAATCACTAAGTCCTTTCAAACAGAGCTGTGCATCACCACTGGGTCATAGTGCCCAGTATTAAACGTCAGTGAGTGAGTGAGCAGTAGATAGATTGCTGGTCCTGGAGTCAGGAAACCTTATCTTCATGAGTTCAAATCTGGCTTCAGACACTTGTTAGTGTGTGACCCTGGGCAAGTCACTTAACTACAAATATGGTTATGTTTGCCTCAGTTTCTTCATCTATAAAATGAGCTAGAGTAGGAAACGGCAAACCACTCCAGTGTCTCCACCAAGAAAACCCCAGATGGGGTCAGGAAGAGTCAGACACAACTGAACAATAGCTAGAAATAATTTAGTCCACCTTCCTCATTTTGTTTTTCAGATTAGTCTTCAATTTGCTGCCACCTGCCACTTTACTACCTGCCACCACCCTAATTTAGGTACTTTTATATGGACTAATCCAGCAGCTTTCTAGGGTATCTCTCTTTTCTACGCCTTCTATAAACCCAGCCCAACCCAAACAACAGATCATTGAACAAAAGAATCATATTAATAGGAACATAGACCTGTAAGGGACCTCAGATGTCATCTAGTTTAACTTCACTTCCAAATTCACCTCCCTTATACATGCACACAGATTTGTTGCAGTTCATCCTTTACCCAGAATCCTTCACTTCCAACCTATTACATGGTCTAGTGTGAAAAATGCCAAATTTGAAGTCAGAAACCCATTTTGTAATCCTAGCCTTACCTAGCCTTACATTGGCTGCTCTATGTCTATGGGCAAATCCTTTCATGTCTTAAAGTAAAGGAACACAACAATCCCTAGGAATCTAGACCAGGAGCTGGAAGGGAACACAGCTGCTACTTAGTCCAACCCCCTTATTTTTTTTTATTTTTGGAGGGGGGAGGACAGGGCAATTGGGGTTAAGTGACTTGCCCCCAATGTCACACAGCTAGTAAGCATTAAGTGTCTGAGGCTGGATTTGAACTCCGGTCCTCCTGACTCCAGGACTGGTGCTCTATTCACTGTGCTACCTAGTTTCCCTGAACCCACTTATTTTACTGAAGAGAAAACCGAGGTCCAGAGTGATAACCCTAAATGATTTCCCCTATGTCACAGAGGTAGTTAGCATCTAGAGGCAAGGTTTTCATCCAGGTCCTCTTAGCCTAGAACCAGTGCTCTCCTGGTGTGTGTGTTTCTCAATACACAATCTGTCACTTGTACTGTTTATTACCCTGTGGGCCTTGTCCTAGGTTGCACAGCCAGTATATATCAAAGATCTTGCACTTGGATTTTCTTGCCTATGAGGCCAGGACTTATACCACTCTATGGTAAAATCTCTCAGTAATCGGATAAATACTTTTTGCATTTAAGGTACAGCCAAGATAAAGTAATTCATTTTTTTTTCCCTATTCTTTAACAAAGTGCTTCCCAATATTTTTCTTTACAAGAAAATTCTAGGTACTCAACCACAAGCCCAGTGCTGAACATCTGGCTGAGATCTGAAAAATCAATCTATTGACATTTATTGTCTACTGCATGTCCAGTGGTGTGGTAGTTCTGAGGGATACAGAGACAAAGAATGAAATGATCTCTACTGGTTTACAGAGCACTGGGTCACAGAGCAAGAAAGACCTGAGTTCAAATCCTAATTCAGGTACTTATTAGCAGGGTGATCCTGGGCATTGTTGTGTTTGGTTTGAACCTTGTCACTTCTCCCTAAAGAGTGTGCTAGTCTGTCTCTGCCTCTTCTCTCAATGATCTGTAGACCGTAGTGGGTGGAGGTTAAGTCCTGTAACCTCTGTCAGCCTCTGTTTCTTCATTTACAAAACAGAGATAATAACACCAGCCACCTCATAGGACTGTCATGAAGACCAAATGAGATAACAGCCATATGGCAAGTGTTTTGCAAACCTCAAGTGTTCTATAAATACTTGCTCTATTTGTGTCAAGCTTTCCCTCTCAAAAGTAAAAATGTCTCATCATTCTAATGCCAAAGATTTAGATTTTGGGACAGAGTCTACCAATCTTCTCTGTATTGGGCATCATGAAAAGTCACATGTATAATTTAGGGATTGTGTTTCCAGCAGCTGTGCTGTTGTTAACTACGTAATATGAGGGTCATTCAGTTTTCAGTGTCCTTTAAGGGACAAGGTTCTTATTAAATTTGGAATTCTTGTCATCCTGTAAAGCAGAGAATTGCTAAGCCTTTTCTAGCAGAAACACCTAGCTTATTAGGCTCCTAAAAGGCTCTTTAAGGCAAATCCCATGAATCCAGAACAAGCTTATGTATCTCTTTGGCATGTCCATTAAAAGAGAAAAGTTTCAGCATGTGTGTGTGTGTGTGTGTGTGTGTGTGTGTGTGTGTGTGTGTGTGTGTGTGTTGAGCAAGAGTAAATAGGCTTGTGTTTGGCTCACAAATGACTCTTTAGTGAAAGTAAAGTCAAACGTTAATTAAATCCGTGCAGTGTTTGGATGGATAATATCACTCTGTATTGTTAAATCTACCTTGATTTTAATTGCATGACAAAAAAATAATAATAACTGTAAATGTATTGCTGACAAAGGTTTTTCTTAAAATCAAATCCCATTTAAATGCAAAAGCAATCCTTTTCATCATATTCTGAGTGACCTCACAGGTACTAAAACTTGTCACCTGAGTCACTGATCAAACTTATTGTAATAAGGGCCCTTCTCCTTGCTACCCACAGCCAATCCAGTTCTCTTATTCAAAAATAGCATCTGTCCCCAAATGAACATTAAATATTGCAACACTGAACGTAAACCATTCCCTTGGTTGTGTCCGGTTTGGACCTTGCCGCTTCTTCCCAGAGAGCGAACTTGTTTGTCTCTGCCTCTGCTCTCTTAGTGATCTGTAGCCCATAGTGGTTGGGGGGGTGGGGTTCAAGGAACAACAATCAAGATAACTTCCCTTCGTATCTAGATTTTTCCAATGACTTGCTTTCCTTTTGTGATTCCATAAACCATTCATGCACTCCATAGATTTTCTCCTGCAACGCATGCAAAGACATAAAGTCGTCCCAATTTGGAAGTTGGAAAACACTCTAAGAGGTTGCTGAATTTGGACCCAAGATAGATTATCTCCCTCCCCCATCAGTCTTGCCTCCCTGATTGTCTGTCTCTGTATAGCAAAGTCAATAAAAATGATTAAAGTTGGCACCACACAAATGTACACCCTTAAACCATGAAGCAAGAATACCATGCAGGAAATATTTTTCTGACCTTTTCAAATTACATCCAACTGTCTGGGGGATTTCTCAGTGACTCGATGTAATAAGGTTTAATCCGTTTTACTAGTTGGCTTCAAATTTAGTTCCTCAGAAGCCTGGACTTATCTATTCTTTTTATCTTGGCCCTGGCATCCATTCAGCACTGTAATCCGTGCATCTAATCTCCACCCCCACCCCCAATCAGGGTTTGCTAAAGGATCACATTGTGAAAGGCACAACCATGAAAGACTCTCCATTTATTGCACCCTCCAAAAGTGAAATATTAGCATGGGAGGCAAAGCTGGTATGTTGCCTTTTGAGAGGCTCTTGGTGAATTTAATTAGCTTTTAGATTTCATATCCATCCTACATCTCAGTTTTCACTGCCCTATGTGATTTATGCTTCAGTGACTTTCAGTTATATAAAACTTTTCAAACTTAGCTATGCCACCAGCACATCCTAGAATATTAAAGAAGAGAGGGTAAAAATATGTAAAGTTCTGTATGTTCAATTGATTTCATTATACTGTTTTATTTTCTTTCTTTGTCTTCCTTCCTTTCTTTTTTTTTTGATTATATGGGTCCAAATGCAATAGACACACTCACTCTGTTAAGTAAGTGAATCACCCATGTGAGATGTAACCCCCCCCCCCCACACACACACAAAAGACAGCTTCACTGCTTAACACAAGTTAAGGACATATTTCTTAACCTTACAAAGTGGGGGAGGGAAGGCTGGGTTACAAAAGAAATCTATTTTTTTGCATATTGAGGACGTATCCATACCTTTAGGATAAGACAGAGACAAAGAGAGGGGGAGCGGGAGAGGGAGAGGGAAAGGGAAAGGGGGGGAAAGAGAGAGAGAAATCTTTGTTAACCTCTTGAACAACAAATGCAATTCCATCCTTTATTGTGTGGTTGGACTGCTGTTGCCTTCACAGGGCCTCCTAAGACAGAGTGTCATCTGAATTGCCAGTCCCCAAAGGCCTGGTTGTGTGATTGGAGCTGGATTTTGATCTGGAGAGTTATGTATTCCAAGACCAGGAGGGCAGAAGTTTAGGGAATTAACTCCTAAGAACAGTAAGTATTATATGGTTTGCTGTCTGCTACTGTTCCTGCTGCTTATAATATTAGAATCTGTTGAAGATTGTTCTGAGCCATGTAAATTACATTGAAAATAATTACCCCGTACATTGAAAATGTCATTCCAGTTGACTCAGTTTTCATTTGCCATGGTTGGATTTTTTTCCTTATTGAAAATATGGAAATACTGAAATCAAGTCACACATTGATCAAGCCTGGACTTTTTATTCTATAGATAACCATTTTCTTTTATAGCAAAATCGCTTTTTTTCCTCTCCAGATTTTTCTACATGGAAAACAAAAATGTGAAACAGGGAAGGCATCATCAGAAGATGTTCATCTGGAGAAACTCATTGAGACTGTGTCATTATTTCCAATCAATGGTTTTTATCACAGTTCCATTTTGGTTTCTTAAACTATTCATAGCTTTATTTTTATTTTTTAAATGATTACTCCAACATGGAGAGATAGAGAGATGGAGGGGGGGGGGGAATGTTTCTGTGAAAGAGGGTATGATAAAAAAAATAACTACAGGTATTTTATCCCCAACAATTCCATCAGACTTTGTGGTAGTCACATCCTAAAAATCAAGAGCTTTGTTTTCTGGATAGGATGAACCTGGAGAGCAGTTACCATGATGAACAATGATGTTGTTTCTGTAATATCCAAAGTTAGATATTTTTATCATTCTTCAGTGCAGCTTAGTATTTACATACTAGATGGGACAGTTTAGAAGTTTCAGGGACCACAATTAAATAGACTGTTTCATTAACTCAATGAATGGCAGGGCATATATCTGATATATACTTGATGACAAATTTGGGGCTTGGGATGGTAAAGAGAGATTGCTTACTGGAAATGGATTTCAAGAGCCCCCTACCACCTCTATGGGTGTGTCACTTCTTGGTAGTAAATTGGAAACTTAGATGGACAGCTTAACTCTTTAATCACTAGGCAGCATCATTATCATTGGCTTTACCGAACTGTAATGCCCTGTGATACCTGGAAAATAAATATGGTCCCATAAGTAATTTATTCCACCCAGTTTCATGAGGCATCTGAGTGACTTTTGGTCGTAGCAATTTGAGACAACTATCACTTTGTTACAAACTACCCATTTTCTAGGGAACAGGGTAGGGAAGAAGGCAAATAGTCTTCTTCTAGGTAGGGGAAAACAAGTGATTGGAAACAAGGGCAGAGACTTGAGAAATTCTAAGTACATGCCCTCTCTAGCCCTAGCCTTTTCTAAGATTTGTTTTCTTTATACTTTGTGATTAAGGAGTTCAAGTGAGGCAGTGATAGGGATGATTGCATCTGAAATTAAACACCCTTGAGGTGGTTATTTATTTATCCTTGAATAATGGATGGATGAATAACCTATTTTATATAATATTTTGAAATCTTAATAAGGGGAGATATATATATATATGTGCATATATATATATATATACACATATGATGTCTTGTGTCACTAGTCATAGTTTTCAAAGTCTGTATAGAAACAAAAACAGTAAATAGTGGTAATTTATAAGTGTTTGAAGTAGAAAGGAATCAGGAAAGTTGATACAGTTGCTACTTGATAACAGACAAATAACTCTGGAAAGAGCTTTACTATAGCTTCCTTCTCCCTACAAAGAGAATTGTCTTTGTAGAAAATGTGTTTTTTTTTTAAATTAAAATAATGCTAGGGGGTGGCTAGGTGGTTTAGTGAATAGAGCACAGGCCCTGGAGTCAGGAGGACCTGATTTCAAACCAAGCCTCAGACACTTAACACTTACTAGCCATGTGACCTTGGACAAGTCACTTAACCCCAATTGCCTTGCCCTCCCCCCCCAAAAAAGCAGTAAAAAAAAAGCTGCAAAAGCAGCTCCAAGGCTGAATAGATTTTGCAGATACTATACCCAAAGTGTTATTCTAATAGATCATCTTCAGCATCCCAATTATACTTAGAATCATAGAATGTCAAAGCTGGAAGAGATTCTTAGTTTAGCTTTATTGTATAGATGAGGAAAATGACGTCTAAAGGGGTATAATGACTTGTCCAAAGCCTGGTGACAGAAGCAGGGCTTGCCCCTGCTTCCCCTAACTCTCAATCTAAATCTATTTCTCCTTCATGTTACCCTAGCCTACATTTGCCTGTGTAAAACAGCCTGGTACATTCAAAAGAATGCTAGTCTTGGCTTCAGGAGAGACCTGGATTCTGCATTTATTAGCTGTGCAACCTTGTTCAAGTAACCTTATCCTCTCTCAGCCTCTGTTTCCTATTCTGTCAAATGAGGATAATAATACCAGTAACAACTTCTCTGGGGTGCTGTGAGAATCAAAATAAATTCAATGTTTAAAGGATGTCACAAATCCAGAAAGCATCTGCAAGTGCCGGCTGTTGTTGAAGTGGTATTTTAACTGTGTCTTCTTCCTCCACAAGTTCTTCTAAGGGGTGGCTTTTTCTTTTTTAAAGCTTCCTATGAACCAAATGCTAAGTACTAAAACAAACTCTCTTTATTGCTATGGAAGCCTTGTAATGGAGCTCAACTTCCAGCAGTCCTAAAACCTCATAGTTCCTGGTGAAAGGCATTAGGTGTTGATTCAAGGTAAGTTAGTCTTCTTGTATTACTACTTTACCTGAAGGGGCTTCCTTTGGCATCCATGATCACCCTCTTTGGAAAGTGATTCTAAATAATAAAAAATAGGAATGAATCCATCTATTCTGAAGATATCCACTACACTGAGGAAAGCCAGGAGAAAGCATCCTCTCAATCTTTAAATTTACTCAGGGTGAATCTGCCTACACCTCTGTGATATCCTCATAATTTTGACTTCCCATCAGGACTGAAACAGTATTTATATTCTCCTAATCAGAACCCTACCAACATCTTGTAGGATTTTTGTCCTCCTCCCCCCTTTTAATAACAGAATCTCTGTATGTTTTCCCAGACCTGGAGCAAAGGCACTAATGGTCTTTCTGAGGGTCATAGAGAGAAAAAAATAATGCCTTATCAAAATTAAACCAGAATCTAAACAAAGGGAATTTCCAGGCTTGAATTTACCTTTGATGTTCTTGGAAACTCAATCTTTTAGTCACAGTTTATGTTGAGAGAAAAAAGAAAGTTATATCTGCAGTAGCTTCATATGACTTAGGGTTATCAGGATACTTTTTCTCTTATCCCATTCCCAGTTTAATTGCTCCACAAAGTGATGGTGGCACAGGTAAAGCTAGGCACCACTGGACAGAATGAAGCATTAACTGCACTAAATTTGGAAAATTTCAGGTTCCATTTATCTTTAACAACTTCCACGGGAAAACAGATACCATAAGATCAACACATTATAACAATACACTTAGTTTTTAAATTGAAATCAGTTACATTTTTATTAACAATTAATACCCATTTTTCCTTTTTGATGTCGAAACAAAATCCCTTTCTCTACAGATCAGAGGGCTTCTTTATTCATTTTATTTATTGTTGTAGAATTTCTCTTATGCTATTTCTGGATTTGTCATTAGAGTCCATGAAGTCTTAATCATTAGCCTTCTAATTTCCTAATGGGGAAGGGGTAGGGGGGAGGCTTGATTTATTGAACTAGCTGCAGTTAAAAGAAAAAGCAAAAAAAAAAAAGAGCAAAAACCAAGAAGATCAATCTGACATTGTAGCTTAATAGTAGGAAACAAAGAGTAGTCATAATTAAATGAGAAAAGGACTTTAGTTGTTCATTCCAGTTTATAATAAAAAGCCCCTCACCACAGTGTCTTAGAAAATAATGCATTCAGACTGAGTAGAATTACCGCCTAGCAGATTCTATTTATCTGTAGCTTAAAAAGCAGCTGCGTTTTTGTGAAAAGCAATGAATGTGGCATTCCTACTTAAAGGTGGATGGAAAAAAAACACTCCTTGTTTTGTAATAAGGAGATTTTCAATTTAAAAGAGAGAGCAGGCCTGTTGTGTGAAGTATGGTTATTATATTCACTGTATTCTATCTCACCCACCAGGAGGCTAATAATGAGGAGTGAGGGAAGGGGGCCAGGGCCACAAGGGTTATCTCACAGTCCCAGATGCTGGATAAGTTGGAGCAGGCAGAATCACTTTTGGATGACATTCAGAGAGACCTGAATGCTTATTGGGAGAAGAAAAGACTATTCTTTCCAAGGTAAACAGTTCATTTCATCTACCAGCTGTACAGATCAGTATAAAATATGTTTATATGAAGATATCTGCAAAGTTCATTTTTTCCCCCTTTATGAAATCATTTTAGGTGTGTGGCATCTCTTCCCTTGCCGGTCCGGTGATGGTCACAGACAGTCTGCCAGCATCTTGTGAGACAAAGGATTTGCTCCCAAGCCCCACCACACCTAAAAACAGTGCTTTGAAGGGCTTGCCAAGCTCACTTTTAATCATGGGAAAGAAATTACTCACATGGAGTCAGCAGAAAATGAAAAAGTGGGCCTCGTGCTGAGATAATTCCAGCAAGTGCCAAGGGGCTAGTTGAGATATGGCTTCATGAGGTGAATATCTTTAGCTCTTACTTAGGGTTTAGTAACTGTATAATCATTCTCTCTTTTAGTAGCAATGAATATCCCAAGTGTATTTCCTAACCAAAGCTCTGTCTTTCTCCAAGCATTTCTCGGGAAACTGACGGATTCCATAGGAAATGGGGATTCTGGATCCTTGTTGTTATTTCCTTCTACTCAGGACAAGTTTGCAAATATGCAGAATCTCATTCAGTGACAACCCCAAGCCAGTGACTGCCACTAGCTGTGTGTATTTGTGTATCTGTTTGAGTATCTGTCTAGTACTTTATGTCTCCATGTATATATGTATCTTTGTTCTTGTCCTTGCCCCTTCCTTAGGAGAATATCTTGGGAGGTTTGGATAGCAGGTGGGTTTTCAGCTGTGACCTAGGGCAGAGGGCTGGTTGGGGAAGGGGCAAAGGTATGACTTTTTTTTTTTGAGGAGTGGGGTTGGGGAGGAGAAAAGGTGCATGTCACCTTGATAATTAACGATCAATCTTTATTTCTAATCCAACCGTGTTAAAGGAGACAGGGTGAATATCCCCTGAGGACACCAACCTGCCCCACCTTCCCTTTGGGGGACCACAATTCCAATTAAACATCAGTTTCAGTGTGAAATTGGTTTGACTGCCTGTCTTTTGTTTGCCTGCTTTAACCCCTTTGTGCCTGTGCTCATTCAGAAGGCTCCGCTGAACTCCTTTCCAGTCCTAGGCCCAAGTTCATCCCTGGCAGCCTGCAGCCCGTCTTCCATTTCTTTTTTCTTATTCTAATGATCAGGTCTGGGATCAGAGTTTTTCTTTCACTTTCTATTATTAAACACTCTTCCCAGGCCCTTGATTCTGTGTCTACTTTTCTCAAAAGGATTCTTAACTTGCCATCTGCTTGTCTCCCGAGGCATTGCCCCTGGTTTAAAATATATGCATTAATAATATTTTATATAACTAGAATAAGTTACATTTCATATAAAATACATTTGTATACAAAAATGTGTCTATACAAAACAGATATCTGATTGAACATTTGGCCACCTCAGTATGCTAGGGCAACTTTGTTGCTACCTTTTTTTTCTTTGTGTTAAGCTCAGCTCTGTTAATGTATATAGAATGTATTTTGTGTAAAACATAATACAACATATATAACATTGTCATGGAAACTTTTGAAGACCTCCTTCTTGTAAGTGTATTCCTTTTTTGGGTAGGAAGAGAGAAAGAAGGGCTACTTTCAAAAGATATTTTGATTGAACTTTGGCTCAGCCTCCGTTTTGCTCATTGCCAGTTTCTCCTGGCTGACTGAGCCCAAAGAACCAAAACAACAGCAACAATCACCAAAATCTCCACCCCCCAAAAAAAACAAAAACCCCAAGGTCTCCCCCCTTACCTCCAGTTTCCCACATAACTGAACCATGGGATCACCATGCCAACCTGGGACAAGCTTGGTTCAAAGCAATAATGCCCCCAGACACTTTGAAATCCATTCATCAGAGTGGGTGGTGAACAGCCCAGGCGTGAACCTAGAGAAAGCTCAGTTCTCCCCTACCTGCTGGCCCAAGAAGAAATCTTCCTTTGTCCCTTCATCCCTGCTGCTGCATCTGGGCATCCTTTAAAACATAGTGGGATCAGTTAAGCACGGTTCCCTTGATAGAAACTTTTGGGGGAGGGAGGTAGAAGGGAGGAAAGGAAAGATGGAAAAGCAGAAGGTGGGGTGCTGTCTTCCCAGGGGAAACACGGATCTTTCTGAACTCTCCTCAACAAGGGAGAGAGAAGTATGGTTGGGCTGATGGAAATGTGGGGGAGGTGTGTGAAAGGTGCAAGAAGATGAGCAGCTGTGTTTATTTTAATACATATCATTTAACCCTCACCTAAAAACAAATTGAAAGGTTTGGGAGTGCATTAATCTGGACCCAATTAGCATTTCTTTCTCCCTCAAAAGTGCAACCTGAGATTAATGAATATAAACTAACAGTTTCAGATGCAGTCCTTAAATCATTTGCATGTTTCATGCATGATAATTGAATTTATTTATGCACTTCCTCTCATTTAATTATTTCCTGCTCGTTCCTATGTTCTTCACCTAAGCAAAGCCAAGGTAATGATAATAATAACATTAATAATAATAATAATAATGATAGAGATACTCTACAGGTTAGGAAAGTAGTACTAAGGAGATGAAAATAACTTGGTTTGGCCCGAGAAATCAGGTTCCTTATTCATCTTACTGGAACTGGAGCAATGGGAAAATTTTTCCTTTAAAAACTGTGTTTTTCCAATCTGGAATGCTGCTTTAATGTGTTGGTAAATATGCAAGCCATGTTATTTTCTAAAGGGCAGAGAAGGCATTTAAATGATAGCACTGAGTCTCGAATGACCCTAGAGAATTGTATTTCAGCATGGTCAATTACAAGAGTAGAGATGATAGCAGCAGCAGTAGAACATTAATAAAGAATAAAGAACTGTCTTGGGCTTGGGACCTGGAGAATCATAGATGACTGGAGGACTCAAACACACATTACTTTAGCTGACCTATTTAGAATATTTGCTCCAGTAGATACAAAGGCTATACAAAATGATGTCAGTCTGTTCTAGGGTGGAGATACAGAATAGTTGGCCATTTTGTTCTGCTGGTTGAGTTCTATCTTGGTATCTTTCCCCTCCCCCCCCAATTATGTCAAGCTGGCTTCCTACTTCCATGGCATAGGGTCATAAGGGTGTTGATCTTTCCCCTCTCCCCGTACCCTCAGTGACAAGTCTGTAAGGTGGCAGTGGGCATGTTAGGGAGGATGGGAAAGATGTTAAGCGAAGTAAAATACTAGAAAATAATTCTCCCAGCATTAATCTGTACCAGTGACTTGTCTGTCTCTTGTCTTTCCTTGTGTGTTCCAAGATAAATGTTGAAGTAAATCTTTTTCTTGTGACATTCACCTCTGGTGTCCCTTGTTTTCAGTGAATCGAATGGTTACATGTTTCTAAGTGTCCCCTAGTCCTTGTTCCCCTGGTGTTTGTAGCTAGGGATGTCTCTGAGGGACCAAGTCCCACTAATTTGTGATGTCACAATTTAAGTGTATTCCCCATCTCTTCATTGTAGTTTGAAATGTTAAGTAATGTAGCATGAAATTATTGGTTAGTTTCAAAATGGTTGTGAAATCATGTGAAGAAAATAATTATTGCATCCGGTCAAGATAAATTCACTCTAGTGTCTTATGGCTTTTTATTCCTATGTGATAGTAATAAAGTCTCATGTAGGGATGGAAGCCATGAAATACATTGTGAAATGTCATCACCTAGGATGGGGCCATCAGTATAGAAAACTTCCTAGTTGTGGAGTTTTTCACACGATTGGCAAATGATGTAGTATGGAGCTTTTCTAACTTTCACACTTGGTTCCTTTTTATTCTTTTGTTCCTTTGTTTAGTTTCTTCATCTCTCACTCTTAGAGTCTGACAGTTATGGAAACTAGTTTATGGAAGGTGATTCATCGTCTTCAATCACTGATTGACATTTGCGTTCAAGGCTCGAACTTTTCAGTTGGTTCTAAGTTGTTCCTTCCTCATTGTCTGTTAACCAATACTTTGTTCTACCTGTATCTAACCTAAAATCCTCTCCTGATTCCTGTCTCAATTTGCATGGTCTTTTTCCTGAAATTAAAACTGAAGGAAGCAAAGTTGCCCCCTTTGGGCTCGTGGTCCAGATTTCTCTACTTCCAAGCTCAAAGAATAATAGGTCATGGCTGGGTTAACAAGTAGTAGGTTCAGCTGGAATTGTTTTCCTTCCATAGTTCTAGTCTAAAAACAAGGGGACAGAAGTTGCACCTTTGAGAGAGAAAAGACGACCACAAAAATGACTTCGAATGATACCAACACCCAAAAGGTTTCATTACAATACATACCTGGAGGATATTTTCTCTTTTTATCATACAGATTTTTTTTAAAAATAGTGGAACTATTCTGAGACTCTTTGTGGATTTCTCATCCTTATCTTTCTGTATTTTTTTTCTAAGAGCATGATAATAAAAACTTTTACAAGTATTTTTGCCTCTTTGTTTTTTTTTTCAAAATAAGGAATGAGATCTAAATCCTGAAAGTGAATGAGCTACTAAAAAAATGAAAAAAAAATCAGCTTCTATAGAAACTGAGGACCAAGGATGAGTAGTAAGAAAAGTACATTTTCCATACGTCTATATTACAGCAGGTTGATGTGATCTGGGAGTTTTCAAAAACATGATACGGGGACTAGTTTAATTAAATAAGATGCATAGTCTAAACTCATCCTTAAGAAGAGCTTTAAGCTAGTTGTTTAAAAGAATAACACTTGGCAGATACACAAATAATGAACTCAAAAGTAAGAGTGATTAAAGGTAGACTTAATCTTTTAAGACAAAATACCTACTGCCCTGCTAAGAAAGCCTACTGGAATTTCACAGAATCAATCATTGAGCCCATCAGCAAACATTTATTTATTGCCAATTATGTTCCAGGCACCGGTAGGTACTTGGAATATAAAGATGAAAATGAACTAGGTCCTGTCCTAAAGACACTTATATTTTACTGGAGGGATGGAGGAGGGAGAGGAGAGACACACAAAGTATTCCAAGTAAGTAAAGGATATTATACAAAGTAAACAATGTAAGTGGAGTGGAAGTATACGACAGAGAGATTGGTGGCAAAAAGGTGATATTTGGGGTGAGTCTTCAAGGGACCAATCCCTAGGAGATAAGGAAACAGAATTCTAGGCTTGTACAAAGGTGTGTAGAAGGAGATGACATTGTATATGAGGAACAGCAAGTAGACCAGGTAGGCTGAATCACTGATACTCAGAATATCAGAGTTGGAAGAGAGCTTCAGAAGCCATATAGTTCAACTAGTATCAAAATAAAGATTTCCACTGCAACTTGCTTGACAAATGGTCATCCAGATTTTTTTTTT
>CM053581.1:413129507-413148351 GCA_028627135.1 Pseudochirops cupreus
TTTTTTTTTTTACCATTTCTATCCAAGTGCCTTCCCATCTAAAGTGACTTTGTATCTACACACACGCACACACACATACACATATATAATTTATATACAAATTTATAGACTTATGTACAAACTATGTTGTCTTCCTTGATAGAATTCAAGTTCCTTGAGAGCAAGGACTGTTTTGTTTTTGTCTTTATATCTTCACTACCTAGTATAGTGCCTGGAACATAGAAGGCATTTAATAAAGCTTGTTGACAAGCTGAGTGATTCAAGAGTTCCACAGGAGTTGTGCAAAAAGCTCTGAGGAATGGTAGTTTCTGGTGAGATACTGGGCTTAGGTCTCCGCACATGGAGGAAAGAAAATGAGTAAAGGCTGAATACTGTAGCAGGCAGAAATCATGGGAGTAAAAGAAAATAAGTGAGACGCCTCATTAATTGTGACACACCAAGAAACCTAGGGCTCCCTTCTACTTGGGCAATTTATTATTTCCGTAAGGGATGGTGGGAATCTGGAAGAGAGAGAGAAGATGTTAAAAAAAACTGCTGAAATATCTCTGGATATTAGTTCTTCTATAGTTTAGGATGAAAATTTAATAAATCCTTGGGATGGGAAGGCAAGTTTAAGATATTCTGTATTAGGGGAAGAGTTTATGACTAGATAAGAGATAGAGAAGATTACAGTAAGTAAAATAGAAAATTTTGATTACATGAAATTACAAAGCTGTTGCATAAGCAAAACCAACATAGCCCCCCCAAAAAATAACAGGAAATGGGGGGAGAAGGGCTGAATTTGCAATAAGTTTCTCTAATAAAGGTCTTATTTCTCAAATATGTAAGGAACTGAGACAAATTTATAAAAATAAGATCCATTCCCCAATTGATAAATGGCTAAAGGATGTGAACAAGCAGTTTGCAGAAGAATAAATAAAAGCTATCAATAGTCACATGAAAGAATGTTCTAAATCACTACTGATTAGAAAATTGCAAATTAAAACTGCTTTGAGACACCACGTGGCAGATGATTAGCTGACAGACAGAGAAGGAAAATGACAAACGCTAAAGAGGAAGTGGGAAAATTGGGGTGCTAATGCACTGTGGCTGTGACTGTGAACAAGCAAAACCAGGCTGGAGAAGAATTTGGAACTACACACCCAAAGGGCTGCTAAATTACGCATACTTTTAGACTCAGAAAAACCGTTACTAAGTCTGCATCCCAAAGAAAAGGGAGAAGGACTTTTGCGTGCAAAACAATAGCAGCTGTTCTTGTGATAGCAAAGGGGCTGCCTATCAATGGCCAACCAATGGTGGTATAGGATTGTGACTGGGTTATAAGAAATTCTGAGGAAGATGGGTTGAGGAAAACCTGGGAAGACTTATATGAATCCTTGCAAAGTGAAGGGAGGAGAACCAGGAGAATACTGTACCTAGTAACAGCAATATGGTAAAGATGATCAATTGCGGCAGAGCTAAGAGGGCAGAAAGGAAGCAGTAACTTTTCTAAGCTCCTCCAAGAATTCTGTCACTAAACTTTAAAAAGGGAATTCGAATGGATTTTATAGTGACAGAACCCATTGGGAGACAGAGCGTGGCAGATTCCCAGCCCAGGAAAGTGCCCACATAGGTCTGGAGCACACAGGGGCTGCACCAGCGCAGATCTGAGAGCAGACTATACCCAAGTGAGAAGGAGCCCCAGACAGCAGACTCACCCACCCCAAGGGCAATTTGCAGCTGGTCTCACTGCAAGAGAGAGGATTATCAGAGCTGGATAAGAGAAAATGCAGGGCCTGCAGCTTCTCTGGGGGCTATCACCTCACAGCCTGGATGTTTGAAAAATACATACCCAAACTTCCAGGAGTCAAGATGGTGGAATAAAACCTAGGAGCTCAGATTCCCCATACCTGACCCAGAAAACCCAGAGATAAATGTCCCACCCAGAGTAAAATCCTGAATTAGTGGATACAGCCTCAGGCTTGGGAGTCATTGAGGAAGGAGGAAGTGAGGAAGTATTGAGTCTAAGCCTAGGGGGGTAGAGCCATCAAGCACTAACAACACAAGCCCAGGTGTGCCTTAGCACAACCAGGGCAATCAGCAGACACCAGTTCTGAAGGCCTCCAGCTGTTGAGCCTGCCTGAGCTGTAGCCCAGGGACACAGAGGTGGAACCCTAAAGTGGGCAGAGCACCCCTCTCCCTTAGGTTACTCTGTGAGCCTCAGGGTAACTCAGGGGAAACACTGAGAGTCCCGGCCTTGGTCTCAGTGTAGACACTCAGAGGCTATAGCTCACAAAGTGAACAACCAAACCCCTACCTCCCAGCCTGAGAAGGGCAATACATCTGCACCCCAGAAGCAGATATCCACTCTAAAAATTCAAGACATAGGCAATCAAAATGGGGAAGAAGTAATCTGTGAGATCTAGAACCATAAAACCTTTTTATATTGAGCAAGAACAACCAAATTCAGAAGACAACATAGACTCTATACTCACATTGGAGACCACAGAAGGAAATATGAATTGGTCTCAAGCCCAAAAAACATTCTTGGAGGAACTCAAGAAAGATTTTAAAAACCAAATTAGAGAGGTAGGATATAAATTTAAATCTACATTGATCAAAGTGGAAAAAAATCTCACTGAAGAAAACAAATCCTTATAAGGTAAAATTGGAGAACTAGGAGGTGTAATGTCATGCACAAGCAGCTTCCCAAAAGAATGCTACTGTGAACAGCTTTTAAGGTTCTGATTACACAGTATAGTGAACACTTTGTTTATTCCATAACAAATCAAGGCAAACATTCACAGCAAATCACAATATAATATTCACAACATTACATCTTATCACAGAAAATCACAATGTAGTGTTTACAACAGCTTAAAATTAGAATGGCTACATAGTTTTCACCAAAGTAGTCACAGTATTTAGAACAAAGAACAAAAGAATAATCATCTGACATCCCTAAGGAGGTTTGCCTCCTCACTCAGTCATTTAGTCATCTCACAATACAATAATCAATCTTCCACTCACAGGGCAATTATAGATTAACTTAATCAGTCACTTATCTAGCAATCAGTCACTAAGTATCATGAATCACTAAATACAATCATTAGAAAATTACACAAACCCTCCACCCCTTGGTGTCTAGTAAAATTCAATTTGATCACACATTCAATATCGAAGGAGAGGCCTTTTCTTCATCTTGACTCGGGGTGGTCTCTCAGATTTCCTCGATCCCTTTCCATGGTCCCACATCCTATCTGAATCCACCAAACAGTCACCTGGATTCAGAGGGAGACAGCTCCCAGGTTCTCATCCAGTCCTCCAGGCAGTTCTTGTTACACACTGAAGTTCACAAGGTTCAGCACATCTCAAAACCTTCACAAATTCTGCAGTCAGGAACTCAAGGATCAACCAAGCTACAAACAAACAAAGTCTTATCCTGGTCATGCTTCTTCAGTCCTCCAGCATTTCAGCTGGCCCTAGGACCCAGAAGAAATCTCAGTCTTCCAGGAGGCAGCAGCCACTTCAGCCTTCCAGGCAACTCCAGCCTTCACTATATCTCTCACCAGAACAGCTTGTTCCCCCAGGAGCTTGCCAGAAGAAAAAATTCTTGATTCTGACTCCCTCTCTCTCGGGTTCTTCTTATATACACACACATACATTGGTTTCCTGTCTCAGGCAACTCCTTCTTGTTATGTCAGCAACAGGAGACAGAGTTCACACCTTCTGTACTTAGTGATTAGTTACTAAGGGCTAAGTACCTGCTAAATTAATTGCCATTATAGATTGGAGGTCCAAAATGTAACTGGAGAAAATACCTACCTAAAAATGAAAACTGAACACATGGAAAAGGATCTTCAAAAACTAATTGAGGAAAATAATTCACTAAAAATTAGAATCAGTCAAATTGAAGCTAAGGACTCTGTGATGCAGCAAGAGTCAGTCAAACAAAACAAAAAGATTGAAAAATTAGAAGAAAGTACACAATATCTACTGGAAAAACAACAAACCCACAAAACAGATCTAAGAATTATTGGCCTACCAGAAATCCATGCTGAAAAAAGTATCCTGGACAGCATCCTCCAAGAGATTGTCAAAGAAAACTGTCCTGAGGTCCTAGAATCAAAAGGTAAAATAATTATCAAAAGAATTTAGCAATCTCTTCCTGAAAGAGATCTCAAATTGAAAACTCCAAGAAATATGGTAGCCAAATTCCAGAGCTACAAGGTCAAGGAGAAAATACTGCATGAAGCCAAATAGAAACAATTCAAATATCATGGAACTATAGTCAGGATTACACAGGACTTAGCAGCTTCTACATTGAAAGAATGGAGGGATTGTAATTTGATATTTCATAAAGCACAAGAGTTAGGGCTGCAACCAAGGATCAACTTAAAGAAGGCAGAATCTTAAGGGAGTCTTGAAGGAAGTCAGAGACCAAAAGCTGGAGGTGAGGAGGGAAAGAGCATTCTAGGAAGAAGGATGTTGGTGCTAGATGTTAATGTGAGGAGAGTAAAGTGTAAGGTGACTTTACTAGGCTAGGAAGGGGCCAGTTTAGGATGAACTTTAAAACATAGGGGGAGGTGCTTATTTTTGATCACAGAGATAATAGGGAGACATTGGAGCTCACTGGGTAGATAATGAACTGAGAGCGTGACCTGGCAACTGGCTATAGGGTGAACTGGATTAGTCAGACTCTTGAAGCTGAGACATGGGTTAGAAAGCTTCCCTAATAGTCTGGGTGAGTGTGATGAGGGTCTGAATCAAGGTAGTAGATGTGTGAGTGGAAAGAAGGAGATATATATAAGATCTGGCAATGGATTGAATATGTGGGGTGAGTGAAGAGGAGTTGAGGATGCTTCTGCAGTTCTGACCCTGCATGACATGGAGGATGACACATAGGATAAATAAATCCTTTATTATTGATTCAATCAACAAGCATTTATTTATGAAGGAGGATAACACAACATTGCCAGGCATGGTTGGGCTGTGATTTGCTTCTTTGGAAGGAATCATCATCTCCATTCAGATACTATACTATGGTATGGTTAATGAACCCTGTGAATCTCACCACTTACCAGAGACCTTAAATATTAAAAGCTTTTTTGTATATCCATTAAGTTTCCTCAATAAGAGAGCCCTATAGATTGTTAGGAGAACCTTATGAAACTGTGGGGCCAGTTCAAAAGGAAAACAAGACATCTACATATGAGATGAGTAGAGAAAAATTTAAGACTGCAACGAAAGTCATGGTAGCCATGACTAATACTGTCTAGGCATAATATCTATAGACTTGGTTTGATGCTTCAGGGTACAATTTTCCATACTGAGGCATTTCTTGTTTGGGAGGTGAAGGTAGCAGGGTGAGATATCCTGAGGGAGGGGTTATGAAGAAATGATCAACATTACTCGATATTTTTCAGTACAGCTCCTACAAAAATGCATTCACATTTTTCAGCAAAAGTCAGCAAGAGCAAGACTAACATGGTGAATTTCCTCCAAGTGATAGTAAATGCAGAGCAACAATTATTAAATATGGCAACTAGGGTACATATTGCATAAAGTCCTAGATTTAGAGTTAGGATGAAGATACGAGCTTGAATTATGCTTCACACACTTGCCCGCTCTAGGATTCTAATAAGTCCTCTAACCAGTTAGCTTCAATTTCCTCCTCTATATAGAGCTAATATTAGCACCTACCTCACAAGGTTGTTGTGAGGATCAAATGAGGTGACATCCTTGAGAACCTCAATGATGATGATGTTGATGTTGGTGATGATGACGATGATGATGATGAATATAGCACATGCAAAGGAGGTCAAAGGTGAGCAGGGTCAGAGATCTGGCACCATCACTGCTAATAACTGTATATTTATGAAACAAATGTGTTGTGATGTGTGCTACTTGGAAAGGGTGGGTTAGGCGTGAAAGAATAGCAAACTTTTCTCTTATAAAACTATGGAGTATTATGACATGAAAGCCTTCCTTGGTCTTTACTGTCAATGCATCTAATTTGCTATTTATATGTACATGTATATGTGTATATATATATATATATATATATATATATATATATATATATATATATGTATGTATGTGTGTGTGTACATATATATACTAAATATATATACACATGTGCATGTGTGTTTATATGTATGCATATGTATGTATACACTGTATGTATATACACACACACACACACATAAAATATATGCATCCATATAAAATATGAGGGTAGCTAGGTGGCACAGTGGATTGAGCACTGGTCTTGGCCTCATACAACTACTAGTGTAACCCTGGGGAAGTCACTTACCCTGTTTGCCTCAGTTTCCTCATCCATAAAATAAGCTGGAGAAGGAAATGGCAAAGCACTCCAGTATCTTTGCCAAGAAAACTACAAATGAAGTCACAAAGAGTCAGACATGACTGAACAACAACAAACTCAATATATAAATACATAATATATGTATGTATATACGTATGTGCACACATAAATACATGTATGTATATAGATAGACAGACAGACAGACAGAGAGATACACAGACAGAGAGATACATAGATAGATAGATGATAGATAGATAGATAGATGATAGATAGACAGATAGATAGATGATAGATAGGAAGGGGGGGAGGAAGGAAGGAAGGAAGGAAGGAAGGAAAGAAAGAAAGGAGAAAGGGGTGGAGGCAGGGAGGAAGGAGGGAAGCATAGAGTCTAATTTTTGTCTTTCTTTGTATCACTTGCTCTTAGCACTGTGCCTGGCATACAGCATATGCCGAATACATATTTGCTGACTTAACCATGACTCACCATAAAATTTGGACGCCAGTGCTTTAGGGATAAGACTTCCTTTTTCCAAACTGTTTAACCAGCCTTGGTGTGTGGCTCTTTTCAAAGTGTATCTCTGATCCAAAGTATATGTTTCAGATAAGAACTTTCCTCCTTGAGTAGTTTTTCCGCAATTCTGTAAAACTGGTAACTGGTGCCTGTTTTAATTGTATTCTAAGTTTTTATTTCCTCAATTGAGTCTCTTCTTGTTGTATGTTTTATCTGAAACAGTAGAACAGGAGGCAGGGTTTTGTCTTGGAAATTAATCTAAGAGCTCAGCCTTTTCCCCAGTCAAGAAAATAACATATGAGGCTAAAACTTGTCAGCTTAGTCCAATGTTTCTTCACCTGGACTCTCTAATCTTGTATTGTTTTTGTTTTTTAATACATATTTCAATAACTACATTTCAACATTTACTATTGTTTGATTGTTTTCAGTCATGTCTGAGACTTTATTGGCAAAGATACTGGAGTGGTTTGCCATTTCCTTCTCCATGTCATTTGACAGATTAGGAAACTGAGGCAAATAGGGTTAAGTGACTTGCTCAGGGTCACATAGCTAGTAAGTGTCTGAGGTCAGATTTGAACATATGGAGACGAGTCTTCCTCACTCTAGGCCTAGCACTCTTTCCACTATACCCCCTAGCTACTTTACATATTTCAACATAGCTGGGGTTTTTTCTATGCATTTTATTTTGTGCATTTAAAAGCATTTTTGAGGAGTCTATAAGCTTCACCACATTACTGTACTGGGTTAATGACACAGAAGGGGTTAAGAATCCTTGTTCTGCTCATAAATTTAGATCAGGAAGGAACTTCAGAGATCTCCAAAGTCCAACACCTAATCTAACACCTAACCCATTCTACAGATGAAGAAAACGAGGCCAGGGAAGTTCTAGTGATTTAGGAACAGAGATTTAGAACTAGAAGAGACCCTCTAGTTCAACTTCTTCATCATACAGAGAAGGAAAATGAAGCCTAAGATGACACAATAACAATAATCAAAGGTCTGATTTGAACCATCTCCTTAACCCAGAATCTAAGCTCTTTGTACAGTACCATACAATCTCTTTGGTTGATGTCTGACTGTATGTGACCACCCAGATATCTTTCCTCTGCCCACTCCTCACTTCCCAACACATGTATTCCTAGCATCATATCAGTTATACCAACCCCTCATCACCAGAATAAAAGGCTTTCTTCCACTTTGGATAGCTCATTTGGGAAAATAGCCTTTGGGGGCTTGATGCTGAGGTTTCACAGCTTTTAAGGGCCATTACAACTGGAATGCTTCCTGACCTTAATGGTACCAGTGCTGATAGCTCTCCAACCCAGAGACATCACAGGCGTCCTTAATAGGTAACACCTTTTGTTTATGAAAGGAAACAATGCTTTAGACCTCGAGCTGATGCTGAAACTCTGGATGCTTCTCCAGGCTGCTGGATATTTGACATTGGTTCCCATAACAGCCCTTTGATAGCATTTCCCCTCTGGGAGGCCAGCTCATCCATCAAAGAATGATGGAAGTTTTGGAAGTTTTGCATCTTTTGGAAGTTTTGCATAATGGGAGACATTAAAATTAAGGCTGGTGTTTACTGTTCAGCTCTTCTACCACCAATATTCCCACATTCACAGTGAGATATTATTTCCCTTTGAGATGCTTTCTATCCCTGCCAGTTGCAATCAGATGGCTTTGCGTGGGCCAGCATACCAATTAAGTGCCTTGTCTGGGTTATGTGTTTTCTCTTCCCTCAGAAACTCAGTGGCTCATAGGCAGATAAACAGACCAACCTGAAGAGAAGGAAACCTGATTTCTATACAGACCTCGAGACTATTTCTGTTTTTAAAATTGTGCATACCCACACATAAAAGGTATGTGGCAAAAGGGCTGCAAAGAATAGGGAGAACAAAAGAAGATTAATGAGGAGAGAATTCAAGGAAAATATTCAATTAGAATGCACAAGCCTGGCTCTATTACCTTGTATTATTATACATCTTGTCACTATCTAAATCTGTTGCTAAACTGTGGGCATTTGTCTTCATTATAGAGTAGGATAGTATAATGAGGAGGCTTCCAATGCCACAGTTGAAATGCCCTGAAATCATTGGAAGGAAGAAGAATGAAAAATGTTCCCAAGCAAACGGGAGATATTTGGTAACTGATCAATCCACTCACAGGTGTTAGGTATCAGATTTTGCTGGCTGAGCTACATTTAGTTCCTCTTCTGGGCAAAAATTCCATAGATGGCACCTTCCCAAAAATGCAATGTGGTACAGTGAAAAGAGTTCTTGGCTTTGGAGTCAAAAGACATGGGTTCAAATTCTGCCTCTGACATTACTTGAGATCTTGACCAAATATCTCTTGCTCCTGAATTTCAGTTTCCTTATCTCAGAAATGAAGGGAAATGAATTAGACAACCTCTGGTGACCATTCTAGAGCTATGAAACTAATTTTTAAAAATTATGGAGTGGATACCTGAAACAGAGTTATAACTAGGAATTCCAGGACTGGAAGCAAATTAAATTGAACAAGCAGTGATAGAGTGGAGAATGGGCTAATAAAGAGCTGTGTGTGATTGAAATAGGAGGTAGGCAGAGTGCCTTGAGGATGCTGTTAAGGAATTAGAGACTGAAGTGTTTGAAGGGGCAGGGGTTGGGATAGAGCAAAACAAAACTCTGTTCTAGGTGCTAGACTTATTAGGAAAAAGGGAGAAGGACCAGGAAGTACATAAATGACAGTAATAAATTTTTTTCTGTAGAATGGAATGGACTTTAAAACAGTGGTTCTCAACCTTCCTAAAGCTTTAATACTCATATTTAATACTCAACCCTTTAATACTCGTATGTGGGCGTATCTGCATGTGGGCGGATCCTCCTGGATACGGAGAGAGGAGTGGTGTCTCAGTTCCTAATACCATTGGAAATATGTGTTTTCCTCTAATCTTAGGTGACCCCTGTGATCCCTGTGAAAGGGTCATTTGACTCCCAAAGGGGTCACAACCCACAGGTTGAGAACCGTTGCTTTAGAAGCAAAAAATGGTTCCTGATTGATGGTGGCAGAAGAAAGGTCTCTGCCTATATTTAAACCTCCTCTGCCTTTTGTAGCTAAACTCTTAGCAAAGGCCAGCTACAATGGGTGCCTCCACTTTTTCTCCACCCACTCTCTTCTTAACCCCTTACAAATTGGCTTCCAACTTTATCATTCTATCAGACTGCTTTCTCCAAAGTTACTAATGATATAGCAGGTGCCAAATCCAATGTTTTTTTTTTCTTGATCATCACTCTCTTTAGCATCTCTGCAGCCTTTCACACTGCCATTCACTCTCTCCTTGAAACTTCCTTCTGTCTAGGTTTTTGGGATACTATTCTTTCCTAGTTCTCCTCCTATCAATCTGACTGTTCCTTCTCTGTCTCCTTTGCTTGATCATCTTCCAGATTGTACCCTCTAACATGGCTGTCTTACAGGGCTTTGTCCTGGGCCTTCTTCTCTTCTCCCTCTGTACTTCACTTGGTCATCTCAACAGCTACCATGGATTTAATCATCTCTATGCTGATGATTCTCAAATCTACTTCTCCTGCCCAAAACTTCCCACCAACCTCCAGTCTCCCATCTCCACCCGTCTTGTAGACCTCTCAAACTGGATGTCCAGTAGGTACCTCAAACTCAGCACGTCCAAAACCAAACTCATTATCTTTTCTCCTAAACCCTCCACCCGTCCTACATTCCCTATTGTAGAGAGTAGCATATCTTCTTAGTACTTCAGGCTTGCAACCTAGGAGTCATTCTGGACTCCTCACTTTCTCTCATCCCCTATATCCAATCAGTTACCATGACCTGCTGATTTCACCTTTGCAACACCTCTTGAATATGCCTCTTCTCTCCTCTGACAGTGAGACCCCCTGGTACAGGCCAAATCATAGACTATTATAATAGGTGAGATTTGCCTTCTCAAGTCTCCTCCTGCTCCAATCTAACCTCTATTTAGCCACTAAAAGTGCTTTTCCTAGCATAAAGTCTGATCATAATATTCCCCTACTCAGTAAACTGCAGGGGTTTCCTACTTTTCCCACAATCAAATACAAAATACTCTGTTATTCAAAGTCTTTGTATAATGTAGCCCCCCCCCTGTCTTTCCCATCATTTTGCTCCTGACTCCCTGACATGTACTCTTCAATCCAGTGACACTTGACCTCCTGGCTATTCCATGAACAAGACCCTCCTTTCTTTGGGTTTGCCTGGAATGCACTCCCTCTTCTGCTCTGACTACTGACCTCCCTGGATTCCTTTAAGTTCCAACTAAAATCCCACCCTCTACTGGAAGCCTTCCCCAACCCTTCAATACTAGTGCCTTCTCTCTGTTAATTACTTTCTATTTATCCTGTAGATAGCGTGCTTTGTATATATTTGTTTTCATGTTGCACACACTTCCCCCCCCCCCCCCCACTGGATTGTAAGTTCCTTGAAGGCAGAAACTTTTTCATCTTTTTGTATACCCAGTCCTTAGTTCAGTGCCTGGAATATAGTAGGTGCTTAATAAATGTTGAATGATTGATTGAAAGGGGCAGTGGACATGTCAGGGGCAATGCCAATTCTTTTTCCTGGCTCTTTGAGGCAGGGGAGTATGAGAGAACCGTGAAAGATAATAGTATCTCAGGAGAAAGCTAGGTTTAAGCCAAGTATCAGAAGATGAAAAGAATGTGAGAGGAAGAGATCTGGGATAGAGAAGAGTGTTTTAATAGAAGAAAAGGCAAAGCATTAAAGTTCTAGAGAGCACAATAGAAGGGAAAAGTAGTGAAGGATGTGATGTGGTGGAGGTAATGGCTGGCACTGATCCTGACAATCTTTTCTAACTTGGATTCAAAGACTTAGTAATGTATTGTGAATAGTTGACACCAGTTGAAAGACAAGTTCTTGGGGAATGGCAGGAAATCCACAGGACGCTAGGAATAGCAGCATGGGGATGGAGCAAAGGAATGAACTGGTTGAGTGACTGGTAATTCACTGGGTAGAGTAAAAGATAGCTGTCCCCCTCAGGGGGAATGGGAAGCACCATCCCTATGTTGGCATCTGGGCAAAGTTCTGGCTGCTTTATGTTAGATCTAGATCTCATCTGAAGTTAATGTAATAGGGAGAAGGTCTGCAGCATGACTGTGGTGTGGTTTAACTGATACTCAATAAACTGCTTGAAACAAGTCTATTAAAGAAAACTACATGATGCTAGCAAGGCAGAGGGGGCAGACTGTATTTATCAAATGATTTTTTCTTTTTAAGGAAGTTTTGTGTAGCAAATAGGTGACTTGACCTAAAATTGTTAAGTCAGTTCCTTTGGTTGCAAAGTTAATATCAGGGACAAAATATTCCACTATAACTTTGGGATCTCAGAGAAACCAAATTGCTTACTTTAGAAAACTGCCCTGTAATCCTCCATGAGAAATAAATATAAGATTAAGCATTTACTAATATTAGGAGCTTTTAAATGAGAAGGAAAAGGGGGAAGCCTTCATCAATTATGACAGAGGTATCAGTTTTCTGGTCCTTCTTATACTGAATTTGTCAGGCATACTGGATTATAAAAACAAAAGATATCACACTGGCAAAGATAATTTATGTGGAAAGTCAGTATTGGATGGGTTGTGGAAATAGGAGCCCACTATTACATGGTTGGTGGATCTGCAAATTGGTCATGCCATTTGGGAAAGCAGTTTGAAATTATTTTAAGAAAGTGACTAAAGAGTCCAAACTTTTGGAAAAGAAATTCCACTACATATCCCAAGGAAGTAAATTAATTTTAAAAAATCATCAAAATATTTATAACAGTACTTTTGGAAATAGCAAAACTCTAGAAACAAAGATGTCTATTGTTTGGAGACTATTTAAACAAGTTATGATACACGCATATAATTGAATATTACTATGCCATAGGACATGATCCATATGAACAATATAGAGAACCACAGGAAGAACTTTATGAACTAATGCAAGTTAAAGTAAGCTGAACCAGGAAATCAGTTCTGCCATGCAAGACAGTACAAATGAACCTCTAGAGCAGTGGTTCTCAACTTTCCTAATGCCACCACCCTTTAATACTTGTATGTGGGAGTATCTGCATGTGGGCAGACCTGCCTGGAGATGAATAGAGGAATGATGTCTCGGTTCCTAAGACCATCGGAAATATGTGTTTTCCAATGGTCTTAGGCAACCCCGTTCAACTGCCAAAGGGGTCACAACCCACAAATTGAGGACCACTGCTCTAGAGTCTTCATTCTCTTCACATACCAGATAACAAAACTTTTACTATAGTGAAAACACATACATAGTTCTATTATAGATCTGGGGCTGGACCTGGGATTACATTGGGCAACTCCTGATGCAGGAACTCCCCCTGTCACTCCATATTAGCACCCTCTATACAACTAAAAGCCTTGCAGTTGTCTAGAGATCAGAGAAGTTAAGTGACTTGACCAGGGTTACACTGACAGTATGCATCAGAGGCAGAATTTTTCCCTATGTCTTCCTTATTCCCAGACCATCCCTCTTTCTCCTTACCAGCACTGTTTATCATATAAAGATAAAACTACTAGGTATATGAAGAGAAAAAAATCAAAACAGTCCTTTCCCACAAGAAGCTTATGTTCCATCTGCAAGAATGAAGTGAGTGGAGTGTGCAATCAAATATAAGCAAAGAAAATCCTCTCTCCCTCTCCATCCACTATGGGAAATTGCTCTTAATTCTACCACACACCTCAAAATCAACATGGAACATTTAGTAACCAAGAATCATATTGTTGAATAAAAATCAAACCACTTTGCAAACCCATGCTCTTAAGGATTAGATTGAGGTTGTTAGGGGAATTTATTCTATGCACTCTCCCTTATTACACATGTACCTACTGGGATATCTATTTTTTTTCCTTGTAACCCCCAGACTCCAGTCCAGTATAAGCATTCAGAAACTTTATTGGGTTTTGATTGAGAATATTTCTAGGAACAATTTCCTGAGGGAGCATTTAGGTTATACAGCCTCAGGTGGTCATGGATCTTCCCTGCAACATGAAGTCCCAAGGGGAAGCAAATCACTAGTGCAAACGTAACTATTACTGGGGAAATCAGTCTTCTTGACAGGACATAAATCAGAATCCTGACCAGACATAGCCATGAAAATACCCTTGGTTGTGCTTGTAAGACCTGGGGTGTTAATACTGAGATTTGTTAGAAAGATCAGGAAGGAAAACAGACCTATCTAGTAGATACCTCCTCACTATCAGGCTCGGTGCCCTGTCCTCATTTTTTTTCTCATACTCCCAGTGGCGGGTGGTCAAGGTAAACTTTTCCTTGCTGGTGTTTCAGCATTCTTTCAACCTCTCTTCTTCCCTCCTGTGGCCCCCAAGTACTCCCTTTCAGAGTTGTCCTTAGAAGAATTATAGGATGTTAGAACTAGAATAGACCTTGGAGATGAACTGGTCTGTTCTTCTCATTTTGCAGATGAAGAAACTGAAGCCCTGGGGGAAAAGGGGAGATAAAGTAACTTGTTCTAGTTCACACTGGTGATAAACTTGTTGTATTCATGCATCTGGGGGTTCAGTGCATAGAATGTTGGACTTAGAGTCAAGAACATTTGATTTAGAATGCTGAGTCTGACACTTACTAACTGTGTGACCCTGGGCTAGTCACTTAACCCTGTTTGCTGCAGTTTCCACATCTGTAAAATGAGCTGGAGGAGGAAATGGCAAACCACTCCAGTATTTCTGCCAAGAAAACCCAAAATGAGGTCAGGAAGAGTCAGACATGACTATAAACAACTAAACAAAGCATCTCATTGACAGTAAGGGAGGCAGATTTGAAATTCAGGCTTTCTGGTGCCCACTACAGCCTCTATAAGCAGTGTAGATTTGCCATCCTCTGAGCCCAGAACTTCATAGAGGGTAGAGAGTAGAAGAAATGGGCTACCAAAAGGACCTATCCACAAGTTGAAATCAATAAATAAGCATTTATTAAGCGCCTATTGTGTTCCAGACACTATGCAGCTAGGCAATTTTTATCAGACAGTGGTCCGTATGGAAATATCCTAGATCAAGTACCAGATAAGGCAATTGCACATTGATAATCTCTTGAGTATACTAACCTGACATAATTTCCCTGGCCTCTTAGAAGGAGCTCCGTGGTGCCATGGATAGAGGTATGAGCCTGGAGTCAGGAAGATCTGAATTCAATTGCTGCATTAGAAACTCACTAGCTATATGACCTTGGGTAAGTCACTTAACTTTTGTTTGCCTCAATTTTCTCATCTGTAAAATGAAGATAATAGCACCTACCTCTCAGGGTTGTTGTGAGGATCAAAAGAGATAATATTTGTAAATCACTTAGTTTACTGCTTGTACATGGTAGGCTTCTGTCCTTCCTTCCCTAGGTGAAAGAGGAAATCCCCACTCCTTAGCAGGACCCCTCCTCAGGAAGGAGAAAGAGCATGAATGTTCTCGTAAGGATGCCTCAAGGAAACACAGACTGTCTACAAAGTCTAACTCAGTCACCGTTAGAAGTGGCATCAGTCACTGCAAGCCGTCCACAGACCCAGAAGTGGGAGTGTGGACCAATAAGTCCAAAGTAATTGACTTACTTACCGGGAATTCAGAAGGCAAAGCAGCATCTGCTAGAAACTACAGGACCATGTGATCAGTGAGCCAACTGGCATGAGACACTCCAAGGGTAAATGGGAGGGCCCTTACCTTTGGCCAAAGAATGAGCAATGAAGAATCCAGGTAACACATGCTTAGCATGAAATCTGAACCTGAAATATTTTTTACTATGCAATTGTGTGTGATAGACGCTGCTTATTTGGGCTGCTGCAAATAAGTCTGATACATGAAGAGATAGGCTGAACGTATGCAATAACCTAGGCATTTAACCTTTTATTTAATCAGGGAGCTTTAATTTGGGTGGTTTGTGCTTTGTACTGATTGACTGCAACTGGGCTATAAGCACATTAATGTGTACTTTATAACATTTACAACAATATTAGAAACCATTGTGATTTACAAAAAAGGATTTTTTAAATTGGGGGATATTTTGCAAGAGGAGTCTAGAAGCCTTCCAACCTATATGCCCTTCTTTGCCATAAAGCAGACACAAGCTTATTTGACCAGGATTTCATTTCTCAATATCCTGGTGTGTTGAATGGGGAATTTTTCATAAGAGGAATTTTCTGAGAAGAAGCAAAAGAGGAAGAGAAAACCCACAACAATCCATTTGGGTTAAAGGAAGACCAGGCATGGACTGACCTCTAGCCATTGACCACAAGTGGTAAGCCCTGTAGCCCAAGACCCTCCAGTCTAATGGTAAAGTGGTGATTAAAATTTAGAAGTGGTCACATTGCATCACTTTCCTCAATCTGCAGACAGGAGTCTGAATGGTCCAGAACTTCCTGCTGGGTTATGTGTGAAAAGAGATTCTGGTTATGTGTCAAATGCTATTTTCCTTCCCTTTTCTGCACTAATGAAATGCTTGTGATTAATATTTGGTGTAATTTACCTAGGCTTCTGTTAACCCAGTGATTAATAATTATCTAGAATTGAGTTGATGCCAGTGGTAACCAAGTTTACATTGATATGGGACCCTTAGACATTTGGAAGGGGTACACTTTCTAGAAAGTGCACTTCAGAGATGTGAACTGAAGTATACAAGGATCTGGCTGGTCCACAGTCAAGACGGCTCTTTCTAAATTGTCATCTTATTCTTCTATAGCCCTCTAAAGTCCTAGGTAAGGGCCCTATCTTATCTCAATTCTGTTTCTTTACTGGCAACTTGTACATCATATCTCTATAGCAATTTGTATGTTTTTTAAGTGATTAATAAATCTCTGCTGATTTACATTGATGTGCAGACTGGTAATAAACCAGAGAAATGTCTTGTTTTTGTTTTGAATGTGATTCAAGGGTAATGCATTTAGTGAAAGTTCTGTTTTCCCGAATAAGGAAAATTTATCTAGAGTATGTCATTGGAAGACTGGTGAGGAAGTAGGTCTGATGGCCAGGAAATGATGCACTTGTCAGCCTTATCAGTCAGATTCAAAGAGGCAAAAGAGATAGCAACGGTGTTAGTCAAAGGAAAACAGAGATAAGTGTTTGTAGGACCTTGGAGTTGACTGTGGGACATCACTTTATGGAGGAAATGACAAATAGATTGTCAGTCAGTCAATAAACATTTATTAAGAGTCTATTAATGGAGGTGGCCAGATGGCACAGCGGATAGAGCACCAGTCCTGAAGTCAGGAGGTACTGAGTTAATCTAACTTCAGATACTTATTAGCTGTGTGACCCTGGGCAAGTCACTTAACCCTGATTGCCCTTTAAAAAGATGAAAGAAAAAGAGAGTCTCTTATGTGCCAAGCACTGTTCCAAGTGCTAGGGATACAAATAAGAAAAAAGAAAGATGCCTCCTGCCAGTGGGGAGTTTACAATAGACAACATAAAAAGAAGCTGAAAAGGTTAAGAGTGAGGGAGAGGGAGAAGGAAAAGGTATCTGATTCAGGGTCATGGCAGAAAAATTTGTCAGAAAGGTGCCTGAGTACTGCAGCCAGGGGAAGAAATGAGACATCTAACCTGATCTCTCTCCTTAAGTGGAGATTTAGAGAGACCTTGGGAAGCCACAACCTCTTTTGATCTCAGTTTTCTTATCTGTAATATGGGGTTAATATACTGTCTTACCTGGTTGTAACAAGGATCAAATGAGATGAATGCAAATATTTTTGTAAAACTTAAAGTACTATGTAATACTAATAAATGACAATAATAGCTAGCATTTATAAGGCATTTAAGGTTTGCAAAGCATTTTACATATAATAGCTCATTTGAGCTTTGCAATCTATTACCCTGTGAGGCTTCTTTTTGTTACTGTTGTTTCTCTTTCTTTGTTTTCCTCAATCTTTTATAAAAATTTAATTTATGGAATAAAACAAGCATTTCCACAACATAGCATAATTAAATAAAACACGATTATGAGATTGAGAATCTATTATGTACCACTTGCTCGATTCTTTTTAAATATACAATAAAATTATGTTTTTACACATATATTTTTATATCTTTTCATATTTGTATATATTTTATATATTTCTTTATATATTTTATATAGTTTTTCCTTTTTTTTCTTCCTTCTCCACCCTAGAGATGGCTACTATTAGATGCAAATAGATATATATAGATATGTGAAGTCATTTGATATAGGCTTCTGTTTACTAGTTCTTTAGGCTTCCTATCCATTCTCCAGTCACTGTCCATCTAACACATCCCACAGAGGCCTGGTTTCTAAGGGTAACTAACCCTTGGATCTTGAATTGTGCCCCCCAAGGAGCTTTGTTTTCTCCACTGGCCTGGCAAAGTCAAGGAAAGCAGGTACTCGGAGTGATGTGGTCCACTTATCATTATTTTTTTAAAGCAGAGGTCTAGCAAGGCTTGTTACATCCATTGCCTGGCAGCATAATACTTCTCCTTTTGCAAACTTTTTAAAAATTAATTTTTTCCAAGCATTCACCCATTTTCTCCTAACCACCAGTCTATAAATACTGATTTTGAATTTTTGTCTTCTTCTTTGAGGTACAGACCATTCTATCATATATCCAGGGATGGATTGGTTGCACTAGAGCTACTTTGGGTGATAAGTTGGAAGTCAAACTTTTTTTTTAAATTTTTTTAATTTACTTTTAATTTACAAGATTCAGTTCCACAATCACTTGAGTTTCAGATTTTCTCCCCTCCCTCCCCCCTCCATGGTGGCATGCAATCATGTATAGGACCTGCAAATACTTTCACATTGTACAATAGTTTGGTCATATAGAAGGGTTGTAACCAATGAGTGAACACTGGAAAAAAAAGCAAAACCAGACATGAAAGAGAACGATAATATGTTTTGCTTCAGTCTCCGTTTAAACTATAGTCTTTCTATATCTTTCTCTGAGTTTAGGTATCTTCTTCCATCCTGAGGCTTGTAGAGTTGTCTTTAGCTCTGCGTTGTTGAGGATAGTCCAGTTTATCAAGGTTGGT
>CM053581.1:413148851-413180581 GCA_028627135.1 Pseudochirops cupreus
TTTTGTCATTCAACATATCAGGTGTACCTCCCAGAGTCATACTATCTTCAAATTTGGTAAATGCAATATTTTGAAATTGGAGTAGGGAATAAATAGCACAGTGGAAAGAGGCTAATACAGGCTCTGGAATCAGAAGACTTGGGTTGAAAAATTCTCTGGCATGTTAGCTGAGGTTCTTTGGGAAAGTCACTTAATGGTCCTAGGCCACAGTTTTCTGATCTGTAAATACAAAAGTGGGGGGTTGTACTACATGTTCTCTGAGATCCCAGCAAGCTCCTCACATATTCTACTATGAACCCATAGAGAATAGGAAGAACGGTGAGTTGGGAAAGTGGAAATGATACAAGTTAACTCATACCATAAATCAATCAACACATATTTATTGAACACCTACTATGCGCCGAGCACTGTTTGACAGTAATGGTACAAAAGCAGAAATGAAACAGTCTTTACCCTGATGGAGCTTATATGCCATCAGGGGAGATAAAATGTATATATAAATATACAAAGAATCTATGTAAAGTAAATTCTAGGTAATGTGAATGAGGAAAGCACCAGAATCTTGGGAGATTAGCCAAAGCTATAGAATATTAGTTATAAAGGACCTTGGAGGTCATATAATACAACCTATAACCAATTCATGCATATACTCTCTTTAGTAATATCTCTTTATGTCTTCATCAAATCCTTGATAAAAGTGTTGAATAAAACAATATCAAGGACAGAGCCCTGTGACATTCCAATAAAGACTTCCTTCAAGGCTGATAGAGCTTCATCAATGAACCCATTGGATCCAGTCATTCAAATAAGTCTGAGTTAATCTTACTATCATGCAATCCATATTTCTCCACATATTAAAGACCATTATAAATATTGTATGCATATAATATAAATATATAAAATATAAATATTGTTAAAATTTGAGAACATTATGACGCACTGCTTTGATTTTATGTCTAGTGACTCTGCCAAAACAAAAGGAAGTTAACTTTTGCTTTGTTATTTTTAAGACTGTGATGGTTAATAGCAAGTCCCTTTCCAAGCAGTGGTTGGATATTACCTCCTTTCCTATTGATGAGCTGATACTAGGCAGGAGATTGGAATAGATTACTTCACAGAGATATTCCAACTCTAAGATTCTACAGGTTTATCTGGGGTGGCAATAAGTCATACCCAGCATCCTTACATCCTCCTTCGTCTTTTTTCACTGTACTGTCTCTTTCCTTATAAGGGATTTAGAGGACAGTTGAAAAACCATCAATATCCTCAAATAAAAATTTTCCTCCATGCAAAATTCATTGGCCTGAGTGTAAATTAAAATTAGTTCCACCTTCTATCTAACAAGCTAAGTAGCCCAGATTATCCCAACTTCCATGGCATCTCTGATCTCCTACTTGGTGCTCTTTATTCAGCACTAGGAAATCTACTCTTTCCCAGCAGCCCCCTGGGAGGGGGAAGCACCTTTTGCTTTACCTGAGTTGACACTTCAGGGCTCCTGTGCATCTAAGCTTTCCCCCACTTGCCCTCGCCTTTTGATAGCAGCATATCTCCATGGCAGCCACTAGACAGATAAATCTCATTGTCCATTTGAGAACTATTTCTCTATTTAAAGTGATGCTATTTTTAACACAGCAGTTCACATGCTGCATGGTGTTTTCTTCTCATCTAATTAACGAGATTATAGGGTACAGACTGGGAGGAAATGAAGAGATCATGTACTCCAAATTGTACTGGAGTATATTTTACTCATGAGGAAACTGAGGCTCATAGAGATAAACTGAGGTTCATAGAGATAAAGTAATTTACCTTTGTGGTAAATCTGAGATATCAACTCAGGTCCTCTCCTTCCCAATTTCAGTCTCTTTTCCTCTACATCAATCATCATCAACATTATTTTGTGTCCATTCTTCATCTAATACACAGATAATAAATGGAGAATAAACAAGGGAAGAAAAGATGGGTATAGATAGACTCTCGGACCCTCACTTCTGACAAAAACCTAAGACTAGATTTCTTCCTAGACAGAGCAGGTGGCTGCTCAATTGGTGATATTTTAGGGCCACTGGAAAGCTCCCTCACCCACTTCCAACCAAAATATCTCTCCCACAGATGCCTGAAATTCTACCACATTATTTCTTTCAGTTTTAAAGGAAATATTCTCCAAAATACTCTCAAAATTCAAATAGCTCTCGAATGGATAACTGCGCAAGACGAGCTAGGAGAGAAAAGTGCCAGGGGGAGGGGATCAAGGCAGCAGGAACCAAGATCTAGGCAAGGATACAGGGTGATTGTACCACAGGTTGTGAAAACAAAGTTTGGCACATCATGGGTACTTTATAAAGGCATTTTCATTGATTGTCAGTTCCTTGAGAGTTAGGATTAGCTTATTCTTGACATCTACATCTTTAATGCCTAGAGCAAATCCTGGAACACAGTGGGTGCTTCATAAATGTTCATTAATTTTTTTTATTAAAATAGAAAAATGTTGTCACAAAGACTTTAGTTTAAAAAAAAAGCAAATGTATTCTATAACCTTTCTCTAGTTCTAAGAGAGGGGGAGGAGAGGTTAGATGGCAGAGTCATAAATAATAATTCTGGAACCTTGAGCAAATTCAGGTGAGTGGACATGGAATATGGGGAGAAAGTTGGCACAGTTTCATATTTCAACAGTGTGGCCCAAACCCCTGAGGAACAATGACTCCATCCTAGACTTCTCAACCTCAGAAGGACACACAGAGTAGGAAACAAGATGGGTGAGACTGTAAGTGAAAATAAGTCCCAAGAGAGGGCTACCATGATTAAAGAAGACATAAAAACTCCTTTATTATGCAATTACTATGTAGAAAGCCCTGAGTAATGTAGTAGAGATACAAAATAGAAAGTGAGACATTTCTTGCTCTCAGGAAGCTCACACTATTAGAGAGAGAAAATCATGAAAGTCCAGGTTAAGACCGGTTGGAAGGCCCAAAAGAACTAGAGGTTTGATAGTGGAGTAGATTTTAAATTCCAAAGGTCTTCAGGTAATATAAATAATTCAGATGACAGGCTATTACTGTGGGTTATAAACATAGGGTTGATGGTAAAGATACCAACTACTGGTATCTAGGGGTCAAGCAAAGGAACAAAATCTGGTTAAGGACCAGTGAAGAACCTCAAGGTGTAGTGAACTGGAAGGGTAAGAAGTATGTCTCCAGGATTATGGCTATACTTGGTGTTCTGGACTAAAAATCCTGACTTGTTACTGCTTTTGTGGGGTAAGGATAGAGAGGGAGGGAGTAGTAGGGAAAAATCGAAAGAAAGGGATAATATAAAAGGACATAGAAATGACAATCAGGGTATTCTTCAGATTAGGGCAATATTTCAGTCTTCTCCCAGATCTGGTCTCCCAAAGTGGTGATAGGCATGCTTGAGATAGAAACAGTTTCTTCAGGCATGGTTTGACTACTTTTCCATTTGCCCAAAAGCTAGTCCTGGAAAAAGAAATCTATAGTTCATAGGACACAGATTAAAGATGGTCAATGGAGTAGGTATTTGGCCTGGTCCCAAAGTCACCTTGTTCCAAAATAACAAAAAAACAGGGGTCATAACTACGGTGTACTAATTGTGAAAAGTTGCTAATTTACAGAGTAAAATATAAGGTTAAATATTCAGGGTATAATAGGGTAAATTTTAGGGTAAATTCTGAGTGTCTGAATCTGAGAATGAGAAGTAGGTTTCCTTCTTGGAACAGGAGACCAATTCTAGAATAATTAAAAATTCACAGTCCTGATTAGGAAAATAAGTGTTTACTGGAAGACAAAAGGGGATAGAATTAGTATTTTTTTTATAGTGCCTACTATGTGTCAGGCATTACATCAAGTGCTTTTTACAAATATTTTTCATTTGTTCTAGACAAGGCAAGATCTAGACAATGTAAAATCTGATATTGATTTACAGTGTGGAGCTTAACTCATCAACAATAATTTATTAACCACCAACAATATGCCAAGGCATTGCATGAGATACTGGTGATACAAATACAAAGAATGAAACAAGTTCTATTTTCAATGCTTTCATGGTGACATTAAGAGCCAAAAAGAAGTTTTGCTTGATTGAATAGAAAAGAACCTGAAACCAGCATTTCTTTACGTACTGATTGTTCTATTCAAAGCAGACCACTTAACCTCATAGGATCACTTCCTTTGCTTTCCAGTCCCTTCTCCCTTGCTCATGTTGTTCTCTACAACAATAATTCTGCCACTACCCCTTCTTCTTTAGCCATCAAAATTCTACCCATCTGTTAAGATTTAAATGCCATCTCTTCCATGAAAGCAACCCCTAGTCAGAATGATCTTTCAATTCCATTCCACAAACATATTGTGCTCTATCTATGGTGAAGTATTAGAAATACAAAGATGAAAATAATAGGTGCCTTCCTTTAAGCTTTTGATATTGACATTCAACATAAACACAGTGGAGCAAAACACAAGGTAGAAAGGAAGGGTAGTAAAGGAGAAATACAAAATGTTCCAGGACAGTGATTCTTAATCTGAGCTCCATGGTCTTGTGTAACAGAAGCACAGAAGTAGTTCACACCTTGTTTCAGCTATTGAATTAACACCTTGTTTCAGTTCAATCTTCTTTTGAGCCTTGTATCAAGTCTGTTAAGAAACAATGTGTGAACTTCACAACTTGTGAACCCTAGAACTTGTGAACTCCTAGGGAGGAGCTAATGACTATATAAGGAGAGTCCCAGGGCTAGAGACAGCAAGAACTGAGAAAAAGACTCTTGCAGGTAGAAGAGTCAAGAAGGAGAAAACTTGTGGTATCCCAGCACTCTGTTTGTCTGTTCTGTCTGTGTTGATGTTTGTTTGTGATACTTTGTACAGAAGCCCTGGGACCTTACTGGAAGCCCTGAAAGAGGATTTTCTGGTTGTATATATACTAAAGCCTAGAAGAGGGTTTTGGAGGTCCTGGGATTTTACTGATGATTTGTGTTGGCCTCTTGGACCTTGTTTGTGGATCTGTGTTGATTTCTATGTTGATGATTTGTGTTGAGTTTTCAGACCTTGTTGTGGGTCTAAGTTGACTTCACAGGCAGATAGTGAATTGATGATGGTGCTGGCAATGTGTATGAATATTATTGTGGCTCTGTCAAGCTTTGTCTTCCCAGAAACAGGAACTGTGAAGGACTTGAAGTGGACTGGACACTGTGAACTTCAGTGTGGAACAGGAACTGGATGAAGAACTGGACAAGGAGCTAAACAAGGAGCCGGGAGCTGCATGCCTTTGAACCCAGTTGACAGTTGGAGCTGGGATCATGGGAGAGGAACCATTGAAGGTGAGGGCCAGCCTCGAGTTAAGGGGAAAGAAGACTTTACTTGGATACTGTGTACTGACTGAGAAGATTATGATTTATTGTGACCTAGGGTGGAGAACTTTGACTTTTGTACTTTGTGATTGAATTAAGGATTTTGTGATTGACTAAATGTTTGTACTTTGTTGAAAGCTATTGTGACCACTTTGGTGAAAACTATGTGACCCATTTTAGTGATAAGTCATGTGAATACTGTATCTTGATTTTCTGTGAATGTTTTGCTCTGATTTGCTATGGAATAAATAGAATGTTTGCTATACTGTGTAATCAGAATATTGAAAGCCATTCATAGTGGCATTCTTCTGGAAAGCTGCTCGTGCATGGCATTACATCTTGCTGTAAAAGTATTTTGACAACTATATTTCAATATAACTAGTCATCTTATGTATTTTATTCTATGTATCTAAAAGCATTATTCTAAGAAGTGAATCAAACTTCCCCAAACTACCAGAGGGGTCCATGACACATGCAAAAATGTTCATCTCTGCTCTAGGAAAATTTTAGAAAGGAGAGAACACTTTCATCTAGAACCACCATGGAAAGCTTCATGGAAGGGATGGGACACTAGGTGAGCCTCAAATAAAGGGAAGAATTCAGAAGGGCAGAAAAGACTCCTCATTCCAATCCATCTTCCACTCAACTGTCAAACTGATTTTCTGAAAGTATATGTCTGATCATGTCATCCCGCTAATCAATAAATCCTTGTGGCTCTCTATTACCAGCAGGCCCAAATATAAAATCTTCTCATTAGCTTTTAAAGCACTTTGTAACACGTTCTCTTTCTACCCTTGCAGTCTTCTTATACCACATTCTCTTCCATGTACTCAGAGATCTAGTGACACTGGCCTCCTTGTCATTCTTCATTCTTCACAAAATACTCCATTGCCCAACTACACGCGTTCTCTCTAGTTGTCTCCAATATCTGGAATTCTCTCCAACATCATCTCTGCCTCCCCAGCTTCCCTGGCTTCCATTGAGTCTCAACTAGAGCCCCACCTTCTGTAAGAAGCTTTTCCCAGTTCTCTTAGTCTTCTTTCTGAGATTATCCACAATTTAACCTGCATATATCTTGCCTGTACATAGTTGCTTGAACATTGCCTTCCTTATTGAGCTCCTTGAGAATAGGAACTTATTTTTTGTCTCTTTAAATCCTCAGTGCTTAGCATAGTAGTTGGAATATAGTAAGTAATTAATAAATGCTTGATGCCTGGACTAGAGTGGATGAATGTATATAAGCAGGAGATGGAATCAGCAGGTTAAAAGAGCAATAATCAGATATCTTGTGGTAGGTCTTGTTTTTCAGATATAGGTTAGTCTAGGTGACTGCCAATGTTCCTTGAAACTGTCAAATTCTGCATTTCTATGCTATTAACCCATTTAGCTTAAATGTGTTATGTGTTGAGGAATAATGGAAAGTTAAATTGGGAAAGTAGATTTGGAACTAGATCTTGGGGTGACAGACCAAGGAGTTTGTATTTGATTCTAGAGATGATAGCAAGCTACTGAAGAATTTGAGTGGCATGGTCAAAACTGTATCTTAGGAAAATGACCTGGGTAACTGTCCCTCAAGTTGAAATTCTCAGAGCATACTGTCCATTCCTCTTATATACCTTTCATATTCAATATTGCTGTATAGATATTTGTGCCCATGTCCTTGTCCCTATTTAATTAGAGTCTGTATAATAGCAGGAAGTATACATTATTTACCTTTGTGACTCTCTCAAGACCTTGCAGAGGGTTTTGCCCATTTACAAGAACAGGCATTTAATAAATCTTTGATGAAGGAATAAACAAGCATCCAACACTAGCTGTTCATAAGAGATTTCTGATTAATAATAACTGATATCAACATAGAATTTAAAGTTTGCAAGCTGCTTTATATATATTACCCTTGTGTCAGACACTTCTTCCTGATACACAGCTTAGAGGTCCATTTGGGGCCCCTCCCCCTTCTCTGGCTTATGGCCTCCACCCAGACTACCTGGGAATTTTGTTTTCTGCCACTCATTCAAAGTCAATCACCAGAAACTCTCATAGCTACTCAGGCTTACAAGGCAGAAAACACTCACAAAAAGATTTATTTACAAATAAATGGACACAGAAGGGATACATTAATTAAGCCTCTAAAGAATCATGACAACCGTTTTCCCATTTGGCAAACCTTTCTTCAAAGATCTTCATGACTTTTGTCATTTTTATACTGCTCTGTATTAGACTGCACAATGAGAGAATCCAGATTATTCTCCTTTACATAAATGTCACCCCTTCCCCTAGGATGCTTTTCCATCACTGAGATGTTTTATCATGAGAAGTTCCTGCCCAGTATTTACTGGTTACTTTTCCCCAAAAGACTTCTTCTCCTACTATATAGGCAGAGAAGCATACCCTGAAAGCCATCACACTTGGTATCCTCTGTAGCTTTTCTTCCTATAGCTAAGCTCCTTTGTGGGCATCTGTAGGTCTGGCCTTCTCCTGCATAAGACATTTTCTTCCTTCCCAGGGGATCAGCTCACCAGCTTCTGGATCACACACACACAGCCTTAGGGCTTCTTGTTGAACCAAGTAGGTTTACAGCTGAGAGAAAAAATTACAGATCAGAGTGCCTCCAACTTTCTGAAACCTGATTTATATGCCTGTGTACCCCTAATACAAGGATCTATGGGGCTGTTGCTTTTTTGCAACACTCAGATGAGATTTCTGTTTTAAAATCTGTAAAGGTTTATGATGATTCTTTCCTATATCCTTCTTAATTCTCCAAGTGCCAGAATGAGATCTCACGACTGCATCAACATTTCTTGGTAGTTGTTTGCTTGGTTGTCTGTTTTTGGAGGAGGAGAAGAGGAGACTTCTACGTTTCCTCGATTTGCCTTTCTAGCCCCCATGTCTCACTTTAGTCATTGGGACAGGATATTAAAGTTACCCACGGGCTTCTTTATGAAAGCTCTTTAAAAAGAGAGGGCAGGGATAAAATCACTTGCTTCTGGCAATGGAGAGGGAAACAGAGTGTTTGCTGCACATACATCATCTCATTTAATCTCCCCAACAACCCTGTGAAGTACTTATAGACATTGTTATCTCCATTTGAGGTTCAGAGAAGTTCAGTGATTTCTTCACTCATGGAAAAGCCATTCATCAGTGTTTGAGGCAGAATCCAAACCCAGGTCGTTCCATGCCCAACTTGCTTTTCAGCATTCCATAGCATCTCCTCTGTTTTCTTGAAGCTCACAGTACTTGGAATGGATGATCTACAATACGTGGAAACATTCACAAATCCCCTTTCTCCTTTCTCATCCTATACACTTACCTGAACTATTTTTTATCTCGGTAGTTCAGAGCCATTGGCAGGAGCTATTCTACCTATTATGATACATTTTCTCAGGTCTAGTGACCATCCGTCTAACTCCACCCCTCCCCTTTTCATTCCTCTCACTCAGGACTTGCAGGGACCCAGGAGAACAAAACTCATATTCAGAACACAAAACCCCTCAGTTCTAGAAGCAATACAAAAAAATCCAAAACACTCTGGCCCAGAACAATGTTCTTTTCCCCAGGATTACTGTTCCCTTTTCATAACTGGTGATCAAATTAAGAATGCAATGTGAGGAAGAAAAGACTGGCAGAAAGGAAAATGCCAAAGATATCTTCCCCCTTCCCCATAAACAACCATCTAAAACTAGAAGATAAAGAAAGAAAAAAAAGGAAAGGGAGGAAAAACCAGAAGGGTTTGGCCCAATTTGCAAAATTAGTTCACTGAGGTTAAGAAAGGGTTGTTTTTAGTGGAGTTTCCTATTATTGAATTTAAAAATTCATCTGCTCAGGCAGAATCCATTTTGGCACCTTGTCACCCTGTCCCTCCCAGCATACAAGTATTGCTTTATGGCTGCATCTGAACTCCTAAGACAGGGTTAGATTTATGTAGAAGCCTCTGTGTGTGTGTGTGTGTGTGTATGTACATATACGCATATATACACACATACAAACAGTTGTACATACACATATATGTACACATATGTATAATATATACATATATGTAGCATATATCCACTTATATGATATAGTACAGTGGGCCCCACAAAACCTCTCCTCACCACATACATATGTACATACATACATACATATATACATACCCACATTGACCCTAGAAATTTGAGTGATAGGTGATAGATAAGTGGAGTTATTTGGATAGACAGCTGGTAGACATATAGGTAAATAGATACATACGTAGATGATACATAGGTACATAGATGACCAGATATAGAAATAGATAAATAAATGTCAAATACATACATAGACACATAGATGATTAGATAAATACATGCATACACACATGCATACATATATGTGTGTTTGTCCTTCATTCTTAAAACAGACCATGACATCAGGAAAATGATGACATGACTTGCAGTTAACTTTGATTTGAGTGAGGGAGGGCTGTGAAAGGTCACCAGCCTCACTTTCTCCTCAAGAGCAATCTGGGTCCAGTGGCCTGATATTCATCAGGACAACTAGAGATGGCCCAGGAGGAAATGGCGGACCCCGGACCTTTTAGGCTAAGGCCTTTTTAGGTTCTCCCTTTGAGTGAGGTAATATCCATTCAGTGAACAGGCCTCTTTAAGAAGTGAGTATATATGTACATACATACATACACACATACATAGACAGAGAGACAGAGAAAGTTTTCATTAAGTGCTTACTATGAGCCAGGAACTAAGGTAAGATGCCAGGAGTTTAGGATACAAATATGAGCAATCAAGTTAGTCCCTGCCCTCAAATTTCTTACATTTTAATGCAGGAAAGAAATACATAAAGTGGAAGAGGGATACAGCATATCAGCATGGTATGGAGATGACCAGAGATTTTCATGGGAACTTGGTTCCTAGCAACAGAAGGCGAGATTCAGCTGTCAGAGTCAGGAAACCCAGAGGTGGAAGGCAAGTTTGTAGTTAGTATGTGAATAGAGGGGGAGATATAGAGATGAAGTTAATGGCTAGAGTGTAGATTGCTTGGTGTGGAGATAGCTGCGGAGTAGTATGGAGCCCTGATTCCTAGCAAGAAAAAGCAACTGCCTAGCAGAACTGGGAACTCAGATTTAGTCGTGTTCCTTTAGCTTAAACTATTTATTCCTGTTAAAATATGCTAGACACTTAGCACTTCTACTGAGTCTTGAAGAAAGGGAACGGTTTCAACAAAGAGATAAAGGAAGTATTCATTCTAGCCATGGCAGGTAGGAAAAGGTAGTGTGAGAATGGGTTACAGCAGTGTTATAGAATTACCTAAAAATAGAGTTTGTGCAGGATAAATGATGTGAAACAAAAATTAAAAGAAAGGTTGGAGTTAGGTAATGGAAGGGTCTTGAATGTCAAATTCAGATTACATTTATTCTAACACAATGGAGAGTCATTGGAGTACATGGGTCTTAAGATTTCTGGATGGAGGGATCCTTAGAGATCACTTAATCCAAATCCTTCATTTTACAGATGAGAAAACTGAGACCCAAAGACCTGATTTGTCAAAGATAACAAGCAGCAGATCTGGAATTCATATCCAGATCTTCTTATTAAAAATCCAGTTTTCTTTAAGCAGATTTGTTCATCAGAATATTCTTTGGTAGAGATGTGGAATGACAGTTGGAAAGGGGAAAGATAACTGGCAGGAAGATAGTCAAGAGGCTTGTAGGTCAGGGAGAGGTGATAAAGGCATGATCTGTGGCGATATCAGTGAAAGGAAAATTAAAGGATCAATGTCTCAGGGATAGAATAAATAAGACTTGACAACTAAGTGAATATGAGAGATTAACTGGAAGTGTCAAAGATGGCTTTACAAAGTTTAATCCTGGGTGACTAGATGTATAGGGTTACCATCATTTATTTGTATCTCAGTTTAGATGAGTTGTGGAGCCTCATTCTGATAAGATTTAGATAGAGAAGAGGGAAAGGGATAGAGCGTGAAGATCCTGTATGTAGAAGGAGAACCTGGAAAGTCGTCAAAAGTAGACAAGGGAGCCAGGGGGCTGAGAGCCCTCAAAACAAACACCATCAACTTCATCTTTTTGCTAAATACCAACCTTTTCCATAGTATGATTGATCAACAGGAAGAACCTTTTGTCCCTCTTATTAATCAATCAAAAAATTTCCAGAGTTCAAAAGTAACTTAGAAGCCATCCAGTCTAAGATGTACATATGCCTATATATGTATATACAGGTACCTATATTCATGTATAGGTCCAACTTTCAAAGGATAGATTTGAACCATGAACCAGCACTAACCAAAAGGATAAAGTTCAATAATGTGAACACTGTTGATAGAATATATATATATATATGTATATATATATATATATATATAATTATACATCTCTATTTACCTGAAATATCCTTAACAAAGGATCATTCAGTCTTTGCTTAAGTACCTCCAAGGATGGCTCATGAACCACCCAAACAAATGAGAGAGAGAGAGAGAGAGAGAGAGAGACAGAGACAGAGACAGAGAGACAGAGAGACAGAGAGAGGGACAGAGACAGAAAGACAAAGAGACAGAGAGACAGAGAGAGAGAGAGCTGAATGGAATCTAACACCTTCATTTTATATATGAGAAAAACTAAGGCTCAGAGAATTGAATGCCGAAGGGATCCATCACACAAGAAAAGTTAATAACCCCTTCTCTAACCAATTCTCCTTCTGGTAAACCATTCTTTACAGACAACAGAAGACAAGGTTGCTCTCTAAGTAAATTCATAATAATAAGTTTGGAGTATATTTATCAGCTTCTAACATGGGGGTGGGGAGATAGAGAGAAGTTTTCTCTTAAGAATGTCAGCCTTGTCAAGCTTATAAGTGAGGGAATCTGAATGTGGCAGCCCCAGTCCATGGGAATGATTGATTATTTATTTATTTATGCAGTTGTATTAAGGTCAGTGTATTCATTTCACAATAGGTAAGGATGATTTCTGACATTTTCATAGGAAAGATTGATTGGCTTGTGTCCATTCTCCAAAATCACCATGCCAAGGGTCCATGGTAGAAGCAACCTAGAGAAAACTGTTTCTATCTCAAATGTACCTATCACCATTTTGGAAGGCATCTGGAGATACTGGAAAAAGACAGAAATATTAGCATAATGTGAATAATATCCAACACATATTTTTGTATCCCTAAATGCAATGCAACTGAGAAGCATTTCTGCTGAATTGTGTGTTGCATGAAAGTGGACAAAGCCTCTCAAATATAAAAAGAAGCCTCTCCAACCCTTTCTAGCTTACAAAAAACTCCTGGTCAGGGAAAATGGAAAAACCTTCGTACCAATACAAAGAAGAAATGTAACAAGAGGATGTTCATGGTAATTGATTCCATGATTGTCTTCTGCACTGGTTTCCTGGATAAATCCATAAAATAAATATGGCTCCAGATAAATGAAATGGTTCCTCTCAAGGATTAGATTTCTTGACCCTCACACACTGAAGGAGTTTAGGGCTTTGGAATGAATATGAGGTGACTGACCCAGAGTCTGTGATAAAAGAGTAAGCTTTGGAAGGGCCATAGAAATACATCTAATTCAACACCTACATTTTACAAATGAGAAAATTTAGACCCATGCAGGTCAAGTGACTTTCCCAAGGCCACATAATTGGTAATTATTCTGAGATTTGAACCCAGTTTTCCTGATTTCAGAACCAGTGCTATTTCTGCTATATCATGCCTATAGTTATAAAAATTTTAGGAGATGAGTTTTGGAAAGATCATAGGAACCAAGTGAAAGAACTCTTCAAAACTTTATTTTTCTGCTAGCATATTGCTAGAAAATGACAAAGATAGGGAAGACTATGCATAGATACAGGGAGTTGTTGACAATGATGGTCTATTAGTGATTCCTACTCTTATCACCTATTGATTCACACACACACATTAATACAATGTGCCATACTTTATGAATTATTGATACTTCACCACTACAGGGAGCAATAATTTCACTGGGGGTAGGAATTCCTTCCACTAACATAAATTGCAACATCTGTGACTTAGTGGATGGGTCTTTGAGAATTCCTGTAGCCAAAAAAATAATTAGCCTTGTGCCAAATTGGAAATCAATGAGTTTCTCTAACCTTAGGCTAATATTTGGACAACAAAGCATTAATTGTGTTGGCAGGCCCTACTTGAAGATTATACAGCACAGGATGACCTGCTAGACTTTATACTTCTTTATTACAGCTTTTCAGAAATCAGGGTCACCTCCACAATGTGATGAGGAAGTCTACAATGACTTGAGTGGAGGTTTATTGATATAAAGCTGTACACATTGAGCCAGGGAAAGTGTTTTCCTATAAAATAGTACTTCTTGATATTGACTACAGTTCTCATAATAACCTTAGTAGACCTTGTGTTAAATCTACTTGTTTAACTCAAAGAAGCTTCCAGCTTTTATCTTAACAGTGTCTTGCACATAGTAGGCAAGGAATAAATAAACGTTTGCTATTGAATTGGATCAACTCCTAAATTTATCTAAATTTATCAAAGTGCATTCTGGTTTGTGTCTGTTTAAAAATCATTTGGCAATAAAAAATAAAATAAAAATCATCTGGCATCAGAAAACTTCTGTTTAACTATTTAGATAGGAAATTCAAAGGTATTAAACCGCCATGAATGTGTGTCAGCACCATGGCCAGGGATAGCAGTAGAGAGTAGCAAATCCTCTGCCAGCTCCTTAGCCAAGTAAAAGGAGAGAGCTGCCTATGGGCAGGCTTCATGGTTATAACTTTACTAGCTTGTTGAAATGATGCATGATAAGAGATTTGCAGAAGAGGGATAGTTTGGGTTACTGCTAATAGTTTATGAAACTATCCACTATTGTGAAGCCTTTAAATAGAATTAGCTGTCAGAGGCATGTGTAGACTTCTCCTGAGACATAGAATGGATATGACTTACAGGTACATGTATATATATATATATATATATATATATATATATATATATATATTGCATTTCACATTATTGTGCTTTACAGATAGTGAGGTTTTTTTAGTTCACAACAACTTAAGAAAAATGATAGTGCAATGTAGTGATTCCTTTTATTTCTTCTCAAATTCATAGAGTTGCCACTTTAGACCTAGAAAGGAGCTGAGAGGATACCAAGTTTACCTGCTACATTTTGCATATGAAGAAACTAAGATGCAGAAAAAAGTGACTGATCCAGGATCACACAGGAAAGCTTCATACATACATAGGTACATACATACACACATATATACATGCATACATACACACATATTTATGTATATGTATATATGTATATGTGTATAGTGTGTATGTATATTTTTCAAAGAACTAATGCTTTCCTTGAGCCTATCTGCACAGCCTCCCTTCCCCTCCCAGAAAAATCCATAGGGTCATAAATTTAAGACTTAAAGGACTCTTTAAGTTCAATCCAATCATTTTATAAATGGGGGAACTGTAATGCAGGAAAGTTAAGTGACATGCCCCTGGGTCATACAACTAGTTAGGTGTCTAAGGTGGGTTTTGAATATAGGTTTTCATTTTCAAGTACAAGTATCTAAGTCTTCATCCCATCCACCAATTTCACCAGAGTGCATGGAAAAAAACTCATCACTGTACACAGCTTCTTGGTATACTATAACCATCTAAAAACCACCCTTGTTCTAGACTAGAGAGTTTCTCTTACTTAATCTAGTATATACTTCCTCAGATTTATCTAGAAATTGAGAACTAGATATCTTGACTATGTCCATGTAGCCCCAAAAGAGAGGGAAAAAACCAGTTATCATATTAATGTGGTCATGTGAGAAAGTGAACTGTTAGTTTGGAGCTCTAGCTGGAGAGTTGCAAGCTGGCAGTGACATTTCTTAAGGGGCTCTGGTCATGCTCACTTCACTCCCAGCTCAACACACTATTTGACTTCTCTACTTCTCCATTTTCCCAGCTTTCCTCTCCAGTTCACTTTTGTGTTTTTGTCTTCATCTAACATATGTAAATGTACTGAGGTCAAAGATTATATTGTTTCCTTGTATTTGCATCTTCAGTACTTAGCACAGTGCCTGGCACATAATAAGCTCTCTCTCTCTCTCTCTCTCTCTCTCTCTCTCTCTCTCTCTCTCTGTCTCTCTCTCTCTCTCTCTGTGTCTCTCTCCCTCTCTTCCTCCCTCCCACCCTTCCTCCCTTCCTTCTCCCTCCCTCCTTTAGAAAACCAGAATGTCTTTTGAGAAATGTTTTAATGGTGTTGCCAAATGAGCATTTATTAATTGCCTATTATGAGCCAGGCTCTGTGTTAAGGACGCAGGATACTAAAACAAGAGTAAAGCTGTCACTTAAGCTCAAGGAGTTTTTATTCTAATAGAGAAGACATAGTGTACATATGTACTCACATTATACATACATATGTAAGTATATAAGCATAAATATTTAACATGCCTGTCTATAAAAATCCATATGTAAGCATACAACATTTGCCTATGTACACATATATGGAATATGTACAAAATAGGTCCTGTCTTCAGTTCTATTCAAGCCTTACATCACCATAAAATTCTACTTGATTTTAATGATAAACAAAACACCCTTTTCTACCACCTCCCTCTGTAACCCATTCTAGCATTTAACAAGACCTGCTGTTTGGAAAGCCATTCTTGTAGCTAACCCAGACTTAGGTTGGCATCTGCATGCTCTACTCTCGATAGAAAATCTTTATTAATCCACTTCCAAAACTTGGAGAATATCCAACAATACCATCTCCATACGTTTTCAGATAGTTACTTCATTTAAATGTAGACATTTCCATTGAGGTAAGTGAAACAGGTTACTGGTCATGGGGATGATACCTGTTGAACCACTGCCCACAGAATCAGATCATAGCTAATGAGGCCCTTTTTGTTCAACAGCTTAAAGATAATGTTAACTGCTTCTCCCCTTCATTTTTTCCTACTCCTCCTCATCTTCCTCTTTCACTTCCTCCTCCTTGTCATCTTTTTCTGCTGCTCCTCCTCCTCCTCCTCCTTTTCCTCCTCTTCTCCTTCTTCTTCTTCTTCTTTCCTTTGTCCCTTTGGTAAAAAGTTTCCAAAATCATGCCTTAGATATTAATGAAATAACAATTCGTGTTGGAAGGTTCACTCCCAGTACATTTTATAGCTCAAGAACCCTTCTTGCCATAAAGAGAAGTCTCATGTATATTGATAGCCTTTTGTAACCTTGTCTTTTTTATAATTTAATAATAATTTTTAAAGCATTCATCAAAACATCTGCAGTCTTGCCTGATATTTTTCACTTTTATATCATGAGATACAGAAACAAATCAGCATAATCAGCTGGCACAGATATAGCAAGGTATTTTCCTGGAGTCTCAAGGTACTATGGTGATAGGCACTGTATAAACACACAGGTAGAGAGACATAAACTGTCAGTCTCTCAAGGGGAATATAAATATGAATGCCCAAAAAAATATGATATCAATTGTCTTAAGTGATATCAAGGCTTTCTTCATAGCTACAGCTCTGACAGCATTCCACTCCCATTGTAACCAGGAACAAAGGGACTTAGGAATAAGAAATAGGCAACCTAAATTAAGCCAGCATTTCCATCTTAATTTTACTATTCTGAATTTTAATAATCAACCTATTTAATGACTATTAGGGAAATAGAGAACTTTCAAAGGTCAAGAAATGACACAAAATAATACAGAATCACAGATTTTGAAGTAGAAGGGATATTAGAGTGCTTCTAATCCAAGCCTGTCACTTACTTCCTACTCCTCATTTTTCAGATAAGGATGCCAAAGCCCAGAGAAATTAAGTGTCTTGCCTACAGTCACACAGCTGGTGAGTTTCAGAGAGAAAGAATTTGAAATCAGGTTCTTTCATTAAATTCCAAGTCTTTCCACCTTTCACCATTGAACCCAACTCCCTTATCTTACAGATGAAAAAGTTGGGGTGCAGAGAGGATGAGCAATTTGTCCAAGTTCATATGGGTAAGTCACAGGGATGGGATTGATTCTAGGTCCTCTGATTCCAAATCCATAGCTGATTCTACTATAAAATTTTAATTCTAGGATCTTAACACCAATCAATAATATTTCATTGGGTCATTTTAGGGCAGCTAGGTGGTGCAATAGAGCAGCAGGCCTAGAGTAAGGAAAACTGATCTTCCTGAGCTCAAATCCAACCTCAGACATTTTCTATCTGTGTGACCTTGGTCAGGTTGCTTAATCCTGTTTGCCTCAACTTTCTCATCTATAAAAATGGGCTAGAGAAGGAAATGGCAAACCACTCCAGGATCTTTGCCAAGAAAATTCCAAATGGGGTCATGAAGAGTCGGAAGCAACCAAAATGATGGAACAGCAACAAAAATGTATGCATTCATATACATACACACGTTACACTTACACACATATGTTACATATACATACATACATACGTTTCATATACACATAGATTGTTATGAACCCATTTGTCAGTCTGATATGTGTGTATATGTGTATATATACACATACATACACATATGCATATATTTTAGAGTAATTGGTTTCTTTTCCAACCCTTTATATTTTATTTTAGGCATTTAAAATTATTATTATTCTGATATAGGGTCCAAAAGCTTCATTGGGTTGAGAAAGGAGTTTAAGACACAATTATTTTTAGCCCTAAGGTTTAAGTTGCATACAGACTTTACCATTTCCTAAAAACTACCTGGGTTTCCTAAGAGTGTGTCTTGATTTCTTCTCTTTCAATCTGGCTCTGGGATTTCATAGGTTTCAGAATTCCAGGTAAGGAAACTCTCCTCCAATGCATACTTGCATTTCCTCTGAATATGATCCTCTCTGGGATGCTGAGGATTCAAAAACCTTTTCCATGGTCACATAGCTGATATGTGCCAGGAGCAAGACTTCAACCCAGGCCTTCCTGATTCCCAGCTGACTGTCTATCCAGGATGTCATGCCTCACACAACGCATATTTAGTTTACTAAGAGAAATACCCCTTGTCTAATGTTGCTACAGTTGAATTATGCATCCTCTTTCTAAATAATGAAGGAATTTAGGTAGATTCCCCAAACTCTGGGGTGCCAGTTTTCTCTTTAATTTTAATTCTGTCTTGTTTTCCTTTGTCCCAAGCAGCACAATTTCCTTTCCCCTTGTCTGAGCTTCTACATGAGAGCAAGATGCTCTGCCATCAAGCCTCATATCTTGACAGTGTTTTCCAACACAGTGTGAGAATTTTTTCATTTTGCCAGGCCCTTGAGATCAGCTCCAGCCCTTGTATGTAGGAATTTTTTTAAGACAGCAGAAGTGGATAAGAGCAGCTACCCAACACACCGAGGAGGAAGATGTGCATGTTTTGCTATCCATGGCATCAGCCTCCCTGAAGCTTAGTGCCACAATCGCTTGTTCTTTGGGACTCAGCTTGATCTTGTGGAAATGAGGAATGTTCCATCTTCTGAGCTCTGGGATGGGGCTGTACCATCAGCCAGTGAGCTCTGGGGGCCCATCAAAAAAAGAAACAAGAGACCGAACCTGCTTTAATTACAATAGTGGAACCCTCTGGAATAGAATTTCTGACAAGGTCTGAGAGCTACAATCATCTCTTTCCTGGTCCATTTAAAAACTAAAATGCTGTGACTTTTTAATGTATTAAATAACACCCTCCGTAGTCACTAGGACCATTTTCTGCCTGGGTGATAATGATGGGCAGGTACTACTGTTTTGCTTTTTCTCTGCCAAAGTATCAATCCATTTAAGGCAAGTGAACTATGGAAATAAGGAATAAAAGAGAAAGCTGCAATCTAAAGCCAATGTTGTCTTAAGTACAAATTGTTCAAATTAGATGGAGGCAGTAGAGGTAATTACACTATTGCATAGGTGAGTCATATTTTTAAAAATAATAAACCTTACATTTTCTTTGTGTCATGGGCACTACACATAGCAGGTATGAGCAGTCTCTGAAAATATTATGAATAATAACTTCACTGGGCTTGCGAGTCAGGAACACCTTAGTTCAAATACTGCCTCAGACCTTAACAAGCTCTGTGACCCCACTTAATCTCTCTGCCTAAATTTCCTCAGTTGTAAAATGAATACCTTCTGAAGTCCCCTCTAATTCTGTCTATGACCTAGCTAACATTTATATAAACCTTCAATGTCTGGAAAACCCTGGCAATCCCCTTATTCCTGTGGCCATCTCACTCTAGAATGTCCTTCCATCCCTGTGGTGAATATCACTTCTCCCATTGGTGAGACTTTCCTGGGACCTCCATTTTGGGAGAAGTCCAAGTTAACTCTCCTTTATACCTTTCCTAGTTTGCTTCTTTCTGCACTTTGCCACCAAGTCCCTACTTAGGTACCTTCTTCTCTAAGTCCTTTCAACTCCTGCTTGCCATATTAAAATGTAAACCCCTTGTGGGCAAGGATGTCTTTCTTTTGTTATTATGTGTACCCCTAGCACTTAGCATAATGCCCGGGATGCAAACTGTTGGCAAAGCTTGTTGATTGAAAAAAATGGGTCTAACTTGTCATTAGTCTACTTAGAAAATATCAGTGGCTCCCTATTACTTCCTGGAACAAATTTAAGACACTTTTTGAGCTTATAAAATCATTCCTATGCTGGTCCTCTTTTACCTTTCCCGTCTTTTGGTACTTTAATTACTTTCACATATTCTAAGAGTCAACCACACTGGCTTTCTTGCTGTTCCTTGCACATAACACTTTATCGTCCAAGCCCAAGTTGGTTGGATTTGGTTTTGGTTTTTTTCCACTGCTCCATGCCTGAAATATACTCTCTTCTTTTCCTCTACCCCCCCTCTTCCTTCAGGACTAAGTTGGAATCCCATCTTCTACAAGAGGACTTTTCTGGGTGCCTCCAAACCCCACTGCCTTCACTTTTATTTTTCCTTACAATATGTACACTGTTGCTCGAATGTTTTCTCTTCCCATTAGAATGGGAGTTCCTTGAGAGTAAGGACTATCTTTTTGCCTTTTTTTGCATCCCCCAGTCTTTAGCATAGTGCCTTACACAAAGTAAGTACTTAATTTTTTTTAAGTCAGTTTGTTGACTGACTTACTGACAACAACCCTCTGAGGTATAGGATACTCTTATGACCATTTTACAGATGAGCAAACTGAGATGGTCACACAGCTAATAAATGTCTGACTCACAATGCAAACTTAGATCTTCCTACCTCCAAGTCTCATGCTCTATCCACTTTGCTTCCTAGTTGCCTCCATGATGGCGAAAGATGACTTGCATACAAGAAGTCAGGCGGAAAGCATTCATAGCATATGTGAACAGAAAAGTAGGATGACTGGTATATATGGAGACTGAAAGATGCCAGAACATAGAGGCAGTGTTGTAGTGATGTGGAGACAAAAGTGCCCTATGAGTTAAAAAATAATATTAAGAGTTGCTTTCTCAGTACCTTGAGAGGTCCTCCTGAGCCTGAGAGCATTCTAAAGTAAGCTTCCCCCTTATCCTGGACCATTTGTAATACCATAAAACTTTCCCCTTATCCGGGGCCATAAAACTTCCTTGTCACCCCTCCATCTAGGGTTATAAAATTTCCCATCTCCCTTATCTTGTGTCATCTATCTTCCTCATCCTGTCCCTAAATCTCCAACCTCCCATTAGAGACCCTAAAATTGCATCATCATCCTACAGGCTGTGCAGCTTTCTTTGTATTTAAGTCTGGTCCTTGTCTTATATCAATACCTTTGTTTAGCTCCTTGCTAAGTCTCAGGCCCGAATGCTTTTGCATTAATAAATCTCCCTTTGGCTAAAGATTGAATTCTTTCAAAACTGAGCCAGGTCTCCCAATTCTGACCCTTGACAGTAGTGTGCAGAGATCTGGATTGGAATCCGAGAACTTGGGTTCATATGCTGCCTTTGATGCATATTACTCATGTAACTTTACACAGACCTCAGAACCTCCATGGTCCTTAATTTCCTCATCTGTAAAATGAGGGGGATAAAGTAGATGGTACTCTGATACATCTTCTAATACATACATGATACATCTTCCAGTATCAGATAAGTGAGTCTATGAGCAGCCCCTATGTCACAATGGTAGCCACAGAATCTTTTATCCTGGGAACAGTATAAAATCCCCTGTAGATTGGGTGAACCATAGATTACAAGAGGAAAGAAACCTTTGGACTAATCTACTTTAGTCCCTCATTTTATAGATAAAGAATCTAAGGTCTCAGGTCAAAGTAGACAAAGTGGGAGAGCTGGGATTAGAAATCAGGTCTTCTACCTCAAAATCCAATGTTCTTCCTATGCCACAATTTCTCCTTCCCTCTCTGGAGGAGTTATGGATGGGAGTAGACAAGAAGTATTTGAAAAGAGCACTGATGACAGGAGTACCCATTCTGATGAGACTGTGGACCTAGCAAGGTTTCTAAGTAAAGTCAAAGTATTCCATTGAATATATTGAGATGTTTGGTAGTTGGTTTGCTGGCCTTTTGTTTCTATGCTTCTTGGCATACTAGCAGAAGGATAAACATATTAGCAAGAAACCTTAAAAATAAACTAGGAATTGAAATCCAGAGCTAATAGGAGTGTGTCCAGTAGCTCTAGGATGCTCCAGGATGACTTAGAAGGTGAGCTGCCAGTGTGTGATTATTGTGTTGTATTGTGGGAAACAAGGCAAAAAAGGAACATTGGTATTATTCCTGGCTTAGACTTCAGCAAAATTAGTCATCATTTTATCCTGCTGAAGACAATGAGTGAACAGAAATGCTTATAACAGGGGCATTCTGCTAGCCACCATATCACTTTTGAATAAAATCTTTGTTTTCCCAGTGACATTTCAACCCTGAGGGATCCTCTGTGGCTGGTCTTGGATAAGAAGCAATTCAATATAAGTAATCAATATGCAAAATTTCCCCAGACACAAAAGGGGACCACTAACTGCTTTCTGGTGTTTGCAAGGAAAAGCAGGACGAAAATGATACCAATGTTTAAAAAAAGGAAAAGCTAATGTTTCAGTAGAGATCACCATTCTATTGTACACTGATGAAATCTGGTTTTAGCCTGAACAATGAATGTTCCCAACAATTACAGTTCCCATAAATCCAAAGGGAAATCAGAGGCAACAGCTTTTAGGTATAACAGCAGCTACTGGTGGTTATGTCTACGTAATGGGGGAACAAGTGGATAAAAGGTGAAAAGTTCAGAGAGAAAGAATGAGAAAAAGGAAGATACGGAAGTAGGAAGAGAGAGACAGAGAATAAGAAATAGAGACAGAGACATACATACAGAGAATTATTTCTGCTGAATTCTTGAGGTATACCTAGGGAAAAACGGGGTCTTGCCAATGGTCACCAAATTTAGAGGGTGTCTATAAGCAACTTTCTATTGTTCAAAAGCATAGAATAGCACAGTTTAGTGCCTAGTTAGCAAGAACAATTAGTACCAATAGAAAACTACCAAATTAAAAACAAGCATGAGCTCATCTCTACCCTAATTCCTGTTCCAGTTTACAATAGCAATGGTCGTATCTTGGGTATCCTCTCTCCAAGAATAAAGGGTGTGGTCTATAACACTTGAGTCAGGCATGATTTTTGTCATTTTCCCTACAAACAGAAATTCCTAGTTAGTTCTCTGATGAGTTGACAGAAAAAAATTAATAAGACCATTTGTTGAAAGATGGCTTTCATTACTGCCTATTTTGAATATGTGATTTTCAATTAGAGGAATAAGGTATAAGAAGACTGGAAATGTATGAAGGTTTTTAAAAGCCAAATAAATGAGTTTATATTTGATACTGAAGGTAATAGGGAGCCATTGAAGTTTGTTGAATTAGGGTATGGGTGACATGTTTAGACCATACTGCCAGCTGAGTGGAGGATAAACGAGAATGGGGAGAGATCTGAAGTAAGACCAACTAACAGGCTATTGCAGTAGTTCTGGGATGAGGTGATAAAGATCTGCACCAGAGTGATAGCAGCACTTTCTCCACAACTCCAGTCTTAGAGAATTTCCCAAAGCACAAAGCTAAGGGACTTGCCCAAAGTCACAAGTCAGTATGTGGCAGAGGTAGTACTTGAATCCGGGGCATCCTGACTGCAACATAAATTCCATATTAACTATACAACTGTGCCTTGAATTTCCTATGGTAGTAACAAAATTAGCAGGGAGGATGTAGGACATAGATGCTAGGGAACTGATCTCAAGGCAGGAAGACTGGAGTATACATTCTGCTTGTATTTTCAAACTCACTGAACCAAGTGTGAGCACACACACACACACACACACACACACACACACACACACACACACACACACCTCTGTTTCCTGCCAGGAGCCATATTAAATGTTTCAAATAGTCAGTGAAATATTTATAACATTCCCAACTCCATTCCATCCCATTCAACTTAATTTGAATCAACAACTTTTTTTGGTAATTGTTTAGTCATTTCAGTCCTGTTTGACTCTTTGTGACCACATTTGGAGTTTTCTTGTCAAAGATACTGAAGTGGTTCACCATTTCCTTCTCTAGATGACTAACTGAGGCAAGCAGGGTTACGTAACTTGCCCAGAGTCACACGGCCAGATTTGAACTCATGAAGAAAAGTCTTCCTGATTGCAGTCAGTTCCAGCACTCTATCCACTCTGCTCCAACAAAATATTATTAAGCCTATATTACTCGCTAAGCACTGTGCTATTCACTGGAGATCTGTGGGCAAAAAAAAAAAATATGAAGTAGTCCCTGTCCTCAGGGAGATTAAACTCAGAAATGGTCAGATTGCTAACAGGAGAGGAAGGCGTGGCAGTCTAGAAGAGACCATTCCCAAATTCTCTAAGCAGCTACCTGAATCAATCTTGGTTCAGGAACGCCTAGGGAGAAAACACTAAGCCACCCAAGGCACCTCAGTCAGATGAAAATGATTTTCTTTCTTGTCTGATTGGCCATGAAAATACTGAAGAAAGAAGTTTGAAGGGTCCTGGAAAAGAAACCAGTAAATATGGCAATGATTTAAAGTAGAGAAGAAATGGTTATATTGCAGGAGACAAGACTAAGAGTGGGGGTGGGAAATGCTTTTGATCCATACCATTTAGGGTTTTCTCTTCCCAAATGAGCACAATTTCTTCAGTCAAGGTCAGTTAGTGTTAAAAGCAGTACGATGGCCTGCTGGCAGCATATCACTTATTTCTTATGTACTGGTATATTCAGAATGGGAAGATTATGCAATATGGAATTAGAATCTTCCCCAGCATCAGCATTTGTTCTGTTAACCTCTATAGTGCCTTTTAAGGAAAGCAGTCTGTGCAATCTCTCTCATACTCTCTTGGTTCAATCGAGATGGCATTTCTGTGAAAAGTGCCGTATTTTAAAAATTGTTATTTACTGAAATGTGAAAGTGGCGAATTGGAAAAGTTACCCCAAACTGTGTACCACTCTATGAGATTTACTGACATCATTGTCCTGCTTTGAAAAAATGAAACAGGGCTGCATATTCTATTTTCTCTCCTTCTAGGTTCTCCCACTTATTCTGCAAAGCTCTCTACTTGTCAAGAACCATCATTCTCAGATCTGGTTCTGAGATGGTAATTTTTTTTCTTTTTCATTTCAGATCTAGAATAGGGTAAAACTTGTTTTTCTATGTGAGTGAGTGAGGGGGACCCTGAATAAGATTAGAACAGCAGCACAGTGACAACAACAAGATTAGAACAACAACAGTGACCAACTTTGGTAGACTCAACTCTTCTCAGTAATACAATGATCTAAGACAATTCTGAAAGACTTATGATGGAAAAAGGTACCCATATCCAGAAAAAGAACTATGGAGTCTGAAGGCACACTGAAAGATACTATTTTCACTTTTTTTCCCTTTTGTTCTGACTCTTCTTTTTTTTCTGGCTCTTCTTTCACAAGACTGATAGGAAAATATGTTTAACATGATTGTACATGTAGAGCCTATATCAGATTGCGTGCCGTCTTGGGGAGGGAAGGAATTTGGAACTCAAAATCTTATAAAAGTGAATGTTGAAAATCAGAAACAAATAGATAGACAGACAAAGAAAAAAATATGTAAACAAACCAATATAAAGTGAGCAAGATTAGAAAGTCTGAGATTCTGGGTTGAGGAGGTCCAGATGAATGGAAAATTGCCACTTGAGTCCTTCCAAGGCAGATCACACGTAATAATAGTAGTAGTGTTCACAATAACAATAAGCTCAGTGAGCCTAAAGAAGATAATCTTACATTCCAACATTTTTATTCAATTACAAAAAGGAATCATTTTGCCAACCTATTCAATAGTCCACTTAAAATTTAAAATCCATGAACCTTAGTAGCATTTGTCTCAGGGTCATTTCTATCTGAACATCAAATAAGATAAGAGGAATTCTTTTTAATAACAATAAAAATGATAACCCACATGTCACTTTAACTCTCCAGGAGTAAGTTTCCTTCTCTACAAAATGAGGGGATTGTTAGTGGATTGTCTCTAAGGTCCTTTCTAGCTCTTGTCCCTATGACATCACTTGGCCTCAGTTTCCTCAATCATAAAATGAAGGACAGGGAGTAAAGGGGTGGAACACTTCTGAGGGCTCTGCATCGCCAACTATATAATCTTAGGATTTACAAAATATTCATAGAACATGTCTCATAGGGTTTTTGTGATACTAAAATGAGACTGAATAATGTGTGCACATCAATGGGTAGACCAGTATGATGAGGTTGTAGAGTGTGTGGAAGAAAGAATGACATAAGAAGCCTGGAAAAGTAGGAAGGGACCAGGCCATGAGCAGATACAAGTTCTTGAAGAGTATATATTTCATTCTGAAGGTACTAGGGAGGCTAAATGGACTAAATGGCCTCTAAGCTCCCTCCATTCTCTAAATCTAAACCCTTGTGATAAGTACAGTCAATGGTGCTGCCATTTTACAGATCCAGAAATTAACATGGAAAAGTTCATGGGCATTCCCAAAGTCACTCACAGAGTTAGTAGCACAGACACTATTTGAACGTGAGTGTTGGGATTCCAGCACCAGGCTCCAGACTGACTCTCTCCATAGCAGAGTGGCCACCTCGGCAACCATTCCATTTCTTGTAAGGCGTGTGTGGTAGAGTTTAGGAACCTGGCAAATCTTCATAGGGATGGGGCATATGAAAGTTGGATGTCCACAAATCCCATTTTTATTGTCCCAGCACTGCTAAATTGTCTCTATTTATATCACAAATCGTTCCTTCAGTTCTAAATGTCCTTTAAAAATTCAAAAGAACGCTTTGATTGGGACATTCCATTGGTACACAGAAAATGAGCCTGTAAATCATGTTTATGCTGTTATGATAGACTTGTGCTTTTTAAAAAATCCAAATTGCCTTTCTTTGTTGTTTCCTAAACACCATCTTGAAGTTATTTATTCCTATTGTTGAAAATAATTCATTACTGGTTGATTTCCCCCCAAAATTCTTGAGAACACAACACATATTTATGTGATTATTTACAAAGGAAAAGTCAGATTATTTTTTATTGGGGGTAAGTGAGGAGGACTTTGGGTTACTCACTAACATATTTTAGGCAAAACATCATGTCAAAATGAGAAGACTTCATCTTTTCTAGAACTTCTTTCTTAGCTATCATGAGACAAGATAGCAGAGAGGAAAGAAATAAGTTATCATCTCCACTTCCCAACACACACAGAGACACATATGCACATGCATATACATATGCATTTATTATATATAAACCCTGGGTAAGTTATTTAGGCTTTCTGAGGCTCAGTTATTTTTTTTTAATGAAAATGATAACATTTGCCCTAAGAAGCATTAAGAAATAATTAATGGGGGGTGCAGTTAGGTGGTGCAGTGAATGGAGCACTGACACTGGAGTCAGGAGGACCTGAGTTCAAATCTGGCCTCAGACACTTAGTACTTACTGGTTCTGTGACTTTGGGCAAGTCACTTAAACCCAATTGCCCTGCCTTCCCTCCTCCAAAAAAAAAAAAGAAATAATGAATAGGAAGACAGTAGCAGAGTCATAAGGTCATGACAGCTCAGATTTGACAAATCATGGCTGTTTGACCATTGGCAAATAATATAACCTCTCATTGTTACAGGTAGTCCTTAAGCTGTAGAAAAGTGGCTCATCTGTTCTGATTGAAGAAGTTTCCTCCCAGATCATTCCCTACACCAGTGAAATCACAGGTCAACTTCTCTCCCAAATACACACACACACACACACACACACACACACACACACACACACACACACACCACTTTGCCTGTATACCTCCTTAAAGGTGTCTTTATTACAAACTAAAAAAAGAAAAACAATCTTTCTCCCTCCCTAAATTTCCTGTCTTCCTCACTTCTTGGCTTATCATATGATCAAGATCCCAGGCATTCAGACGTGAAAGTCTGAAGTTCTCTTGTACTCTTCTCTCACTCTTATACCCACATCAATTCAGTTGCTAAGCCCCGTCTGATGACTCTCCCAAAGCAACATCTCATAAATACATCCCTTTCTTTCTCTTTAGCAGGCATGTATATCATGTCAGATGTTTACTAACTTTGATCTGGACTATTAAAAATGCATTGATCTCTTTTGTTTTTGCATTGCCTTTAATTCCAACTATATCCCTCTTCCTCTCCCTCTCTAGAGAACCATCCCTTGCCAATAATCAATAAATATATATTAAGATTCTAATACGTGTTGCGGGTGCTGTGCTAACAGTGTCTTTCTAACAAAGAGTAAACCAGAACGGGAGAAAAGGAAAGCAGTTCAGTAAAACCAATCAGCCCATAAACCAAGCCTAGAAGTATTTGCAGCGGTCCCCATTTCCGGAAAGCAGAAAGGGAGGGCTCACCTAGATCGCTGAAATAGCCTGCTAACGGAGCCCCTAACAGCACATTTCTCCCACTCCACTCTACCCTATGCACAAATGCTAGATAGGTCTCCCCTAATGCACAGCTCTGAGCATGTGCTGTGAATTGCTCCCACTGTCTATTGAATGTAGCCCAAAAGACTGGACTGGCATTCAGAAAACCCGATGCAATCTGTTTGCAACCTGATCTCACACTGCTGCCATCCATACTCCAGCCAAACCAGAACGCTTGTCATTTCCTGAATTGTGACTATCATGCCTCCTTCCTTGGCTCACGCTATGTCTTTCTACCAGGAATATCATCTCCCTTCATCGCTACTTGCTGAAATTCTACTCATCTTTCCTAGCTTAGTTTAGATACCTTCCTAATGCCTTCCTCATCTCATAACTGTGTGTCTAACAGCGCCAAGCACAGTTCTAGGCACATAGTAGGTATTTAACAACGTTTATTGAATGGCCGATTCGCTTACATATTTATATTGGTACTCTTAGATATAATATTGATCATATTCTCATTGGCATCATCATCATCATCTTTATTATTTTTTGGCAGATCTAACTAACAAAATTGTAAGCCACTTGAAGGCACAAGCAATGTCTTATTTGTTTTCCATTTTTCCCATTAGTCTCTAATTCTTTGCATTGTAGTATGGACTTAAAAACTGATTATTCACTTGAATCAACAAGGATTTATTAAATGACAATATATGCCAGGCATGGTGATAAGTACTTGGAATATAAGTACAAAGAATGAAGTGGCCTAGTGTTTATTAAAGTTTTTTGTAAAACTCTAAGGTTCAATAGGAATAACTAACATGGGTGCCTTTTCCCTTTGTCTTCCCTTACCTCAATCTCTGGCCTCCCAGACCCAGACTTCTGGGCAAGAAGAGCTCTATTATGCTTACCTTGGTTTGCGGAGCTGGGGATCACCAAATACAATCTTTCTGGTTGGCTAGAACCTCAGGTCTTAGTGTCTTCCTTGCCACTGTATCCTTGGGTCCTCTGGGTCTTACTATCTGTGCTATTACAATGCCTTCCAGATGCTCCGGCATTGCCTCTGGCATTGCAATGTTGATTCACCATAAAAGGAAATCTAGGCCTTCCCATCCACACTGGAACTGTACCTATAAGACGTTTGAGACTCCATTTTCCCTAGAGCAAAACACATTTATATACATTGTCTCTGCCTCTTACACCTTAAATATGAGTTCCTTGAGAGCAGAGACTGCATCATTTCTTCTGTTGGTTTTTCCATAACTGAACAGAGTGCTTGGGGCACAGTGAGTACTTAATAAATGCCTTTCCATTCATTCATTCATTTTTTCATTTACTCATTATATCCAGCATTCATATTTAAGTAGATAAAAGGTGAAACAAGTCAACATTTTATTTATTTTATCTACCACATTGGATCCCTTTGAAGAATTCTCCTTAAATCCCTTTTCATCCCCTGAAGGTGACTTTTTGTGACCAGAGGCTATGTCAGCCAAGTCCAAGTTCTTAGCAGGTCTGCCAGGCTGATGGTTCCAAGATTGCCCAAAGTAAGTTCAGAGATGCTCATCTCCAGAAACTTGGTCACAAGATAATGGAATTTTTAAAGTGACAACTTCTCAAAAAGGCCATCTTACAAAGTAAAGGAAGATTTTGATCTGTCTCAGAGAGAATGCATACAGCGATAAAATTGAATTCCACTTGTAGGCCTTCGCATTGATTGTTGTGCTAAGAATGCAATCTCCTTTCACTGCTACCTCTTAGAATCCTTAATTTCCTTCAAGGATCAGTTCTGTGCTCCACCCTACAATATGTTTTTTTGTGATTTCCCCTGATTTCTCTGTCTTACACCCTACAGTCAAACAATGCTGGTCTATTGACTCTTGCTCATATTCTTTTGTAGTGTCCTGGACTGCTTTCTTTCTCTCTCTTTCCTTCTCCCTTCTTCCCTCTCCCCTCACTCTCTTTCTATCACATCTTTTGGAATTCCTTCCTTCAAGATTCAGCTCAAATACCAGCTTCTGAAAGTAGCCTTTACAGTCCCCTCAACTGTAAATACTATCCCCTTACAATTACATTGTACTTCTGAATATATCTTGTATTTGCCTATATAGAAGTACATGTTTCCTCCTCTATTAGAATGCAGTGTCCTTGAGGGAAAGAACTATTTTTGTTTTCTTTGTGTCCCCAGAACTAGCAGTACATACTCAATATATTCTTGGCAATTGATTTCTGATTATTAGTACTTTCTCAACCTCCCCAAATTTCTATGCACACTCTTATATGTTTAAATGTTGTTATCCACTTAACATTTACAAATTGTGTGACTTTGGGAAAGTCACTTAACTCCAATTGCCTGGCCCTCCCCCTCTAAAACTTCAAAAAAAAAAGTTGTAACCCTCCATTAAAGGCATTTAGGTAGTGCAGTGGACAGAGCACCTGGCCAGGAGTCATGAAGAATTGAGTTCAAATGTGACCTCAGATACTTACTAGCTGTGTGACCTTGGACAAGTCACTTAACCTGTTTGCCTTAGTTTCCTCATCTGTAAAATGAGTTAGAGAAAGGAAAGATAAATAACTCCAGTATGTCTGTCAAAAAAATCCAAAATACGGTCATAAAGAATCAGACATGATTGAAAAAAAAATGACTGAACAAAAAAATCCTCCATTAGAACTTGAGCTCCTTGAGGAGAGGGCTGTTCAGTTTGTTATTGTACTCCCAACACCAATAACTAGCCAGGTGCCTTACGTACAATAAGCAATGAATAAATACGTGGCATATTGGCAAGAAATTCCAGATCTTTAAAGGATTGTGACCTACTATTTCACTGGATCTCTGATCTCATCCTTGTGGGTATTCACTCCCTTGGAAGTAATCACAACCATGCATTACTATCCTGTGCAATTTGTGTCTACACTCTTCCACATATTCTCCAGAAGAGCCTACTCAACATACTGGAGACCTCTCTCTACATTCTGTGAGTACCCAAAGGGGCAGACCTATCCAGCCTGCCTGTCTATAGAATGCTGCAGGAACATGGATTTAAAGCTGGAAGGAACTTAAAGGCTGATTAATCTAACACCTCATTTCCTACACAGAGATCCAGCCAAACTGACTTCTCTCTGTTGTACACACACAACACTCTATTTCCAGTTCCATTGCATTTGTATCGGCCATTGCCTATGCCTTAAATACACCCCTTCCCTATCTCTCCCTCATGGAGATGTTCTTCCTTTAGGATGAAGCCCAAGTCCTATCTTCTGCATGAAACCTTTCCTGAGCCTAAGCTACTAACACCCTCCCTTCCAAATGATCTTATGTTGAACTGCTTCTATATATTTCTATTTATTCACCTTATTTTTACTCTGTATGTCCTTGTCTTCCCCCATTAATTCATCATGTATAGAGATTGTTTCATCCTTTTGTAATGCCAAACAAAGGCAACTTCCAAGGCTTGGATTACCAGCATAGTAAACCCCATTTATTCAGCAAACATTCACAGAACAGAGAAAGTCAAAATACAGTGTAACTTGTTCCTTTAGCAAGTAAGTTCTCAATTCAA
>CM053581.1:413180681-413206215 GCA_028627135.1 Pseudochirops cupreus
AAGGGCCTTCTTTCCTCTTCACTCGAGGCAAGCCCTCAGCAATCTCAGTTCCTGGGGAGACAAGGCTCCACAAAGCCATACCAGTGTCCTCATCAAGTCACTCTCTGCCTGTAGAACAGTCCCAGAACCCGTGAAAACATCAGCAAGGCCCTCTTCCAGGATTTCTGTGCAGGTACCACAAGAAAATTGTCCTTCAGGGCTTCTGAACCAACAGCCAGGTTCCAGGACCTCTACAACAGCAGCACTGTCCTTCACCATCAGGTGAATCTGGCAAAACAACATCAAAACAGACAGACAAAATAGCAGCAATCACAGCCATGCCTCCTCAGTCCTTGGCAGTTCCGGGTGGCAGTTTCAGGTGGCAGTTCCAACGGGCTCTCAGCAGTCTTTCTCTCAGCAACTCAGGCTCCATGATACTGGCTACTGCTCTCCCAAAGTCCTTCTGGCCTCCTCTCAGCTTGGGCCTCTCTCCCAATTCACGGCTCCTCCCAGTTCAGCCCTCTCTCTTTATGTCAAGAAGTCCATCCCACAAGTGGGATTCACAAGCTCTGGGTTTTAACACTCAACCCAAAAACTAAGCCAATAACAGGGGCATCTCCAAATTCCATTACCAACACACCTTTGTACTTGTATTTCCAGAATCTGAAATGCAGAACATGCTTAGTAAATACTTGTGGATGGATGATGGATGGACTTTGTCAAAGATTACAGAGGTAATGAGTGGCATAACCATGATTTGCATTCAGGTTGTACAGGTCATAACATCATAGATTTAGAGATGGAGGGATCTTTTTTGGCTTTGTAGTCCAACCTCCTCACTTTACAATTGAGGAAACTGGGGCCAGAGAGGTTAAGGAACTTGCCCGTAGATCCTGAGGTGAGAGTAAGGTCTTGGACCCAGGTACTCTCATTTCAAATCTCATACTTTTTCCCTTGTACTACATCGTGGCCACACTCCCTTTTTGTTTCTACATTTCCTCATTGATATTCATCTGCTTTTTGTGTATATTTTTCTACTGGGCTTGAACTACAACTTGAATCCAGGTCTTTTTATTTCAAATCCCATACTCTCTCCCTTGGGCCATATTACAAGCACACAGTCTCTTTCTTTGTTCATGCATTCCTTCATTGATAGCCTTCTAAACTACTTCTTGTATATATTTCTTTACTGGACACTCACAAAAACCCTAGGAGGTAAAAAGTATTATATCTACCTTTTTTCAGATGAAAAGACTTTTATTGAAGAGACTCAGAGATATGGGTAAGATGGCATCCTTAGGTTCATCCAGTTAGTTAATAATTGCTGTGACAAAAATCTAGAACTGCCTTCTTCCCATTTCTCTCTACTATGTCACATGGCTCTGAGATCAGTCACCCTTCCCCAGATGCCCTTGTGTTTGAAGCATTTCCTCTCTTGAGGAGGCAGAAAATAAATCAATTTCTTCTTCCATATGTCCCTTCCCTGACCCTTTTCTTTTAATGAGGGAAGGGACTCCTCATTCAGGCTGAACATTCACTCTCTCTCCTGAGCTACCCACAATTCCCCTAGGCAAATCATGAAATCTTTGTCTTGGGCTCCTTTTAATTATTGCTCTGATGGGCTAATGACCAAACTGCCAGAGGGAAAGATTATCTGGACCAGGGTGCCAGTAGATGTACAAAGCATCTTGGACAAAGTAGTCAAGATCATTATTCATAATTGCTGTCCATCCATTTGGAGTTGGCACATATGCAATGGAAACCTACCTCCAGAAGGCCTTCATCAATCTGTTCACAGTGCTGAGATGCTCCCTTCAAATGGGAAATGCCTTTCATAGCCGAGTGGCCCAGGGAACTTGAACTTCTGCAGGTCAGCAGCTGCAAAGATAATTCATTTCTGGCTACAACCCTGGATCTGTCATCTTGTTCAGAGAATTGTTCATTTCCTGGATTGTAAGGTACTGCTTATCACAATTTCTGTGTGGTTATTGGTTGCATGGAGGTGATATCTTGTGCTGTTAAAAATAAGTCAGAACTGTACAAATATTCATAGAATCAGAGATGCAGAGAGAGAAGGGCCCTTGGAGGCTACTGAGGTCAATCCTATCATTTTACAGATGAAGAAACTGAGGCACAGAGAGGTTAATCCATTTGCCTTTACTGTTCGTGTGAGCCTGAACAAGGCCTTTGATGACTTCTCTCAGCTTCAGCTACCTCCTCTCTGAAACAAGAATAATAATAACAACACATAATACACAGGGTAGCTAGGAGGACAAAATAAAAGAATATTTGTAAAGTATTGTGCCAACCTTAAAGGGCTATATAACTACTAGCTATTATCACTACTACCTAGGTTTGCACAATTCGCAAAAGTTCAGGGTAGGATTAAAACTCAGGTCTTCCTGACTCCAAAGTCCACTTTACTAACCTATGTTCCTTATACTCCTACACCCCCTCCTTTACATTTATGCTTAAGCTGTTGCTTTTGAGACAAAGGCTCTAGATATTTTCTTGTCCTATTTTCTTGTCAAATATCCAAGTTGTCTATATATCCTCTGGAATTGTATACTTATTTTTTTTGTAGAGGGCAAGGCAAGGCAATTGGGATTAAGTGACTTGCCCAAGGTCATACAGCCAGTAACTGCGTCAAGTATCTGAGGCCAGATTTGAACTCAGGTCCTCCTTACTCCAGGCCCGTTGCTCTATTCACTGTACCACCTAGCTGCCCCTGTATATTTATTCTTTAAAGAGAAACATTATGTTTCAAAAAGAATAATCTCAGTTTTAGAGGCAGCTAGGAAGGTGGTAGAGTAAATAGAGCTGTGGGCCTGGATCCAGCCTCAGACACTTAGCAGTAGTATGATCTTGGGCAAGTCACTTAACCTCTATTTGCCTCAGGTTCCTCATCTGTAAAATGAGCTGGAGAAGGAAGTAGCAAACCACTCTAGTATCTCTGCCAAGAAAATGCCAAATGGGGTCACAGAATGAACAGCAATTATTAAGATTTTAGTTCTGGTTCCATGATCTTTGATTTATGAACAAATCACCCATTCTGAGCCTCATTCTCCTCCTCTGTATGTAACATTTCTCTTGCCATGTGGTCACTCTTCAGTGCCTCGGTGTTTGGGTACATCTATATTTGGGCCACCCATTCAAAGTCAGTGGAGAAAACCTCAGTTTGATTTCATGGCACGGAGTTTGTTAATCAGCCAGTCAACATACATTAAGTGACTACTATGTTTCAGGCACCGTGATAAGTCCGAGTGACACAAAAAGAGTCGAAAGACAATCTCTGCCCTCAAGGAACTCACAAACTAAGGAAGGAAGGAAGCCCGGCAGATGCTTTGGGAGTAAGGATGGGGGTGGGGGAGAGCCTAAAACATTAGCTACAAACATATAAGATACACGTTATCTAACCTATCTATCTGTCTTAGATTAGATATATGATAGACATACATGGGTATATATTAGTTAAATTATACATAATACATAATATATGTATATATAAGTACACATATCAATATATACATATATTAATAATATGCATACTAAGATATAAACACATAGTATGTATATCACAGATTTAAATCTGGAAGAGACCTTAGACAGAAGCTAATGAATCCAAGTCCCTCATTTTACAGATGAAGAAACCAAAACTGAAGTTCAAAGATTTTAAATGATTTGCCCAGGATCACATGGTAAATACATGTCTAGGTCATGATTCAAAGTTAGGACTTTGCGTCTCCAGGTCTGACACCCTAACCTATTATGCCCCCTAGCTACCTCTTGAAGATGGTGATTGACATCTTTATCTACCTACAAATAAGATTACAGACATATGTGTGTGTGTATGTATATATATATATATATATATACATACACACACATATGTCTGTAATCTTATATATGTGTATATATGTGTAATCTTATATATATGTATACATATATATGTATACACACATAAACTTTTACAACACTTTGTGTGTGTGTGTGTGTGTGTGTGTGTGTGTGTGTTGCCCAAGGACTAATGTCACTAAGCATGGAAAGATTTATTGCCTGTTGGGTATTTTTTCCCTCACAACATCTTCCAAATAGTTGTCTGTCATATTTTGGCCATGTGTGAAGAAAGATAGACCAAAAAGACTAAAAGATAGGGAGGCTGGCAGATGGATAGATAGATAGATAGATAGATAGACAGACAGACAGATAGAAAGATAGATGACAAAGAGAGATAAGAGACATTTTAGAATTTTAAAATTGCCTAAAATCGTGGTCAGTTTATAGATGAGTGTCCAGACAGCTAAGTCCTTCCAAACCTTACTCCTGTCTACTCCTCTGGCTAATTTTGCTGCTTTTAGCTATCTGAGGGCTATCTGACACTGCTTTAATTCCTTTTATGCATTTATGGGGCAGAAAGCTCATTCTCTGGCTGATAGTTCTTTTGTAAACAAGACTGACTCTTTTGTGCACTGTCAGGCAATAGTCAGCAATAAATAGGAAATTCCTATGATGAAGAGTAAAATTTATGGCATGGCTGGACTCAAAGGAGTTCCAACATTGATTCAGCTTTTCTCTGCTAGATTAGACCACCAACCTAAATCATCTTCTAGTTATCCAAGAGAGTATCTTACAATTATTGGGTTCTCTTTTTATTTTTTAGAAGTTAAAATCATTTGAAAAACTCTTATCAAATCCTCTGACACTTCATTAGTCTCAGTTAGATTACTTTAGACTTTGTTATGTTCTCCTGTAGACCAGCATTGTGAGGCATGTGTTTTCAAAGTCCTTTCAAATTATATGTTCTTTATAAATTTCTGCATAGACCTGGTAAAACATCTTGAATAGTTTTTCATCTTTGAAGAATTCTGAAATGTTTTTTGCACTCTAGCACAAAGCATTAAGTTTGGATTTTTGGCTAATGTACTTTAAATCCTGGAGATTTTTCCAATATACATTAGTAGGAGTTGATGGACCCATGTGTTGTTCAAGATGTGTTCTATCATTTTTATTTAGCAATATTTCCTTGTGTCTATGGATAGAGGTAGAGTGTCATAGTTGATAATAATCTGACCTAGTAACCACGAAGATCTGTGTTCAAGTCTTTCTACTGACATATATTGGTAGTATTAGCCTGAACAAGTCACTTAACATCTCAGTGTTCCTTCCAGGTAACTCTCAGAGACAGTAAGATATAGATCTACATTGATCTATTATCATTTAAATCACAGGTCAAGTTCTTTGTGAATATTTGAGAAAGAAAATTTGGTATAACAGATAATGAACCTGGCTTAACAAGTTGTGGTATATGAATGTAATGAAATACCATTGTGCTATAAGAAATGAGGAGCAGACAAACTGAATAATAAACTGGAGAGACTTACATAAACTGACACTGAGTGAGGAGAGCAGAACCAGGAGAACATTTACACAATTACAGACACATCGTATCTGTGATGACTAACTTTGATAGACTGGGCTCTTCTCAGTAATACAAGGTTAGAAGACAATTCCGAAGGACTCATGATGGAAAAGGTTATCCACATCTAGAGAAAGATTTATGGGATCTGAATGCAGATTGAAGCAAACTACTTGATCTCTCTCTTTTTCATTTTGTTTTGTTTTGTTCTTCCTTATTGTTCATTCCATTGGTTATAATTCTTCTTTATAACTTGACTAATGTTTAATGTGAAGGTATGTGCAAAACCTATATCAAATTACATGCTGCCATGGGGGAAAAATGGGAGGGGAGAAAGGCGGAGAGAAGATTTGGAACTCAAAAACTTGTGGAACTGAATGTTGCAAACTAAAAGTAAATAAATTTTTTAACAAATATTTTTAAAATGGATAATGAAACTGTCTTGGAGTCAGGAACACCTGAGTTCAAGTCATGGCTTTGACACAATTATGTAGTGATGAGCAAATCATTTACCTATTCAGCTCTATAGACAACTCTTCCACTAAGACTAAGTTGCCAAAGATTCATTGATCTGGGAGCTTCCACACTGAGAGTTCCTGACACTGGTTAAATCACAGATCTGAAACAAGCATGGGACCGCTGTAATACTTTTCATCTTCCCAGTTTTTAAAAGTTTATGAAACAATTTGACAGGCTTTAGCTCATTAATCCTCACAATGGTCCTGGGAGGAGGTATGGAGAGCAAATAGAAGCAATTATCTTGCTTTTATAGATGAGGAAACAGGTTCACAGAAGTAGTCACTTGATGAAAGTCACGTGACTAGTAAATGACCGGTTTTTAGAAGAATCCTAGAATCTCAGATCCAGAGCTAGAAGGCATCTCAGAGACCATCTAATCCCAAACCCTCATTTTACAAATGAGGAAACTGAGGAACAGGGACATCAAAGGACTTGCCTGAATTCACATAGATAATAAGTATGAGTTGGGATTTAAAACTAGAAAGTCTTAAGTTAAGAGCCAGTGATCAGTGACCACGCTGCCTCCAGCCCAGGTCTTCTGACTCCTTGCCCAACAATCCCTTCAGCAAATCCAAACTTATTTGGGTTATCTGCAGCACATGAAATTTAAATACAGGGCAGCCCAACAAAGACACAGCAGGTTAAGATATTTAGTTATTTCAGTCCTGCTGAATACCTGTAGGTCATTACAGTACCCATCATCCATTCCAGTGTTCGGAGCACATTTTTAAATAAGAAACAGTTGCTAAGGCAATACTTGTTTATGTGCCCCAGTTGGTGAGTCAGGTAGAAAAGTCAGGTATGATCCCTCCCTGTCAGGAGGTGAGCGTATCTTCACCCTCTTCCAGGCCAGTTAAGAAGACAAGTTTGATATCGGAAAAGCAGTTAACTCATATTTGCAAGTGCTAAATGTTCTCAGGCTTAACATAGTAACTTAAACACAGTAACAACACAGTAAAGATAATCATAATAATAGCAAGAATTTATAGCACTTACATACAGGAGGTAGGTTCTATTATTATTAAAACCCCCGTTTTATAGTTGGGCACATTGATTTTGAAGTGACTTGCCCAGGGTCCCAACTACAGGTCCAGCTCTCTCACTTATCCACCTATAACAATTTTGAAACTCTGATCAGTAAGTCAGTCCACAGGCATTTATTAAGCTCCTGCAATGTAACAGGTAATGTGCTAAGTACTGTGGATACAAAGAAAGGCAAAAGACAGTCCCTCCCCTGGAAAAGGTAATTTAGATGATTGAGCATTGACTAATAAATGACCAATCCACCTCCCAGCAGAGAAAAAAACCCGAAGGTGAAAAATGAGACGTACATTTTTCCACTTGGCAAATATGGAAATTTGTTAGATGACGAATTAGATGACAAATATTTGTTGAAAGGGAAAACTAGGTGGCACAGTAGATAAAACTTGGAATCAGGAACACTCATCTTCATGAGCTCAGATCTGGCCTCAGACACTTAGTATGTGTGACCCTGCGTGAGTCACTTAACCCTGTTTGCCTCAGTTTCCTCATCTGTAAAACATAGTGGAGAAGGAAATAGCAAATCACTCTAGTATCTTTACCAAGAAAACCCCAAATGGCGTCATGAAGAGTTAGATATGACTGAAACCACTAAACAACAACAATAAAATCTTTTGAAAGGGTTTTCCTTTTAATTTTTTTTCAGTGTTAGGGATGGGGGTGAAGAGGAGATAAAAGAGAGAGAAAACAATACCTGTATATTGAAAAATAATATGATTTAATTTTAACTAAAGGAAATGATATATTGTTTAGTTGTAGTTGAGAGTTGTATGTTGTTAAACTGCTAAAGAGAACAGTGTATTGTTAAACTTAGAAATGGGGCCCCAACTAAAGTCTAGCAGCAGATCAAGCACCAGGCCTGGAGTCAAGAAGACTCCTCTTCCTGAGTTCAAATCTGGCCTCAGACACTTGCTGGACGTGTGACCCTGGGTAAGTCACTTAACCCTTTTTGTCTAAGTTTCCTCATCTGTAGAATGAGCTGGAGAACGAAATGGCTAACTACTCCAGTATCTCTGCCAAGAAAACCCCAAATGGGGTTATGAAGAGTCAGACATGACTGAACAATGACAATGACAAATTTAGAAAGACAGATGATTAAGTTCAGGGAAAGATGATAGGATTTCAAGTTGAAGGGAACTTTAGAGAGTAGAAAGTAGTCTAGGTTTGAGATTCAAGTCTTAGGTTTGCTACTTATTATCTGTGTGACCTTGGGTACCCCTTGGCTTAACCCCTTTGGTCTTTAACTTCTTTAGCTCCAAAATGAAGAAGTTAGAAAGGACGAACTCTCGAAGACCCTTCCCAGCTCTAAATCAATCATTCTGTGCTCTCTTAGTCCCATCTTCTTGTTTTACAAATGAGGAAACTGAGACCCTGACAAGGTAAGGAATTGAGGTTAAGTAGTCAAGCTTTGAGCTCAATGGGGTTACTACAACAGGAAGATTGAGGGAGAAAGTGATATACTGAGTGGTCCCCATGCTGAGTCAGAATCTCTCAGATACAGTCAGAAGGTAAGGATTTCACTATTCCTTACTTTTTCATCATCTCAACTTTCATTTCCTAATTTTGTGAGCAAAATTCACATTATTGATTCTCCATGGAAAATGTCAACATGCCATAAATAGGGATGATAAGGGGTTTTTGTTTTATTCTGTTTTATTTGTGAAAAGTTAGAGCAAGCCTCCTTGTGTCTGGTTTGCATAAGAGAATTTCAAATTATTCAAATATGATCCATCTGATTTCATATGACACACTACTTTTTTCATACTTTGATACATTTTAACAGTTGATACATACCTTTTCTCCTCCTTCAGATAAATAATACTCATTAATACATGATTCTTTTGCTAAAATTCCTTTGGTATTTAAGGATCATCTATTAAGATGTCTACAAAGGCATAGAAGGATTGCAATCTGCCTGGGTGGGAAGGAGGCTCCATATCTATGAAATCAGGTAACCTTGAAATATTAACATATTAGGAAACAGATAGTACTCCATCCCAGGCACTTTTCTAGTCACTGACTTGCTGCATGTTGGCCTCTTGGTTCCTTTATTGCTGTTTCATTATTGTTGTTTGGTTGTCTTTTAGTCATGTCCTACTCTTTGTGACCCCATTTGGGGTTTTCTTGGCAATGATGCTGGAGTGGTTTGCCATTTCCTTCTCCAGCTCATTTTACAGATGAAGAAACTGAGGCAAACAGAGTTAAGTCACTTGCCTAGGGTCATACAGCTAGTAAGTGTCTAAGGCCAGATTTGAACTCAGGAAGATGAGTCTCCCTGATTCAAAGCCCAGTGCTCCGTACTATGGTGCCACCTAGTTTCCAACAAAGACAAGCAATCATTCCTTCTTTTATGACTCCCTAGTTTCTTCCTTACTTTGAGAATCAATGTGGTACAATGGGGAAATGGCCACGGAATCAGAGCAACTGCATTCAAACTCCAGTTTTCCTACTTTTGGTGTATGCAACCTTGGGAAAGTCACTTAACTTCCGATGGCCTATAAAGTCACCTTACAGTTACAGATCTATGATCTTCTGGCATCCCCAGGTGGTAAATGAAGAAAATAGTCAAATGATGGTCTCTGTGGTTCTCTGCAGCTATAAATCTATGATTATATGGGCCTCCATTTCCTCATTTGTAAAGTGAACAGGTTAGACTTGGTCTCTGAAGCCTCTTACAGGTATTTATTTATGCTCCCTCAATAGGAGTATTCTCCAAGCAAAGGAGTATTCTCCCCTTTCTCTCTCTCTCTGTGCTCTCTTTCAGAAAAATGAATAATATCCCACACAGATATCTAAAACAAACCTTATTAAAACATAATATTTGGTTGCACCCAGCTGGACCTTGATCTCATGTCAAAGTAAAAGAACACAGCTACTAAAAATAGACCCCTGGGCACTTTTTAATTGGATAATGCACCGCCACATGTGCGGAGACTGGTTTCAGGCCCTCTCCTGATTTCATTTGCATAAATGTCCTAGCTTGAAGGTTTATTGATGTGAAAATTAAATGGGGAAAAATTTTAAAAAATATTGGGATATAATGAATCTTACAACTTTTTTACATCTTAAAAAGCTCTTTAAATATGTAGTATGTCTTTTGCTGCAGTAACTTCTTTTACATGATTTGGCATTAAATTTCCTAGATTTTGACAAATAGTCTTTGATTCTTCATGGTGAAACTATACTTTGAACACATTGTGTATTACTTGTGCTGTTGAAGAGTAGACTTTCCCCCCAAGTCTAACCTTGTGCAGTAGATAGCCTGCGGGATCTGGAATCAAGAAGATCTGAGACACTTACTAGCTCTGTGACCCGAAGCACTTTGCTTAACCCTGCTTGCCTCCGTTTCCTCATTTGTCAAGTGAGCTGGCAAAGGAAACGGCAAACTACTCCAATACCTTTGCCAGGAAAACCCCAAATGGGGTCCTGAAGAGTTGGACATGAATAATCAACAATAACAAAAAACCTTATTATACTTTATTGATTTTCAACGGGATTTAAATCAAGTGAGTCTCCACACCATTGAAGTACATTTTTCTCCATATAATCTTCCTTAACTTTTTATGATGCACAGCTTATGCTGTGCTATTACATTTTTATTTGGGAATTTCTTTGATTCTATAATAATTCTGCTTCTCAGTACATTAAGACATTTATTAACATTCATTATTCTCTTAATGGGGATAAGACTTTCAGGCCCATTAGATTGTAAAATTCACCCACTTTTGTATTTTGAAGATGCTCACATCTTATAGACTTACCCAAACTTCTGAGGGCAGTAGTTTTGGTAAAGTATTGAATGAAAAAGTGAATTTTGTCAAGAAATATTCCTTTTTTTCTAATCTTCAGTACCATAGTTTTGTGTTGTCTTGGTAGCTGCATGTACTTTTTCTTCATAGCAAAGAAAAGAAGTCATTAAGTCACTTAAACTCTTGATGCCCCAGGCAAATCTGTATGAGTGTGAGTTCCAGATATGATAGGGATTTGAGGACTGACTGTCATTTTGGGATTGGTAAGTCAGAGGGACAAGAATCATCCTCAGTAGCTATTTGGCACTATTGCTGTATTTGAGCCAAAAGATGGACTCGAGTCACACCTAGAAATTCTAAAAAACACACAGTCTCCAAGATACCAACTAAAAGGAAGGAGTAGGGAACTGCAAAAGCTGAGCAGCAGCAGCCACAGCAAAGGGAGATAGTATCTCATCCCATCCTGCCTGTGAGGTAGATGCTATTATTACCCTCGGTTTAGTTAAAGAAACTGAGACAGACAGAGTTTGAGTGATACTCAGTTATACCGTTAGTAAGTGTCTGAGACCAGGCTTGAACACAGTTTATCCTGACTCCAGAGAAAATACTGACCAGTATTAGATGAGGGAGTTACCTCATCTGGAAGTCTGCTGTAGTCAATGAAATTTCAGATGCAGTCCCTTTCCCTATCCACAAGAATAGCACAGGCTAATGAAGCAGAGAAAGGTCATGACCTGTTGTTTTGGAGGGGATGGCCACATCAGTGGGGAGTTAGTTGGTGCAGTGAATCAAGTGTCAGACTTGGCACTATCTTTCTGAATTCAAATCGGCTCTCAGACATTTACTAGTTGTGTGATCCTGAACAAGTCACTTAACCCTGATTGCCTCAGTTTCCTCATCTTTAAAATGAGCTGGAGAAGGAAATGGCAAACCATTCCAGCATCTTTGCCAGCAAAACCCCAACTGGGGCCATGAAGAGTCAGACATAACTGAAAAATGACTGAACAACAAAGCCCACATCAATGAGATAGCTGACAGCTAAAATATTAAAGTTCCAGTGGTGCTTTAGGATCTCCCAGCTAGCTAACGCCTCATGATATTTACCAGATCAGAAATCTTCCCAGATCTCTTATGCCTTAGTGATCATAAGATGTTTTCTGAGCCAGTTGCACTCAACAAATATTTACTAGACTCTAGCTGTGATACATACTATACAAGCTACTGAGAACAGAATGACAACAGCAATATATTCCTCTCCTCTCAAGAAACATGCATTCTATCAGTGCAGGGGTGGTTAAAATGGTACCAAGAACTCATATAAATAGGCCCAGTGCTGATCATCATTATAATTGTTATGCTTAATAGTTAAATTTAAATATGCAAATTGAAGAATATATAATAATGATAATAATTTACAAGAGGGAGAAAGTATTCAAAAGTAGGGGTCATCTTGGAAAGCTTCAAAGTGGTGGTGGCCATGAAGATCTGGGAGCCTTAAAGTCATATAAGGATTATAAGAAGTAGAGATAAAGAGGGAGTTCATTCCAGGCATGGGGTGCTTGGCAAGATATGGGAGATGACAACATCATAAACTTGAGTCAGGAAAGGACTACAAGTGATATATTGATTTTGGTGAACGGCTAGCAGTCTAGTTTGGGGTATTATGTTGGTGATGGGGAATCATAATAAATGGATGTATCCCCAACAACTAACCATGTTCATGCTAAGCTAGGATTATAAGGCTAGAAGGGACCTTAGGAGTTATTTAGTCCAACTCCTTCCTTTTATAGATGTCAAAACTGAGTCCCAGGGAAGAGAAATGACTTAGACTCAAAAATCTAGAGCTGGAATGAACCCAAGTGGTTCCCTGGTAGGATCCCTTTTTTATAGATGAGGAAATTGAACTAGCCTTGGTTCCACCAGAGAGGTGATATGGTTTCAGATCATAAGATCATATGAGTTGTAAGAGACTGCCTAGTCTTCCTAATTTTAACAAATGAGCAAACTGAGGTCCAGAGAAGGGAATTTACTTTGTCACAGTCACACAGGCAACCAGTGGCAGAGTTAGTTTAGAATTTTCTTCCTCTGATTTCATGAGCTATGGCACAGAAGGAATTTCAGAATAAGAATCCAATTCTATTTTGTTTTCCCTTCTCTCATCTCAACCTCCTTTTACAAATCTCATCTTGCAAGAAATATGGGCATCCCTCTTCTTGCCTGGGTTTGCCTCTCTCCCTTTTCTACTCAGGGGATCATTGCCTTGCTCTGAGAAAAGTTGAGCCATATCATTTCAACAAGCAGAATTCTATGGACTCAAATATTATATTGAATCCTCCGTGATGTTTTTTATTATCGGCTCAATTCCATCAGCTGTTCCAATCTCCAATATCCCTGTGGTTGCTTCATGGGCAGAGCTCCATCGCATGGGGTTTTTCCAGCCGAGCCAGCTCAGTGGGAGTGTGGAAATATGCCCCAGGGGTGTGAAGGAGTCTGCAAATTGAGCCCTGTAAGATCACATCACCTAACAACAAGATGGGCTGACAGCATGCCTCTAGCATGTCTGCACTCCAAGAGAAAGGGAAGCTCGGTAGGCAATGTGTTGTCTGACTAGCAGAGAGCTCATTCCCCACTGCTGTGAGCATGAACTCCTACTATAATTATAATGAAGTTATTCCATAAACATTATTACCATGTATTAAACATATGCAATACAGTTAAATAGCAGGGCCCCAAATAACAAGGGGACATTCACAAACATTAATATGTTCACTTCAACAAATAATTCCGTAAAAGTTTTATAAACAAAACTTCCCTTCAAAAAGATTCCAGAAGATGCTGGACCTAGGATAATTATCAGATCAACCATGATGCCAAAAAGATAACAGGAGAAAGCATAGAACTGTGAACATGAATACAAAATAAATTATATTTTAAGGTGTTCCTTTCAGATACTAAGCACAGTAAAAGCTTTCTTTCCTACCCTTCTTTAAAAAAAAAGTCTATAATTCTGGATACAGATTGAAGCATAGTTTTTTTAAAAACTTTGTTACTGTTGGGTTTTTTGGTTTATACTTTCTTTTGCAATATGGCTAATAGGCAAATGTTTTTCATACCTGCATATATATATATGCCATATATCAAATTGCTAGCTTTCTCAAGGCTAGAAGGGGAAGAAAAGGGGGAGAGAATATGGAACTCAAGGTTTTTAAAAAGAATGCTATTTTTTATTTACATGTAGTTAAGGAAAAAATAAAATTTAAATAAAAAAAATAAAATCCATAGCCCTTTGAATCAGGAAGACCTAGGTTCAAGTGTGACGTACTGACTGTGTGATTTTGTGATAATATGATTAATTAAAATTAATTGTGATTAACTTTAAATCATAAAGCAGTTGCTGATCACAGGCTAGCAGAGGGGAGCCAGTCTTTACTTGCACTACTAAATATTTATTGTATTTGCACCAATGAAATCATATCTGGATCAAAGAAAATAAAGGAGTTTTTAATTATTGGCACTACTGATCATGTATTTGATTTGGAATGTGGTGTATGGAAAAGAGTATTGGAATTGGGATAGGAAGAGGAAGGAAATTTAAGTTGGGTAAATCTTTAAGTAATTATTATCATTATTCAAGTGGATCTATCATTTTATTGATGTGAGCAGTCCCTCTAATGGGGTGAAACAAAATCCATCAAAAATCTTCATTGATGGACTATTGAATCCTTAGCCTGGCATGGAAAGCCCTCAGTGACATGACTTCTTCATCTGCTTCCTGTATTGTTTCATGTTAATTCTTTATCTACTCTCTCTTCCAGTCAAATACACTTGCAGAATGCAGCTTCCCACTCCTGTGGCTTTGCCCAGTAGAGCATTCTTACCTGAAATGCAGCCCTTCCTCACCTCCTCCCCATGGAATCCTTGGCTTTCTTCACAACAAAATTTAGGCACCATCTCCTACATGAGACCTTTCCTGGACATCCTCACCCAACCCACAATGTTTTTAGGTCCTTCCTTATGAAAACACTTTGTATATATTTTGGATAATCTATTTGCATGCTGTTTTCTCTGGTAGCATGGAAGTTCCTTGAAGCTAGGGACCATTTTGCTTTTGTCATTGTATTCAAAACATTTATCATGGTACTTTGCACAGAACTTCTATGAGTCAAGCACTGTACTAACTGCTTTACAAATATTATATTGTTTGATCCTTATAACAACCCTATGAAGTAGGTGCTATTATTATCGTTAACAGTTGTGGAAACTGAGGCAAACAGAAATTAATTTGCCTGTGATTACACAGCTAGTAAATGTGAGGTCAAATTAGAACTCAGGTCTTCCTGATTCTAGGCCCACGGCTCTATCCATTGAGTCAACTAGCTGTCTAACCTTAGGTCTTATTTACCCTCTCTGGGCTTCATTCTTCTCATTTGTAAAATGAGGGCGTTAACTCAGGGGTGGGGAATGTGTGGCCTCATGGCCCCTGGACCATAGTCTCTGAGGCCACATCCAGCTCTAAACCTATGATCCCTTTGGCTTCCAAAAGACATGACTTTCATAGGATTTTGGATTAAGAGCTTAGAGACATACAGTCCAACCCACTTCAGTTTTACAGATAGAGACTGAGGCCCTGAAATGGTAAGAGATTTGCCCTGAGTTACGTTGTTCCTAAGTTGCAAATATGACTCAAAATCACACTCCCAGTCCAATAGCGCGTTGCTTCTTGTCTTCAGTGAGTACCTGAGCCAGTGCTCAAAAACTCAGCAGAGGCATATTCTGATCAACCTTCCTCCTGTTGAAGATGAGAACACTGAGGCTCATGGAAAGAAAAAAGATTGCTGCCAGTATGGATAACTCAGTGACCAACTGTAAAATTAAATGCAGTAAAATTAAATAAAAGGAAGGCCGATGAAAAGCCATTTGATCCAGATGGCAAGAGACCATCAAGCAGATTGACAAATGCTATTTTGGGTTCCAAATCCAGAATAAAGACAGTCCATTACTTCTTGGGTAGAAATACCAGAAAGACAGGTTCTCAAAAGGCATGGACAGAAATGTGAGTGGGGAAATTAGCAAATGCTTAGGGAGAAGCTAATGATGAAGAAAAGGGGTTTTTGATTGTTTTCAATTACAAGAATCCTAAAGTGTGATTAAAGTCCAATTAACATTTGATAATTATAATTAAATATCAGTCAGTTAGCAGGTACCTACTATGGGCCAAAGACTGTGCTAAGTTCTGGGGATACAACAGAGATCACATGCCGTCTCATCTCCAACAGGGTATACAGACATACATACACAAAGATATATACATACATGTATACAGAAATACATATATGTATACACATGCATACATACATACACACATATACACACACAACACCAGGTTGTGAACCTGAGTAGCTAGAAGGATGGTGGTGACTTCAACAGTAATAGGTTTTTTGTCAGGGAATTTAGGGAGAAAGGAAAGGAGTATTTATTTATCAGTGTGTGTGTGTATACATATAGATATGTATATATACACATATATACATGTATGTATATATGTATGTATGTGTACAAACATATGTTTGACTATATAGATATGTGTATATGTATGTACGTATATGCTATCTCTCACTACTCCCCCTCATCTCCGATAGAAGGCAGCTACCTTGAGTGTGAGACCTCTGAGGGAGAGAGAGCCACCTTTGAGCAAGATAAACCTGTTTTCACATCCTATTACTGACACATTCTGGTGGTGTGACCCTGGATAAGCTACTTAACCTCTCTTGGCCTCATTTTCTTCATGTGAAAAATAGGGATAATAGCAACTATGTTATAGAGATATTGTGAAGATCAACTGAGAAAACATATATAAATGGTATCAATGTTGTTGTTGACAATGATGATGATTGGCCCACTGTTTTGTTATGATTCTCTTAGCTTTGTCTTCTACGAGTATTTTATGATTAAGAGTTAAAGGTGTCCTCTTGACTCATTCATTTGCATGGGCAGCACCATAGATGGAGCTCAGCAGCCCCAATTGAGAAGTAGATCTCCCACCACCCTAGTTTCCTCCTGTGTTTTTAAGACTCAGTTCTAGCAGGGAATCCACACTCTGTGGCAACCACACTGACCTGTCAGTGAGAGAACAGGTAAGGTGAGGTAGACAACCCTAGGCCAGGAAGATAGAGTTTGATACCGCACCCTACAGAACATACATACCCAGCACTAGTATCTTTTCAGAGCTCCAGTCCCAAATCACTATTTACCTTTTAAATATTTTGAACTGGATGTACTATATGTCTTTATTCCAATATGTCTACATTTAAAATCACTTCCTTTCTCCCTAAATTCCCTGACAAACAACCTATTTCTATTGAGGTCACCACCATCCTTCCAGGTACTCAAGTTCACAACCTGGTGTCATCTTCAATTCCCCACTCTCCCTCGCCCTTCATATCTAGTCTGATGCCAAATATTTGTGTTTTTACCTTTAAAACATTTCTCATGCACATCTCCTTCTCTTCACTTATATGGCTGCCAACCTAATTCTGGCCCTACTCATCTCTCACCTGCTTATTGCAACAGATTTCTAATTGGTCTTATTGCCTCAAGTCTCCAAACCATCCCACCTCAATCTATCCTCTATCCAGGTGCCAAAGGGAATTTCCTAATGTGTAGATCTGTCCATGATACCTCTCTACTCAAAAAAAACTCTAGTATTTCTTTATGACCTTCAGTGATATACATCGAAGCCTTTGTTTGATATTTAAATAACTGCACAAACTACTCCTTCTTGCCTTACTGATCTTACACTTTAATCCCCTCTACACACTGTAGGTGGCATAGTGGATATAGTACCAAGTCTGCAGTCAGGAAGACATTAATTCGAATCTGACCTCCTACACTTACTAGTTATGTGACCCTGGGCAAGTCACTTTACCTTGTTCATCTCAGTTTCCTCATCTGTAAAATGAGCTGGAGAAGGAAATGGCAAACCACTCCAATATCTTTGCCAAGAAAACCCCAAATGGGGTCATGAAGAGCTGGGCATGACTGAAACAACTAAACTTAAAAAAACAACAACACTATGTTGTCCTTTTCTGTCAGTTTCTCACATAGACCGCTCTATTGCCCATTTCACTTCCTTTGTACTTCTCATTCACCATCTTGGAATGTTCTTCTTCCGATCCTATACTTTTTCAAATGCCTGGCTTCCTTCTAGTCTAAGCTCAAATCCCATCCTCTACAGGAGCACTTTTCCAGTACTACAAGTCATTAATACAGTCTTCCTTCCAAGATTTTTGACCAGGTAAAGAGGACATTCTCTGCCTCAGTTCTTACTGGACCATCTCCAATCATCTGATGGATATATGGCCACTGGATCCAGATGGCTCTGGAGGAGAAGGTAAGGCTGGTGACTTTGCACAGCTCTCCCTCACTTAAATCCAATTCACTTGCATGTCATAGCATACTTCCCTGATGTCATGGTCCTCTTCAAGAATGAAGGACAAACAACAACAGCCTCCTGTCTACTATGTAATTCTGTAATGTAATCCTCTACTCCAATGCTCTACTCAGGACTTCCTGTACCAAGCACCAGCTCTTCATCTCAATCTTACTCTTGCTCTAGTATACATGCCTTAGAAGTACCCTCTGCACATGGGGCCTCATCTTCCTGATTGGATGGCATCCTCTCCAACCTCCATCTAAGGAGGGTCCCCAGGCTATCCACATCTCATTCCTCTCTGGGCTACACTCCTGAATTTTCTCTGCTATGCCCCCACACCTGGTACCTTCATCTCACCCTCACCCTCCTTTTTTGGCTTCCCTTTATGTGCTATCTTTCCACTATTAGAATGAAAACTTCTTGAAGGCTGGGATTATCTTTCTATTTATAGAAGATTAACCCTGTTCTTGGCACACTAGTAAATGCTTGTTGATGGACTGACTATATTTGTATCTTGCATGTACCAATTAATTTGAATGTTACCTCTCCTGGGAGAATATAACTTTGCCCAGGGCAAGGCCTGTTTCTTTCTATTCTTTAAATGGCACTTAGTACAGGATCTGGCATATTATAAGCATGTTAATAAGTGCTAATTGATTGATTAAAAATAAATACAAATTTATTTTGTGGATATGGGGGAGGACTGCAAACAATTTGGAAGTCAAATAAAGTCTTAGTGTAAGAATTGATACCTAAGCGTACTTTGAATGGATTTAAGGATGTTAAGAGGCACAGACTTGAGAAACATATAACGCATCGAAGCAGATAATCAGTGAAGAGAGAGAAAGGAGCCAGAGAAAGAGAGTTCATTGGATCCTAGATTCAAAGTTGGAAAAGCTCTCAGAGGCCATCAAATTCAACCCCACCCCTTTTAGAGATGGGGAAACTGAGGCACAGAGTTTAAGTGACTTGCCTAAAGTCACACAGGTCACACACACAGTAGAGCTAGAATGTGAAAACAGATCCTCTAAATACAAAATCCAGCATCCTGCCCATTACACTGATCTGTTCAAGGAGAATTTTTTTGGTTGTTTTTTTTTGTTTTTAATATATTCTCAATGTTCTCAGTAAAATAGGTGAGGTCATCCCATGAGATTCAGGTGGGAAAGCATCGAGTTGATGGTCTGAAAAAAGACTTGACACAGCAGCTCTGGGGAATGTGAGAGCAAGTCAATAAGAGGAAAGAGAGATTTGTGCAGCAATAGGAGTGCAATGGGAGTCATGCAACATAAATTTATCCTAGATTCAACCAGCATGATTTTGTGACTTCCTCCAGCAAGACTGAGCAGTGCCAGAGTAAGAGCAGAAGAGACAAACAGAAATTACCCAGGGCTGAGGGTAAGAAAGCTAAAAACAGTGCCAAATCATGACAACAAATGCTTGAGTGAGAAACTGGGCACTGTTGAAGTAACTGGTCACATTATTAAAAATGGAAAAAGAATGAAGAGAGGCTAAAACAAAATTGAAAGACTGGAAGACACAGTGGATTTAGAGTAAGAAGACAGAGGATTAAATATGGACTCTGCCACTCTACCTGTGTGACCTTAAGTAAATTACCTAACTTCTCTGGGCTTCATTTTCCTCCTCTGTAACATGTTGGGTTAGAAATTAGATAAACCTTGAAGTCCCTTCTAGCTCTAAATCTGTGGTCTGTGATGATTCAGTCAGTGATTCATCTTCATCCTCTGTGCTTTTGAAAAGGTTGTTTCCCACCTGGGATGTACTGGTAAATGTTTAACAACTGACTCTCATGGGCTTTTCAGGAAAAAAAAAAAGGTATACACTACACACTTATTTTTATTTTATTTCATTTCATTTATACGCATAATTAACATTTTCCCTAGCATTTTAAAAAATTTAGTCAATCAACAAAACAATAAATCAAGCCCTGTTTTGTCACATTTGTTGATTTCTCTGTTGTACGTGTTCATGCTGCAAATTGAACACGGGCTCTCAAGAGCCATTTGAATTGGCTCCAACAAACGCCTGTGACCCCCACCTCTACCCCATGCCTAGAAAGCTTTCCTTCCTCACCTTCAACTCATGGGATCCCTAATTCTCCTCAAGTTTCATTTGAAGAACCATTTCCTATAAGAAATCCTGTCTGGTTTTCCCACTAGTTTGTTCTCCCAAGACCCTTAATTTATTTTTTTGTTTATTTACCTGTATGGCTGTAGAGAGTGGAAAATATGCTGGATTTGGACTCAGAGGACCTATTTTCAGTTACCAGCCCTTATCCTCTTCAGACTCAATTTCTCACCTGTAAAATGTGGGAATTAAATTATGGCCTCCAAACCTCTTCCAGCTATAGGATCTCTGATCCTATGATTCTCCATTAATTATTTTTGTTGTTGCTGTTGTCATTCAGTCATGTCTGACTTCATGACCCCCTTTGGGATATTTGTGGCAAAGATACTGAAGTAGTTTGCCATTTCCTTCTGTAGGTCATTTTACAAATGAGGAAACTAAGGCAAGCAGGGTTAAGTGACTTGCCCAGGGTCACATAGCTAGTACGTGGCTAAGATGAGATTTGAACTCAGGAAGATGAGTCTTCCTGACACCAGGCCTGTATGTGCTATGGTACCACCTATCTACCCAAAGAACAAGCAAGGGTAAATTAAAGGAGTAGGGGCAAGCGTTTATGGAGAGAAAGTAGGAATTGAGAGTTCAGGATCTCAAAGGTGTAACAATTTTCATAGCTAGTGAACTATGTGACTGTCCTGAAGGGTGACTGAAATAGAGTAGAGAGGGAGAAACGCATTGCTGAGGGGCTCAAGACACTTTGAGGGCATAGTGCTCAAAGTGTGGTTAACACTGACATTGACATCTTTGAGGAGATCAGGGGCCAGACAGAAAAAGAAAAATGATGAACTTGTTACTTACATCATGGAACAAAGAAGAAGAGTGACCAGGAGGTCTGTAGATGACAGTGACAAGGATTGGAAGAGGATTCTGTGAATCCAGGGCACAGACTTCAAAAGTGAAAGGTGTAGTAGAGTAATCAGGTTAGAGCAAGGACCTGGAATTAGCACTGTCACATCAATAAGCATTTATTAAGTACTTACTATGCACCAGACACTGTACTAAGTTCTATGTAATACAAATACAAGTAGGAAAAAAGATAGTCCTTTCCCTCAAGGAGCTTAAGGTCTAATGGGAGAAGACAACAAATAAAAGGTAGTTAAAATGGGGTGAGAAAGTAGGAGAAAAGATGAAAGTACTCAGCATGGGGCCATTGCAGAGAAAGTCTGGGTGGATTATGGGTACAACCTGTAGAGGAATAAAGACATGGCTGTCTCCAAGGATATGCTGGAATCATCTTGAAGAGCTCTTAAAAGCGATTGTTAAAATTTCAGTGTGAGTATTTAAAGCTTGGAAATCAGCAAAGGCTACAAATCAGGTCTTGATTCATTACTTTGTTAATTGCTTATATTTAAGAAAGTGATAGAGATTGTACACCACCATGGGGGAGGGAGAGAAGGGAGGGGAGAAAATTTGAAACTCAAGGGATTGCGGAACTGAATCTTGTAAACTAAAAGTAAATAAGCAAATCAATGAAAAAAAAAAAGAATGATGGAGAAAGTATTATTAATATATCATTCATTTATTTTCCTCCTTTTTTGGAAAATAGCAGCCTCTCCCTCTGTTTTTCTGGTTTCTCTCAGAAGCTCCATTTTAAAGATGACACTAGAGACACAATTTGAATTTAGGAAATTACTGCATTTGTCTCATGTCTCAATACTAGGCAATCAAATTTTCAAGGTCAAGGACACTGCCTTAGTCATCTTTTAATCCAGCACAGTGCTTTGCATATAGTAGGCTTTCAACAGATGTTTGCATTATTTCAAGAGTTGAAAATTTTCCAAATCTTCCCCATCTGCTCATGGATACCTTAATATTGGTTCAAGAGTTTGAGCTTGCTTAAAATTCAAAGCCTGATAATACAAGTCCTGGAGTGGTAACATTTTCAATTGTCATCAGTCACTCATAGTTTAGCTTGAATGAGTTTTAGGGCTGAGAGTGGGTATTGATAGGATGAATCCTTGTAGATCCCTAGAAACTGGGGGAAGAGAACAAAGCAAGGGTGGAGGAATTTGCCTTCTACTTTATGATTTTGCCTAGAGCGGACGTTAGTCCTGAATCCAGTAAGCATGGGAACACAGAAGAATTCTCCCACCATTGCCAGTTACTACTCATTGGCCTAAGTTATTTTCCATCACTTTTGCCTCAGTAATTCCATTACTGTACATAGACATAGGATCAAATGAGATAATATTTGTAAAGTGCTTAGCACAGTGTCTGACATATAATAGTTGATTAATAAATGCATATTCTTTTCCCTTCTAATTACTACAGACCCAAAGAAGGTCAAGGTCAAAAACAAAGGCCCAATACCTGCCAAAACTGACCTCTCAGTGGAACTCTTGGTAGTTGTAAAGAACTGGAAACAAATTAGTTTCCCACCAGTTTCAGAAGGACTGGAGGAAAAAAAAATCTGTGATATAGAAATGTAATACAATAGTACTCTTTTTTACTGATAACTTTTTTTGAGGGTTATGTAAAGACAAAAGCAGATAGACTAATAGATTACAGAGATAAGATAAATGGATAGACAGATGAATATAGTCAGATATAGCTAAATAGACATAGATTGATAGATAGATAGATAGATACATGGATGGATGGATAGACAGACAGACAGACAGACAAATGGTAGCTGTGGGTCAAAGGCAACCATATTCACCAGATCCTAGAACTTTAGAACTGGAAGGAGCTTTAAATATCACCTAAACTCAGAGGTTCAAGAACAAAAAAAAACACCAGAATGAGTTACTGGCATTTTTAAATTACACCTATCATTCCATGGATGCAGGAAAAATAACTGATCAGGACTGGGAGAATCAAGGATGGGACTTTCAGGGCAGGTGGTGGCCTCATGGATCAGAATCCTAGTCCTTCTACATTTATTCAGTCTAGTGTTGTCTTTGAGCTGAGAAGGACAACTAAGAGTACTAGGGAGTGTTCCCTCGGTTGAATCTTATGTATCTATAACTTGGCAAGAAGTCCAAAGGGGTAAAAGACAGGATGCAGATGTCAGTCAGTCAATAAGCATTTTTTTAAGTGCTTACTGTGTGTGAAGCACTGTGCTGAGTGCTGCATGTATATACCAGCAGGGATTTAGCCAATGGCAATCTGAATGACATACCTACATAGCTAGTTTTTCTGTTTCTGATATTTCCTTCTGAAGTCAATTCATAGTATCATAGAATTGGAAGGGACTCAGAATTTAGCCCAACCTTGTCATTTTCCTTGTGAGGGAATGTACTTGCTCAAAGTCACACACATAATGGCACTCAGTGTTTGAACCCAGCTTGCCTGATTCCATATCAATTACTCTTCCCATTCTCTCTTTCTAAATGTCTTGCCCCAAGGTGATCCAGCTAGTTGCTCTGGTTCTCTGTTGTGGATGAATCAGTTTGATAAGTCCTTTATAGAACTTATTTCTCTAGAAGTCTCCAGCTCAGAGTATTGTGTTCAGTTCTGGGTGCCATAGTTGACCAAGGAGTTCAAACAACTGGAGAGAGTCCATACTGGTGAGAGGATATGAATTCACCTTTTGCAAGAATCATTTAAAGAGGGGCAGCTAGGTGGCACAGTGAATAGAACACCGGCCCTGGAGTCAGGAGGACCTGAGTTCAAATCTGACCTCAGACACCTGACACACTTACTAGCCATGTGACCTTGGGCAAGTCACTTAACTCTAATTGTCCCCAAAAAAAGCAAAAAAAAAAATCATTTAAAGAGATTGATGTTAGTTAGCCTGCAGCAGAGAGAATTCAAACATGATAGTTATCTTTAAGAATTTGAAGAAAAGTCAATGGAAGGGGTATTAGATTTGCTCTGCTTGGCCCCAGAGGACAGAGACAAGAAGCAATGGATGGAATATGCAAAGAGGCAACTTTAAGATTAATATAAAGAAAATCTTCCTAACAATGAGAACAATCCCAATGGGAAAAGAGAAGCCTCTGGACATAGTGGGCTCTCCTTCACTAGATATCTATGAGTCAGAAACCAGATTATCACTTGTAAAGTCCTTTGTAGAGGAGAATCAGCTTCATGTATATGTTAGACTGAATGGTCACTAAAGTCACTTCCCAATACTAAAATTCTATGAACATGGGATTCCTGAATGAAGTCTGTAGGCCAGATATGATCAAAACTTATACCATTTCAAGGGTGGGAAGAACCAAACTGAAATCTCACATTAGATAGTAACTAGCTGTGTGATGCTGTACAAATCACCTTCTATGTGCCTCGGTTTCCTCATCTATACAATTGGGATTATAATAGCACCTACCTTGCAGGAGTGTTGCAAGGATAAAACAAGACCAAATTTGCAAAGTGGTAATAGTAGTTGCTGTTATTATGTATTATTACTGTCACTAACACTTGATTTTCCATTTGCTGGTATCAACCTGAACAAGTCTTTTTCTTTTCTTTTTTTTACTTCCTCAGGGGGGGAAATAATTTCCATCCTTCACAACCATTTCTCTTTTTCTATTTCACATTGTTTCCTGTTGGATACTGGTTGGTTTTCCTTATCCATATTTGGAGAAGAAAGTATCTCATTGGGAAACTGTCCAAACGTACTCTAGACGTTCATTATTTACACCCAGTTGATATGGGCATTTCCCATCTGCTGTAAAGGGGAAGGAGATGCTTTACCAAATATTGTGTTTCCCAGCTGAAAGAGAACATTTCCCTAGATTCCCAGGTAGAGCTAATGAGCTCCACCAAGTTAGTCAAATAGGTCTCTGAAAGATGAGGAGGAATTTCTTCTTTACATAAATTCTCTACGAGCTTTGGGGATTTCCCACTCATGGTTTCAATTTATTGGAAGGGATTAGGAGTAGATTACAGGAAACCAACATTAGACACCTTACTGTTCCAAGGGAAGAAAAGGGGTGGGGAGCTGTTAAGAAATTAAAAAGAAAATGTTGTGTAGGCTCATTTCATGGAATGAGTAAATCCTGTTTCCACCATATTTATATTCAGTCTATTCACCTTTGAACAACTGTACTGTATTTTATAAAGAAATAATGTGGGGAGTGGAGTCAAGATGGTGGCGCAGGAACAGCAAGGTACTGCAGCTTCCACATAGCCTCTTCAAATACCCATAAAATATGACTCTAAACAAACTTTAGGGCTCTAAAACTCACACAAATACACCTCCCGCTGAAGGCAGCTCGGCAGGAAGAGATCATCTCAGCGCTGGGAGCAAAAAACCAGCACAGGCCGAAATTGAGGCTTGGCTGTGGGGGGGGGGGGGGGGGGGGG
>CM053581.1:413206715-413222690 GCA_028627135.1 Pseudochirops cupreus
TCATGGCTTTCTGGTAGTCCAATAATTTTTAAGTTGTCTCTCTTGGATCTGTTTTCCAGGTCGGTGGTTTTTTCAAGGAGATATTTCACATTGCCCTCTATTTTTTCATTTGTTTGGATCTGTTTGATAGTATCTTGATTTCTCACGAAGTCATTTGCTTTCATTTGCTCCACTCTAATTTTGATGGAATTATTCTCTTCAGAATGCTTTTGAGATTCTTTCTCCATCTGGCAAAGTCGACTTTTGAAGGCATTCTTCTCCTCATTGACTTTTTGGGCCTCTTTTGTCATTTGGGTTAATCTATATTTTAGGGGTTAATTTCTTCAGTCAGATTGCTGACTCTCTTTTCCTGATTTTCTGGCAACATTCTTATTTCTCTTCCCAATTTTTCTTCCACTTCTCTTATTTGGTTTTCAAAATCCTTCTTCAGCTCATCTCTAGCTTTAAGGCAATCTTCATGTTTATTGGAAGCCCCTGGTGGGGAGCTCTGGCTGCACTCTCCTCCTCCCTCTCTCTCCCATGATCTTTCTTTTCCCCAAAGAAGGAATCTCAGGTTTGGTTGCTGTTCTTACTTTGCTTCTTATGCTTATTCTTACTCATGGTTGGTCAGTTCGTGATTTTTTTTTCTTAATCTCTGTGGGGCTCTGCTTCCAGAAGGGAAATCTCTGTCCCAAATTGCTGGGGTCCTCCCAGCTGCCATAGCTCTCAGGAAGGTGCTGGGTCCCTTCCCCACTTCCTGCTCACTGGATAAAGAAGACCCACAAGACCAAAGCCCAAGACTGCGATCTGGATCCAGGCCGCTCAATGTGAGAGCACTTGGCCTCTGAACAATCACTTGGTCCCCCTGCAGTCTGCAAGGCAAGGGCGCTGAAGCTGCAACGCAGAGGTGGGTGCAAAACCTCTGCCTTTCGCTTTCCCACCCTGGAGGCATTTTGGCTGGACCGCTTTTCTCCCACAACCGCAAGTCCCACTGACCTAGTTCTGAACACTGCTGCAGCTGCTGCTAATCAGCTCACTGCTCCTCTTGTCCAGCTGCCCCCGGAGTTCAGCCTTCAGGCCAGGCTGGTTTTGGTTCGCAGTGCTGATACGGTTCCTTGTAGCCGAGCTGATTTTAGTGGAAAATATATTTGTGTGCGTTCTGGAGTTCTAGGATTAGTTTAGAGTCATATTTTATGGGTATTTTGGGGTGGCTATGTGAGAGCTGTGATATGTTGCTGCTCCTACGCTGCCATCTTGGCTCCATGCCTTGCTACCCCCTTTCTTCCAAGACCTCAATGTTCTCATTTTACTCTCACCTTCCTAGGGCCCCAACTGGATCACTCAACCCCCACCTCACCTCCAAGTAGTGCCCATGCTCAGAAATTCTCTCCCTCTCCTGTTGTTTGACCAGTTACATCAGGGAGATTTCTCTTAATTAGTACTCGGGAGGAAAGCCTCTCTTTAAACTAATTCCCATTGCTATTATCTATCAGAATGTCAATAGCTCATTTTGTAAATGCTATTTGACATCATATTTATATGATTTAAAAAAGGGAGATCCAAAGTAATCCATCCCTAATGATAGAATTTCAAGGGAGATCTTTTGATGGCAGGAAATCTTCCCCAACATCCCTTACATGAGGTTTTCTGGTCAACCACATGCTCTACCTATGTATAAAACTAGCCCTGGCAATGGACATTCTGTCCTGGCAGAGGGAGCTCATTTTTCTTTTGAATCTCATGGCCTGCTGACCAGAGGTGTGGTCAAGGACAGAAACCTGGAAGCAGAAGAATGTCTGTAGAAACATTTGTGAAATCTTTCAGACCCCATTTCAGAAACTAAAAGAATCTAGTGTGTAAATCTCCCCAAGATGATGAGTTAAATTGTTCCAGTTCCTAAACTAATGACTTTATTTCAGCAGCAAAACTGAATGCTGCCCCGTGTTCATAGATTTAGAGTAGGAAAGGACCTTGGAATAGAGGGCATCTAGAATAACCCCTTTAGTTTATGGACAGGGAAACAGGGCCAGTAAGGAGCAGGGTTAGATCACCTATGAGATACTCTCCAAACTAAATCTGTGATCCAGTGTAGCTTTTCAAATGTACATATATATATATATGTGTGTGTGTGTGTGTGTGTGTGTATACATATATATGCACACATGATAACATGTATACATCACATATGTTGGTATATGTTGTATACATACTCACAAGCACCTATACATACATACGCACACATGCATACATGGTAATAGAGGCAAAGGTTCTGTCCTAGATTCAGATCCTTTTCTGACATTTACTTACCTATGAGCGACCTTGGGCAAGTCTCTTAACTTCCATGGGCCTCAGTTTCATTATTTTGAATATACCAGATGACCTCTGAGGTCCCTTCTAATTTGAGACCTGATGACTCAGGGATATTGTACTTAGCTGTCCTACAAGATATTAGACTTAACATTGAGGAGGAATGTGGTTAGGACTGGTTGTCCAGGATTTTGTCCTAGGACAACAAAATTTAAGACACTTAGAGCAACTGTGCTCCTGAAACAAGTGGAAATAATTCAGTGTAGCACCAAATTAGCAAGAACAATTAGAACAAGAAGACAGAAGATGGAAGTGGAGCCTCCAGGCAAGCTCCTCTCTGGGCCAGTTCTACTTTTCTTGCTCCCCCAGACATGACTTTCCAGTGCCTCCCAGTGTCTGAGAATCTCTTCCTTCTCCTACCCCCTCCCCATCCATGAAGCCTGGTGTTCAAGGTCTGAGGCTTCTGCCTAAAGTTGTCCCCCTCCCTAAACTCAATTAAGTTTGCTTTTTCATGGAGTGTTGAATCCTGACAATAGTTTGCAATTTACTTAGAGAGCTACAAACCAAAAAGCAAATGAAAGTTTTCCATGAACAAGGGGGTGGGGATGGGGGAAGGAGTAAGCATTTATTAAATACCTGCAAAGTTCCAGGCATCGAGCTAAAAGCATTGTAAAGATCATCTCATTTGATCCTCACAACAATCTCAGGAGGTAGGAACAGTATCATCCCCATTTTACAGAAGAAACTGAGGCAGACAGAGATCAAATAACTTACCCAAGGTAACATAGTTAGGAAGTGTCTGAGGTTGGATTTCAAATGTCTTCCTGATTCCCCTCCCAGGGCTCTGTCCATTGTGCCACCAGTCTTCCATGAGGTGGAGCAGGACTGAATCAGATGAGAAGCCCATGGCAAAGTCCATTCTTAAGAAATATATCCAATTTGATATATGACTTACTTAAGACTGGGGGAAGTAATGACCATTCAGCCTGTATCTTTAATATATCTCCCCCCTCAAGTTTGTGATGTCCTTTGGTCTGAAGTTAATAGCTGAGAGCTATTTAAAAAAATTCTTCTAGTACATTGATTTTAAATTAAATTAATTCTGTTCTTTGGGTCATCTCCCAGATTATGAAAACTGAATGCCTCATTAATGATGAAAACCAGGGCAATAAGCATATTAGAACAGGCTGAACATGTTAAAGACCTTGAAATGTGGTTAGTGCCAAGCAAACTGAAGTCCAAGTTTAGCCAATTAATGGTTGAGTTCTAGCATGCAAATTCAGAGGATGCCTAATTGACTAGGATTGGTCCTGGGAAGGAACTGATGGATTTCTCCCTCCCCCATATCTTTGTCGGATGACATAGCAGGTGACAAGATGGCCTGGGTGGACAGTTAGGTAGGATGTAAAGCATGGGATGAGGGTAGGGCTGTGTAGACAGAATTAGCTTCTACTCACTCAGTCATCAATCAAGAGCCCAGCTCCAGGTGGGAGTTCCAGAACTGAGTGGATAAACTTCACCAGTGACTGGAGACATGGAGTCTATAGATTCAGTGTTTGGGATGTTAGTCCAGGTTAAAAAAAAAATCAGGGCAAAAACAACATTTATCCAACACCCCATTTTCCTGATGAGAAAAGGGAGTTTCAGAGAAGTTAAGTGACTTACCTCTTTGACTATCTGTGAGTTCCCTTAATAATGTTCTTTGTCATTTTCCCTGATAGACTGGGAATAAAAAACAGGATTCTGTTGTCATCAGACTGAGTTAGATCTCTGTAGCATCACACAATGTGAACTATAAAATCCTATATTCAATATTAAGATTTTTCAGATTGTGAATTTTGAGGCAGACATTCAACTCAATATAAGGACACAAAAAGGTAAAATTATTTTAGATTCATTTTTAACTTTCTTCCTTAGCCCCATTACCCAATATGTATGTGTAATATTATTCTTATATGTCTCAGTTGTTCTCCCCATTCCTTTAACTGCTAGTTATATATGACTTTCTTTCTTAAAATTTTTACCCGAAAAACATTATTAAAAATGATCATGAGATTTTTTTTCTTTCTCATTTTTACCAATACAACTGTGATGCATTCCTTCCACTACCCAATTTCAATCACTACTGATAAGTTATAGCATTTTTTTTTCTTCCTTCTGTGGCTAGCTCTTCCTAAAGTCAGATCAGTAGACTCACCTACTGGGAGAGATACACAGTGGATGGCAGAGGTCATCTTTCTTTCTTCCAGGGGTGATAAATCCTTCTGTTGATCAGGTGGTTGCATGAACATGCTTAAATTCATAACCTTGCGTTTATTGATCCTGAAACTGGCAGGCAGTAACAATGACAAATTTTATTTATGTTTACAACCCTTCACAATCTGGGGCCAGCTTATCTTTCCAGGCTTTTTGTCCATTATTTCCCTTTCACACTTGCTTCATTCCAGCCAAACTAGCCTTCTTTTTCTCTGTATGTGAGTTTCCATCTCCTGTCTCCAAGACTTTGCTAGGCTGACCTACATATTTGTGTAGCACACCCTTGGGGATGCGTGATGGGTCCTTTCCCTTGATTTGGTAACACACACACACATATTGTCTATTTCCCAGTAGACATGAGCAATCTTTCAATTGGCTCCTGAGCAATAATTCTTTGGATATTCTTAAGAGGTGACCTCTACTCTTTGGGTCTCTTCTTCCTGCCAGCTTACAATTTACCATTCTCTGAGTTCTGGAGGGTCAGTGGGTTCTGGAGGGTTGGTGGGAGAGATGCCCTATCTCCAACCAGGTCTGAAGTTGTGAACTCATGGCCTCCTGGACAATCCTGTCTGGGATGGGGTAGCCTCCCGGTTAGGTCTTTTTTCCTTTGTGAGAGGGCCTTGTAAAATCTCAGAAGGGAAGTAGAATCTTTTGCATTCCTGGTCACTTGAATGGCAGAATAAGGGCTATAGGAGCTATTGGAACAGAAATAGTAACAGACTAGAAGAAAAGGAAAGAATTTCCCACACAGAGAAAAGTCACTGAAAGAAAGAAACAGTATTGATCGTTCTGTACTCAGTTGAGAGGAAATGTAGCTAATGAACAAGCCTCTTGCAAATGTCCCAATAAGCCTCACAGAGTAGCCTTTTTAATAATAGAAGATCACATAAATATCATATGTAGTGTGTATATGTGTGTGTGTGTGTGTGTTGTCTGTGTATGTATATATATATATATATATATATATATATATATATATGCATATACACATCACATTTGTTTTATTATTTTTTATTTCTTTTTCCTTTTGGTATGGGAATAAAACTATCTATTCCATGCCTGATTCTTGTTTGATGCTTGTCCTCTGGGTGTTATTTTTTGATTTTTTACTCTTTTTTCTTCCCTCTACTCCCTACTATGGAAGACTCTTTAGATTAGAGCCAAAAAGAGAATTGTTCTTTTTTAAGAATCTGACATCGAGGTGGAATTAAAACTCTGTGTTTCCTTATTGAAGAGCTAGGCAAGTCCAGAGCAGTGAAATCAGGAGATACCAGTTTAGTCATCTGAATAAAAAGCAGCTCACAGGTTGGTGGGGAAAGCATTCCAAGAGATGACTTCATCTGACCAACAGATAACCCAGAAGTTATCTCAAGGTCATGTAGTTCAACCATTTCATTTGATGCGTGAGGAATCTGAATGCCAGAGAGATTAAGTAACTTGCTGAAGAGGAGTTCTATGACTTGGGTTCTGATCCCTCCCTACACCATGGTGGTTAAGCTGGGTGCCTATCAGTACAGTATTGTAGTGTACTTTAAGGTTGGCAAAAGATTCTTTTATGCCCATTTCACAGATAAGGAAATTAAAATTAAAAGAGGTTGTGACTTGGGGTCAAGGAGAATAACCAAATTCAGATAATGTGTCCAATAAACTCAAGGTGCTTTATACATTATTAAGCTGCCTTTTTCCAGTGTTCTCATCCATACACTGGAACCAATGCTGTCTTTACTGTTGAACACATGGTGTGAATATACTTTGAAAAGTACAAAGCACTGGCCAAATGAGGGAGATAATCTCTGTTTTCCTCAGCCTGCTAGATCCTGGATCCTTCAGCTTTTTGGTATCATGGGACTCCCATGGTAGTCAGTGAAGCCCTTGGCCTCTTCTTGCGGTTTGCAAAATCATGTTTTTAAAGGCATAAAAAAAACTATGTGGGTTACAAAGGAAACTAATTATATTGAAATATAGTTATCATAATATTGTTTGCAAGTCAGGTTTATGGGTCTCAGGTTAAGAATCCCTGTAAAGATTTGACAAAACCAGATCCAGCTCAGATAAACCTAACCCCAGCACTCCCTGCAGGGCAAATCATGATTTGTCTTAACAATGTCAATGAGGTCTATTCAGGATTTACTTGAAGTGGCCTGATTTTCTATTGTATTTGTTACAAAAGCTCCTTCCTTCTCTTCTTTCCACCATTTCTCCTTTCTTCTCTTTGCCCCTCCTCCCTTCCTTCCTTCCTCCCTTCCCCTTCCTTCCTTCCTTCTTTCCTTCCTTCCTTCCTTCCTCCTTTCCTTCCTTCCTTCTTTCTTCCCTGCCTCCCTCCTTCCCATTTCCCTTCCCTCCTCAACTTCTTTCTAACAAATATTTACTGAGTGAATTATCTGTTTAGAGCATGGTGCTAGCTACCTTGGTCTTTCCTAAAAGGAAGGAGAGCAATGACTGAGAAAGCAGGTCTTTCTTTCTCTATTTAACATAAAAGCATAATTATTCAAACTGCCAATATTGAGAGGATATGCAACATGAAGGACTAATGCATCCTTTAGTTTAAAAAATGATCTCAAGAGGTCTTTATTCTCCTCTATAAATGAGGAAAAATTATCTGCTTGATCTTTCAAATCCATAATAGTGCATAACAGTACATTGTACTGTTTATACATTTAGGCAAGGTAATCATTGCTAGGGCTGAGTCAGGGGCATCTGGAGTTGTGGGGCGGGTGGGAGGAGGGGGGCAACATTCATCTGTACAATGAATAATGGGTAAACACAGCCAGAGAGTGAACTTGGAGCAAGCCTATTTAAATGGGTCTTGTGGTTAAGCTTATAAAGCCTTCTGGGGTTTGAAATAATATTTAGTTTGAAAGAATGGATAGCAGAAAATGGAGGGATATGTGTGGAAGAATGATACTTGAATCAGTGATAGAGGTACCCAGGGAAAACTCTAAATCTTCTGTCAGTTTGAGACAGGGAAAAGCTCTGAATATCCTCCATTATTTTGGAAAATAATCACAAGCAGTTGGACAAACATAATAAAACATTTGAGCGGAATGAAATGAGAGCAATAAGGCCAATTCTAATAATAGCAGCTAATTATCTAATATCTAGGATACAACCTTTATTTAGGATGAAAGGAAATCTAAAGCTTGCTAAAGCAATCTAATATCAGAGAGATAGGGGGAGAGAAAAAAGAGGGGAAGAGGAGGGTAGAGAGAGATGGGAAAGGAAGGGGAGAGGAGGAGAGATGGAAAAGGAAAGAGACTAGAGAAAGGGAATAGGAAGGAAAGAGAAGGGAAAGAGATAGAATTAAGTGAATAGGATTTAGAGGAGGGAGAGGAGAAAGGGAGAGAAAGAGAAAGAGAGAAAGAGGAGGGGAGGGAGGCAGACAGAGAGTGAGAGAGACAGAGAGAAACAAAGCAAATATATAAACATACATAATACACTTATAAAATCTATTCATTCAAGATATTCTACAAAAATAGGATGATTACAGGACCATAGATCAAAAAGAACCTTGGAAACCATGTAGTTCATCCCCTTCATTCTAAAGATGAGAAAATTGAAGCTATGAGCAGTGAAAGGACTTGGCCAAGGTTTCATAGGTAATAAGAAGCAGACATGGGATTTGAACCTAGGTCCTCTGACTCCAAATCAATTTTGCCATCTCCTCTAATCCCCTGCTAAAGTCAAATAGCCAGTTCATGCCCAGAATCAGGTTTGGAACAAATCAGAAAAAATGCTGGGATTTGTATCCAGGTCCTTTGGCTCTTAGTAGCTTTTCACTGCACTGCTCTGCCTGGATATCACAGTAATTAAGGCTCAGAGCTGCCCTGCAAAGTGGTTCTAGAGAAGGTGTTGCCAATACTTTGAAGGATTTAGTCACAGACTGAACTATGGAAAGAAATGGGATGACATTCACAACCCAGCAATCCTTTCCTCCAGCCTGTATATGCTGCCACTCCTCTCATTAAAGTGTGTAGGAGAGGAAAGTAGAAATGTGTCTCTTAAAAACTGGAATCATTCAGAATATTGAGAATGTGTGTATATGTGTGTGCAATGTGCATACACATACATGCATGCATGTGTGTGTTTGTGTGTGTGTGTGTGTGTGTGTGTGTGCAGTTTTCCTCTCATAAACATATTTGCTGGTAATATAATGAGGAAAAAAAAGACATAGTAAAATATCAATATAGGATTTTGGAATTTTGAAATATTTTAAATTAGCTTAGAATCTTAGAAAGAAAAGGGGAAATGTGTTATCTATAAAGGCAATGGGCAAATTGGGTAGATTATGGAATTTGGAATGAGGGAGACACCTAGGTTCAAACAGCACCTCTGCCACTTCCTCGATGAGTGATCATGATAGTGCTCATGAGCACTTTCTCTCCTTGAACTTTCAAGGATTAGAAATTAGAGACAAATGCCTTCCCTCTGTGACTATTTACCATTTATCTTGTTTAGATCTTGATTGTACACAATTCTTTGTGTTTGCATGTTGCCTCCTTCACTGAGTCGACTGTGAGCTCTTTGAGAGAAAGTTTTTATTTTTGCTTTTCTTTGTATTCCTGGCACTTAGCACAGTGCCTGGGCCATAGAAGGCACCTAGTCATTGTTGTTGTCATCATCATACTAACAGTAGTAGTAGTAGTATCAGTAGCAGGAGCAGTAGTATGTAATAGTAGCAGTAGTGAGAGGAGTAGTAGTAACAGCAGTAGCAGTAGTAATCATAGTAGTTAGCAATAATGGTCACAGTGGTGGTAGTAGTAGCAGTGGCCGAAGTAGTAGCAGCAGTAGTATAGTGGTGGTAGTAATAGTACTAGTAGTAGTAGCAGCAGTATTAGTAGCAGTAGCAGTAGCACTAGTAGTGATCAATAATGAATTATAATTATAAAGACAACAACAAGACAGCTAGGTGGTACAATGGTTAGAACACTGGATATGAGGTCAAGAAAATCTGAGTTAAAATCCAGGCTAACACTCACTTTGTGATCCTGGGCAAATCACTTAACTGCTGTCTGCCTTAGATTTCTCATCTATAAAATGGAAGTAAAAATAGCACTTATCTGCCTCACTTATTGTGAGGATAAGTAGAGATAATATTTATAAAATGTTTTACATACTTTAAAGTGCTATATGCAGTCCAGTATTAGTAGTTGCTATTAAGGGCTTGTTGGCTTCATTTGTTGATAACTTTCAATTTGCCTCTATGGAGGGAGTGTTCACACCAGGAATTCCTGTGATAATGAAGTTTACAAATGGAGACAGTGGTTACCTACATGATATTGGGTGAAAGGTAGTGATCAGTCAATCAACCAACATTTTTAAGTGCCTATGTGCCAGGAATTTTGTAGGCACTGGGAATAGAAATGTACAGAATTAAAGAAATTCTTGGCCTTTGTAGGAGTAGATAAAGAAATAATCTTTAGGGCAGAATTGTTGTTCAGTCATGTCTGACTCTTCATGACCCCATTTGGGGTTTGCTTGGAAATGATATGGGAGTGGTTTGCTATTTCCTTCTCTAGCTCATTTTACAAATAAGGACTGAGACAAACAGAGTTAAGTGACTTGCCCAGGGTCACACAGCTTGTAAGTGTATGGGGTCAGATGTGAACTCAGGAAGATGAGTCTTCCTGATTCCAAGCCCAGCACTCTATTCACTGAGCCACCTAGCTGCCCATTTGGCAAAAAGACAAATGTTTTTAGAGAGAGCTAAAAGAAGACACCTAACAGGACCTGAAAAGCATATTGGTTTGGAGTCTTATGAATCTGATTGAAGGCTTGGAAAATCCAATCCATTCTTAGGAATCTAACTAAAGGAGTTCTTTAGTGGAGTTTAACCTTTCATTGGCCCTGAGTTATCCAAAATCTTTTCAATGATTTGGATGAAGGTGTAGATATCATACTTCCCAAATTATTGGGGACACAAAGCTGGGAGGGATAGCTTAATGCATTGGGATCACTGTGACTTTGGCCAAGTCACTTCATCGCTCTAGGACTCAGTTTCCCCATCTGTAAAATGGAGGTATGGACTGTGAGATGATAATGTCAGAATAAAAAAGGTCTTTAACAGATTGCAAAGATGGGATGCGTATAATATCCATAAGTCAACAAGCATTGATTGGATACTTACTATGTTCCAGGAATTGGGCTAAGAGTTAGAGCTACCAATCCCCCCGCCCCATGCCTCCCCCACATCCACACACACACACACACACACACACACACACACACACACACATACACACACACACACACATAGTCTGTACTCTGGAAGCCCAGAATACCACCCCATCCTTAGATTAGATTAAAGCTCCAGACCTTCCAAATGTAGCCTCTACCCTCTGTTGCAACTCCACCCCAAGGAATCACAGTACAGTCTTATTAGAAACCCCAGGGTAATAACTCCCACCTTGTGAGCTCATTTCTACCTTTCTGTCCCATGGCTATGTCTTACTCCCCCATCAGCCTCTATTCCCACCTTCTTCCTTAAAAGAATTCAAGCTCTGTTATTTTCTTCTAAATTTCCTGCTGTAGGACAAATTTGCCTTTTTGGGCTAAGTCTTGGTCACCTATGACTAGTTCTAGCTTTTGAGTTCTCCACTTCCCCCACTTCTCTTCTTCCTCATTTATATATGTGACCTTTGAGAAGTGATAAGATGTTCAGACCTGAATTTGCTCAGTTATAAAGTGAAGGGTTTGGTCAAGAGGTCTTTTAAGGTCACTTTAAACCCTATCTGTGGCCCTCTGATCCTAAGACCCGACTTTTATAGGCTAATCTTACGCTTTTACTTTCTGTTCTATTCAAAGGGATACCTTTTTTGTCCAACCTATTTAATGCTGATCCTTGTTCTTACTGGGACCTGTTATATTAATAAAATCTTTTGTTTACAGGAAAACAAATTAATGATGAATTGTATGTGCTTATATAAAAACTATATATAGTTATATATTCTATACAATTATATATTGCTATATATGTATGTATATATTTATCATATATCTATCTCTATCTCTATATCTATATCATCACTGTGAGACTGTGTTGTCAATATGCTAGACTTGGAATTAGGGATAACTAAATCAAATCCCTCCTCAGACAAGTATTAGCTATTGTAAAACCAAGCACAAGCAGCTTTCCAGTGGACTGCTGCTGTGAATAGCTTCAAGGTTCTGATTACATAGTATAGTGAATTCTCTATTTATTCAGCAATAAATTAAGGTAAAACATTCACAGAAATAAAAGTGTAGCATTCACAATGTTATGACATAACAACTTATTACTAAAATGGCCACATAATTTTCATCAAAGTGGTCACATAGTTTTAAAGAAAGTACATTCATTTAGTAATTCAATCACTTAGTAACTCAATCATTTAGTAAGTCCTTAATTCAATCATCCTTAAGGAGGCTTGTCTCCTTAATGGACACAAAGTGCAAAGGTCAAAGTTCTCCACCCCTATGTCACATTGTCTTAATCTCTTCAATCAAAAAGTCTTCTTTCTTCTTACTTGGAGAAGTCCTTAACTCCGTCATCCAAATGTAAAGGTCAAAGTTATCCACCCCTAGTAAATCTTGATCTTCTCAGTTTGCATTAAATACCCAAGGAGAGGTCTTTTCAGCTTGACTCAAGGCAGGGTCTCAGCTTCCATGGTTCCTCTTTCATGGTCCCAGCTCCTGCCTGAATCTATCCAACTGTCACCTGAGTTCAAAGGCAGGCAGCTCTCAGTTCCTTGTCCAGCTCCTTGTGCAGTTCCTGTTCCATATTGAAGCTCACAGTGTCTAGTCTACCTTAAGTCCTTCATAGTTTCTGTTCCTGGGAAGACAAAGCTTAACAAAGCTACAATAACATTCATATACATTGCCAGAATCCTCATCAATTCACTTTATGCCTGTGAAATCAACATAGACCCAACAACAAGGTCTGAGGAATCAACACAAATAATCTGTATAGTCCAAGGACCTCTGAAAATGTCATTAAGAGCCTCCTCCAGGATTTCTGTAAACAGACAACAAGAAAATACTCTTTCAGGGCTTCTGAACCAGCAGTAAGGTCTCAGAGCCTCTGTAACAACAGCAATGTCCTCTATCAACAGACACATATGACAAAGTAATGTCAAAACAGACAAAGTACTGGCACCACAGTCATGCTTCCTCCCAGTTCTCCTCTCTTTTCATTTCTCAGTTCTTCTCAATTCTCTTCTTAGTTCTTCTCAGTTCTCAGTTTAGTTCTCAGTTCTCAGTTCCCCATTCTGCCACAAGTTCTGTTCTCCATTCTGTTCTCAATTCTTAGCAATTCTTAGAAGTTTTCAGGATTCTAGCAATTTTCTCTTTCTCAGTAATTCTGGCTCTCTAACTTGGGTTTTTCCTTATATATGGTATTAGCTCCTCCCTGTTCTGCTCCTTCCTGTTACATCAGCAACTTCCTCCCACTGTGGGATATACAAGTTCTGGATCTTAATACTTCATACAATCATGGACCTGAAACAAGGTGCTAAGTACCTGTTTGCTTGCCAATACAAGGGGCAGGGAAGATCTTACAGCTGTGTGACCCTGGACAAGTCTCTTAACCTCTCTACTTCTCTCTTTCCTTAACTATAAAATGGTGATAATAATAGCATCTACCTCACAGCATTGTTGTGAGGATTAGATAGATTATATTTGTAAACCTTAAAAGTCCTATATAAATGATAGATATCTTTATATTTTTCATTTATCTACCAATCTACCTATGTTGCATCTATCTATTCATCCATCTGTCATCTATCCATCTGTCATGTCTTTCTCTCTTCCTCCATCCATTTATCAATCCAGCTATCCATCTATCAACCTATTTATTGACCCATCTGTTACCTATTAATTCAAGGAAGAATAATTAATTTGCATATAAAGTAGACACTGAGGAAGACACAAAATTTCATTAGAAGCAAGTGAATTGCTGTCTTCATAGTGATTACAGTCAAACGGAGGCACAATGACCCAACTCAGATAATGTACAAAAATATCAGTTATGAGTGTTATTGTTGTTTGTCCTCTATTCTTGAGGAGGACCATGACATCCAAGTGAATTGCATTTAAGTAAGGGAAGGCTGTGCAAGGTCACCAACCTCGCTTTCTTCTCTGGAGCCATCTGGGTCCAGGGGCAAGTTATAGATGAGGATGACTGGAGATGGCCCAGATACAGAGGGAAACCAAGTTATGGGTGTGGGGTGGAGAGGGAAACAAGGTAATTCTTTTCCAAGACTCAAAACTTCTCAAAAAATGGGCTAGTTAGTTTTGCACAGGATGATTATTTGCCAAACTTTCAATTTTTTAGGGCATGAATTTTATCACTTGGGATTGAAAATTACCTGAAGGACTCTAAACAAAGGGTAATGAACACAAGTGAGGAAGTGTCATAAACAGCAGACGAGGCTCCTTGTAGGGGGCTGTAGGGAGCGTCTGGCCTATGATATCTTCTCTTATTTAACACCTTCATTCACAAGCCAGGATAGGGAATAGAGAGTGGGCTGATGAAATTCACAGATGGTACTCATTTGGGAGATATTATGAATACCGGGGATATCAGAGAAATGATACAAAAGGACTGAGGGAAAGAATAACAATGAGATTTGACTTTGAAAATGCAAACCAGAGTGACTGAATATATATGAACAGGAAAAAAAAAGCCCAGTCTTTCAAATAGAAGAGAGAAAACTGGGAGTCAGCATGGAACGTGAGATCAAGGTGGATAGGGGATGTTGAATTTGAAGTGGGCTCATCATATCACAGAGGAAAAATTACCTGTGTACCAATAAATAAATAAATAAATGAGATTATAAAAAACTATGTGAATTAGGCCTGGGGACATTTGAAGTAAATGAGCATAGATGAGTGCAGAACAATGGATGACATGGCTGTTTTCCTTAGAGTTGATGCCCGTGATTTTCTTTTATTTATTTATTTTTTAATAAGTCTGAAGTCATTCTGTATTTTTTCCTGGGACTGTTCTTTTTTTCCCTTTTTTTGGAGGGGGGAATGCAGGGCAATTGGGGATTAAGTGACTTGCCCAAGGTCACGTGGCTAGTAAGTGTTAAGTATCTGAGGTTGGATTTGAACCCAGGTTCTCCTGACTCCAGGGCCGGTGCTCTATTCACTTTGCCACCTAGCCACCCTAATGCCCATGATTTTCACGTTAAAATAAATCACAGTATATAAGTGTAATGAATTAGTAATGCAGTGTAAGGAATGTTTAAACCACCTATTGATCAATAAGCATTTATTCAGCACCTACTATGTGCCAGACACCCTTTTAGATGCTGGCAAAGGGTCTGGACATGTGGTTTCATTGGCATAGGGAACTCAGAAGGTAAAGAAACTCTGTAGATACAAGTCAGTACCTACTTTCCATCTTCTAGTCTCAGAAAATTGGCTGGGGCACCAAGAGAATATTTGACTTGCCCAGAGACTCACTCAGATAGAATGTTTCAGAGGTGAGCCTTGAACCTGGGTTTTTCTGGCTTCAAGATTGGTTTTCCATCTACATAGATGTACATGATCACATATATGTATGGTGCAAATGCTAATGTGTATTCATACACGGAAATGTGTGTGGTTATACATGGATTACATGCACACATTCATGCAAACAAATGTACATACAATATATACATATATAAATTAATGGTAACAGGAATTTATTTTATGTTTTAAGGCTTACAAAGTGATATTTTGAGCCTCTCAAATCCCTGAGAGGGGGATATACAAGGGTTACATAAAACATAATCTACACCTCTATGGAATGATTAGAGGTATAAGGCAGAAACCCTTATGACAAGCTCATTCATTAGAGCTGCAGTTGCTGGGAGTATATCTAAATGTTGTAGTTATTGTTATAGTTGTGTATTGGTAATGGAATTTGGAGATGCCCCTGTGTTGGCTTTGTTTTTGGGTTGAGTGTTAAAACCCAGAGCTTGTGAATCCCACTTGTGGGATGGACTTGTTGACATGAAGAGAGGGGGCTGAACTGGGAGGATCTGTGAATTGGGAGAGAGGCCCAACCCTAGAGAAGGCCAGAAGGACTTTGGGAGAGTAGTATCCAGTATCACGGAGCCTGAGTTGCTGAGAGAAAGATAGCTGAGAGCCCGTAGGAGCTGCCCAGGACTTTGAGAACTGCCACCTGGAACTGCCAAGGACTGAGGAGGCATGGCTGTGATGCTGGTATTTTGTCTGTTTTGATGTTCTTTTGCCAGATTCACCTGATGGTGAAGGACAGTGGTGCTGTTGTAGAGGTCCTGGAACTTGGCTGTTGGTTCAGAAGCCCTGAAGAAGGATTTTCCTATTGTATGTTTACAGAAATCCTGGAAGAGAGCCTGGCTGATGTTTTCAGGGGTTCTGGGACTGTTCTACAGGCAGAGAGTGACTTGATGAGGACACTGGTATGGCTTTGTGGAGCCTTGTCTC
>CM053581.1:413223190-413253300 GCA_028627135.1 Pseudochirops cupreus
GGGAGGGGAGAAAATCTGAAACTCAAGTGATTGTGGAACTGAATCTTGTAAATTAAAAGTAAATGAGTAAATAAAAAAAATTAAAAAACAAAAAGAAAGTGTTTTTTTCTGGTATCAAACATTTTCTGCTTCATATCAAAGATTTCAACCCATTTTTTCCTATTTCTGCTCTCAGAGATCAAGCAGAATGAGTCTCGACTTCCACATAAAAGTTGTTCAAATACTTGAAGACATTTATGTTATTTCTGAGTATCTAGGTGGCACTGCAGTGCATAGTATCCCAGACCTGGAGTCAGGAAGATTCATCTTCCTAAGTTCAAATCTGGCCTCAGATACTTTCTAGATGTGTGACCTTGGGCAAGTCATGTAATCCTGTTTGCCTCATTTTCCTCAGCCATAAAATGATCTGCAGAAGAAAATGGCAAACTACTCCATTATCTCTGCCAAGAAAACCCCTAATGGAGTCACGAAGAGTCAGACATGAATGAAAAATGACTCCACTGAACTGAATGATGTTTTTGCCCTTCTGTTTTCCAAATGCTAAATACCAATAGTTCCTTCGATAAATTCCAATATTGTAAGCGCATAAATTTCCTCACCCTTATGTGGATGCTACAGTTTGGAGGCCGGAACTGAACTCAGAACACAAGATGTACTCTAACCAGGGCAGAGGGCAATGAGATTGCCACCTCCCTAATCTAGGCTCCACACAGCCTCCCATCATATTGGCCCTTGTGGCTGCCATAACACATGCTTTAAAGTCATAAACATTGAGGAATGATGCCAACAAGGTCAGTAGCCATGAAGCACCATTCACAAGAGGCAGCCTATCTTACTGAAGAGTGAAGAGTAGGATTGGCAGAGCCCATGTTAATGGGCTATGCTGAGCTCTATCTAGGGATGGGTCTCAGAAACAAGGCTTATGAAATCATTCATCAGACATGGTTTATTGCCACAGAGCCAGTGGGATCAAGATTGCCAGTGTAAGTATGGGGAGGAGGATCCCTCCCAGTCACAGTTAGGTCTGAGTGAAAATATGATTGCTCACACTGTGTTTGCATGAAAAGGATAATGTTTTAACAATTAACTCAGTGTAGTATAGAGAAATTATATTTCCAACCCCAGTATTTTATTATGTAAGTTTTATTCCACATAATAGACTTCAATGATACATTTCAGAACACAGTATAATTAGTTAATGGGGTTATATTAATAAAGACTTGGTTCAACATAGAATTATGTTCTCTTTAAGACCTCTTTCTTTTGAAACCAAACACTAAAACCTGCCTACATTGCATATGTATAAGGACTTAAAAAATTTTTTTTCATTGATTTGTTTGTTTACTTTTAGTTTACAAGATTCAGTTCCAAAGTTTCAAATTTTCTCCCCTCCCCCGCCGGCCCCCCATGCTGGCATGCAATCAAGTATAGGAGCTGCAAATACTTTCACATCAGACATTTGTCTGGTTGTATGTAAGTATTGCAACCAATGGAATGAACAATGGGAAAGAGGAAACAAAACCAAATATGGAAAAGAAAGAGAGTTTGCTTCAGTCTGCATTTAAACTCTGTTCTTTCTAGATCTTTCTCTGCATGTAGACATCTCCTTCCATCTTGAGACTTTTAGAGTTGCCTTATAACCTTGCGTTGCTGAGAAGAGTCCAGTTTACCAAAATTGGTTGTCACACATAAGTTGTACCTGTAATTGTGTACAAATTTCTCCTGGTTCTGCTCTTCTTACTTAGTATCAGTTTGTATAAGCCTCTTCAGGTAAATATGAAGTGCATCTGCTCCTCATTTCTTATAGCACAATAGTATTCCATTACATTCATATACCACAAGTTGTTTAGCTATTCCCCAGTTGATGGGCATCCCCTTAATTTTCACTTTTTTGCCACCACAAAGAGAGCAGCAATAAATATTTTTGCACATATGGGTCTTCCTATCACTTCTATGATCTCTTTGGGGTACAACACTAGAAATGGTATTACTGGGTCAAAGGGTATGCAATTATTTAAAGCCTTTTGGGCATAGTTCCAGATTCCTCTCCAGAATGGTTGAATCAGTTCACAACTCCACCAACAATGCATTAGTGTTCCAATTTTTCTGCATCCTCTCCAGTATTTGTCATTTTCCTGTTTTGTCATCTTAGTCAATCTGACTGGTGAGATTTGGTACTCAGAGTTGTTTTGATTTGCATTTCTTGAATCAATAGTGATTTAAAGCATTTTTTCACATGCTTATAGATATCTTTAATTTCTACCTCTGAAAATTGCCTATTCATATCCTTTGACCATTTATCAATTGGGGAATGACTGGTATTCTTACAGATTTCACTCAATTCCCTGTATATTTTTAGAAAAGAGGCCTTTATCAGAGACACTGGTTGTAAAAAATTCTTTCCCAATTTCTCACTTCCCTCTTAATCTTGGTTACATTGGCTTTGTTTGTACAGAAACTTTTCAATTTAATGTAATCAAGATTATCCATTTTGCATTTTATAATGCTCTCTAACTCTTTATGGTCATAAAATCTTGCTTTTTCCATAAATCTGACAGGTAAACTATTCCTTGCTTCCCCAGATTGCTTACAGTATCAGCCTTTATACCTAGATCGTGCACCCATTTTGACTTGATTTTGGTATACAGTGTTAGATAATGGTCTATGCCCAGTTTCTACCATACTGTATCCCAGTTTTCTCAGCAGTTTTTGTCAAATAGTGAATTCTTATCCCAAAAACTGGGGCCTTTCGGTTTACCAAACAGTATATTACTATATTAATTGACTACTGAGTTTTTTATATCCAATCTATTCCATTGATCCACTACAGTATTCCTTAACCAGTACCAAGTAGTTTTGATGACTGTTGCTTTATAATATAGATTAAAATATGGTACAGCTAGGTCACCTTCCTTGGAATTCTTTTCATTAATTGCCTTGATATTCTGGACCTTTTATTTTTCCAAATGAATTTTGTTACTATTTTCTCTAGCTCTATAAAGTAATTTTTGGTAGATTGATTGGTATGGCATGAAATATGTAATTTAATTTAGGTAAAACTGTAATTTTTATTATATTAGCTAGACCCACAAGCAATTGATGTTTTTCCAATAAGTTAGATCTGACTTTATTTGTGTGAAAAGTGTTTTGTAATTGTGTTCATATTGGTCCAAGGTTTGTTTTGGCAGGTAGTTTCCCAAATATTTTATAATGTTTACAATAACTTTAAATTGGGTTTCTCTTACTATCTCTTGCTGTTGGACTTTGTTAGAAATATATAGGAATGCTTAGGATTTATGTGGGTTAATTTTATATCCTGCAACTTTGCTAAATTTATTTATTGTCTCAAGAAGTTTTTTACTTGATTCTCTAGGTTTCTCCAAGTACTTCATCATGTCATCTGCAAAGAGTGATAGCTTTGTCTTTTCTTTGCCTAATTTGATTCCTTTGATTTCTTTTTCTTCTCTAATTGCTACTGCTAACATTTCTAGTACCAGATTGAATAAGAGGGGTGATAGTGGACATCCTTGTTTCACCCCTGATCTTACTGGAAATTCTTCTAGTTTATCCCCTTACATATAATACTTGCTGATGGCTTTAAATAGATGCTAGTGTGTGTTTTTCTTGTTAGCCTTTTTACGTCTTTCTTGGGTCCTGTAAATGGAGATCAAATTTTCCATTGAGCTCTGGCTTTTTCATCAGGAAAGTCTGAAAGTTCTTTATTTCATTAAATGACCATTTCCTTGCCTGAAAGATTATGCTCAGTTTTGCCATGTAGTTGATTCTTGGTTCAGTCCTAACTCTTTTGCTTTACAAAATATCAAATTTCAGTTCCTCCAATCTTTTAATGTAGAAGCTGCTAAATCCTGTGTAATCCTGACTGTAGTTCCACGATATTTGAATTGTTTCTTTTTGGCTGCATGTAATATTTTCTCCTTGACCTTGTAGCTCTGGAATTTGGCTACTATGTTTCTTGGAGTTTTCAATTTGGGATCTCTCTTAGGAGGAGATCAGTGAATTCTTTCAATAATTATTTTACCTTCTAATTCTAGGACCTCAGGACAATTTTCTTTGACAATCTCTTGGAGGATGCTGTCCAGGCTACTTTTTTCTTCATTGCTTGCTGGTAGGCTGATAATTCTTAGCTTATCTCTCCTGGATCTGTTTTCCAGACCAGTTGTTTTTCCAGTGAGATATTTTGCACTTTCTTCTAATTTTTCAATATGTTTTGTTTGACTGACTCTTGCTGCATCATAGAGTCCTTCACTTCAATTTGACTGATTCTAATTTTTAAGGAATTATTTTCTTCAATTAATTTTTGAAGCTCCTTTTCTATATGTTCAGTTTTCATTTTTTAGGGAGGCATTTTCTTCAGTTACATTTTGGACCTCCTGTCCTAGTTCTCCAATTTTACATTTTTAAGGATTTGTTTTCTTCAGTGAGATTTTTTCCCAGTTTGGTCACTGTAGATTTAAATTTATCTCCTACCTCTCTAGTTTGAGTTTTAAAATATTTCTTGAGCCTCTCCAAGAATGTTTTTTGGGCTTGAGATCAGTTCACATTTCCTTCTGTGGTCTCCATGTTGTTCTCTGAATTTGGTTGATCTTGTTCACTATAAAAGGATTTTATAGTTCTAGATCTCATAGATTCTTTCTTCCCCCTTGTGATTGCCTATGGCCTGAATTTATAGAGTGGATATCTGCTTCTGGGGTGCAGTTGTATTATGCTTCTCAGACTGGGAGGTAGGGGTTTGGTTGTTCACTTTGTGAGCTGTACACTCTGAGTGTCTAAACTGAGGCCAAGGCCAGGTCTCTCAGTGTTTCCCCTGAGTTACCCTGTTGCTCACAGAGTAAACTATTGGGGAGGGGTGGTCTGGCCACTTCAGGCTTCCATCTCTGTGTCTCTGGATTACAGTTCAGGCAGGTTTAGCAGCTAGGAGCCAGGAGGGCTGGTGTCTGCAGATTTCCCTGGTGATGCTAAGGCACACCTGGGCTTGTATTGTTAGTGATTGCTGGCTCCACTCTCCTGGGCTTAGACTTCATACTGCCTCACTTTCCCCTTCCTCAGTGACTCCCAAGCCTGAGGCTGTTTCTACTAATTCAGGATTTTACTCTGAGTGGGACATTTATCTCTGGGTTTTCTGGGTCAGGGAGGGGGAATCAGAGAAACTAGGTTTTATTCTGCCATCTTGACTCCTGGAAGTTTGGATATGCAATTTTTAAACATCCAGGCTGTAGGCTGGTAACCCCCAGAGAAGCTACTGTCCTTGCTGCGGGCCCTATATTTTCTCTTACCCAGCTCTAATAATCCTCTGTCCTGTGGTAAGATGGCTGAAAATCACCTTTGGGGTGGGTGAGTCTGCTGGCTGGAGTTCCTTCTCACTCTGCTGTAATCTGCTCTCAGATCCATGCTGGTGCAGCCCCTGTGTGCTCTACATTTACCCTGTCCAGACCTATGTGGGCACTTTTCTGAACTGGGAATCTGCCACACTCTTTCTCCCAATGGGTTCTGTTACTCTAAAATCCGTTCAAATTCACTTTTTAAAGGTTAGTGACAGAATTCTTAGAGGAGCTTAGAAAAGTTAGTGCTTCCTTTCCACCATCTTAGCTCCATCCCCTGTAAAAGGACTTTTAATTTTTTATTCAGGTAATCCTAAAATAAGAGCCAGTATGGACATTGCAGTGGCAAGAGAGTCAACTCAGAATACCTAGACGTCTATTGGTTGTATGACACTGGGCAACCCTTATTGCCCCACACAGCTCAATAAGATTACAAGTTGGAAGGCAAATTTTGGTAGTGGGAAGGAAGTTGCCAAGTATCTTTCTCCTTCCCCCCGCCTTTTTTTTGCCTCCTTCTGTGTGCTTTCTTCCACCACTGATCCTAAGCGCCTTGATATCAAAGGCTGTTTGTTTGTTTTTTTCCCTGCATTTGTATTCCTAGACCTTAGAACAGTGCCTGGCACATAGTAGGTGCTTAATAAATATTTATGAATGATTTATCTAGAGTTCTCTATGCCAATGAAATACTAGGTCTGAGGAAAAATATCCTAATAAGTAGTTTTATTAGTTTGGAAAAAGGTGATGCTCAGTTTGGAGGGTGTATGACTCTGTGTGAGTGTGTGTGTGTTTGTGTGTGTGTGTGTGAGTGTGTGTGCGTGTGTGTGTGAGAGAGAGAGAGAGACAGAGACAGAGAGACAGAGACACAGACAGAGGGACAAAGAGACAGAGACAGACACAGACATAGACACAGAGACAGAGACAGAGAGAGGATGGAAGGAGGGGGAGAGTTTGTGTATGTGTGTGGTTTTATGGATACAAACAAAAATGTTTCAAACATGGGCAAGAGTCCCAAAAGAGATAAAGACAGGTTGCAAACTGCATCATTTGAAAAAATACCCACATTGATGAAAGCAGAGCTCCAACGTAGTATTGGAATATAGGTTTTCAATGTAATTTAATCAAGTGAACTAGCTTTAAATTACCCATCAGCAGAAAAAGTAGTCAATGTGGCCAGTTGTGGGAGGGGAAGTTGCCACACTGGGAGGCCATAGGAGATTGAGGAATGCCAGTAAGTTTTTGTTCCCTAACGTGCCAGTGGAGGTGACCATAGGTTATCCCTCTTTCTACAATGACCATCAAGCCTTTTTTCCAATCATTCATTTCTCTGATGGCTTCTTTTAGACCACTTTTCTTATATAATTCCTGGTCACCTTAATTATTAAAATAAACAATAAACATAGACTTTGATAGGCATTATATCAAAGGTAAAACCATTATCATCAAAAATATATCTCGTGCCAGAAGCATTATGGTGTAGTAGAAAGAACACTATTTGAAATTCTATCTCAGGCACATGTGATCTATATGATTTGGACAAATCATTTAAATTTCCTAGACCCAGTTTCCTTATCTGTAAAATGTGAAGACTGGATCAGATGACCCCTAAAGTGACTTCTGAGGCAATTAGATGACTCAATGGATAGAGCTCTGGCCTGGAGTCAGGAAGACCTGAGTTCAAATCCAGTCTCAGACACTTACTAACTGTGTGACCCTGGAAAAGTCACTTAACCATCCTTGCTTCAGTTTCCTGATCTATACAATGGGCTGGAGAAGGAAATGACAGAGCACTCCAGTATCTTTGCCAAGAAAACCCCCACATTCATGGGGTCACAGGGGATTGGACACAACTAAACAATTGAAAAACAACAACAGTAACAAAGGACATTCTAGCTGTAAATCTGTAGGCAAGTCACTCATCCTCTGGGCCTCAGTTCCCTCATATATGAAATGAGGAGACTGGAATAAATGGCCTGTGAAGTCCTTCCTAGCTCTATTGAAAACAAGAGGAAAAAAAAGTATATTCAATGTTCTTAAAAGTAAAATGTTTTGTTCTCACTCATAATATTTTGTGTGAACTACAGGAAAGAGACAATTGTAATGGATTAAAACTATTAATTTAGGTCAACATCTTTCCATTGTCCAAAACAAAAGCAATTTGCATTACCCGAGCTTCAGTGAATGCCTCAGTTTCAGGCTGGTTGAAGAGCTGAGAGTTATCAGAATGGATGCATCTATTTTTGTCATCAAGAGAGACTGCCCTCCTGGTGAAAATATGTGAAAAACATTCCAGGCAGCATATGTTGACTGGCTAGATTCAGCAAACCTTACTTTCAGATGTGACCATTGTCAGGATGCTTCAAATTCTGAAGACTCTTGAAATGTTCATTTTGCACACATAGGTGGAGTTGGCCTTTCCCCTGCCCTAACACTTTATCAGAGAGTGAATAGACTGAAGGAAAATCACACACACACACACACACACACACACACACACACACACACACACACACACACACACTTCTTGTTGGTGTAGCTACTAAGCAAGCAACTTCATATGGTTCTGAAGGAGGAGGAGGAAGAGGAAGAAGAAGACGAGGAGGAGGAAGAGGAGGAGGAGAAGGAGATAGTGGCAGTGGCGGTGCTGGTGAGGGAGGAAGAGGAGGAGAAGAACAAGAGGAAAAAAGGAGGAATAGGAGGTCGAGGAGGAAGAAGAAGGATAGGAGGAAAGAAGGTACCTACATTCTATAGCTAGGCTTGCAGAATTTTACCTGGGCCCTAGATTTTGAGGCAAGATGGTACCAAGAAAAGGGCTTTGGAAGCAAAAGGTTTTAAGACCAGGCTATGAAACTACACTTGCTCTGTGACTTGGGCAAGACCCTTCACCTCTACAGTCTCAGTTTCCTTATCTGTAAAATAAAGAAGTTAGACTAGCTGAGCACCAAGTCCTTTCCAGCTCTCAATGGAGGATCCATCTCTCTCTCTTTAAATTTCTACCACTATCCCCCCTTCTCCAATCCAAGCTATTCACAGGCACCAAAATCCTCTTTTGGGGGCACAGGCAGGTCTGACCATGTAGTTCCTTTACTCAGAGATCGTGTGGGCAAGAAAAAGCGGCCAAACTTAAAATCCTGGGTTTGAAGCTCAGCTCTGCCCCTTACTCCCTATGACATCTTGGGAAAAACATTTGACATCTTTGGGCATGGATTTCATCATCTGTAAAATGAAGAGGGCTTATGCTGTCCCTTCCCATGCTAGATGGAAGGGTCTATAATTCTTCAATGGGTCTCTATTACTTCTCAGATGAAATTTTAACTCTTCCTCCTTAGGTCTTCATTTACCCCACGCTCCATCCAGCCAAACTGGGTCGCTAGCTGTTCCCCAACTCAGCCTTTATCTTACACCTCCGCCCATGTCCAGGCTGTCCCCTCTGGCAAGTTTAGCTCCTTTTGAGAATGTGTGACAGAACAGACTTGCTTTTCCTCTTGTCAGAGGAGGTCCATATCCTTTCTGATTGCTTCCCGCTCTCCAACAGTTCTCTTTTAATTGGCAGCTAAGGCAGAACTCTGTGGGCATACCAAAGGCACAGTCTCCACCCCCTCCTCTCTTCTTACTGCTGACTTTAAGTTGTAAGGACAACTCTAGAACTTTGGAAAGAGGCTATATCAGGGGATACGTTTCTTCCTATCAAGTCAAAAGCCATGAGCTCTTGGGCCCAGAGACAAGTCAGTGTCTGGCATAGGTCCCCCCTCTTGTTTATTTCTTCTCTGCTTTGGTATGGGGCCTTCTGAGATATGGTAAAGCAGCTAGCATCCTCTCCCTTCCAAGGCACCAGAGCTGTGGGGTAGCAAATACTGGAGCAGTTTCATTGGCAATAACAACAGGAGAAGACACATTGCCCAAGGTAGGAGTCACCCATGGAGGAAGAGAAAACCAAAATAAAGAGCTCATTGGTATTGACTGGACTGTACTTAATGGAGAGGAAATGTAAGCTATCTAATAAGCATACTTCTTGCAAATGCCCCAGTAAGGCCTGAACACTAACCTCTTAGTTAATTAGTTAGCTAGCTAGGTAAGCTAGGTGGTACAATGGATAGAGGACCAGGCCTGGAGTCAGGAAGAACTGAGTTCAAATCCAGCCTCAGACATTTACTAGCTTTATGATCCTGGGCAAGTCACTTAACCTCGCTTTGCCTCAATTTCTTCCTCTATAAAATGTAGAAAATACCAGCATATACCTCCCAGGGTTGGTTTGAGTATCAAATGAGATAATAATTATAAAATGCTGAGTATAGTTAGCACTATATATATATATATATATAGTGATATATATGTATATATGTATAGATATATATATCTATACATATAGTTAGCACTGTTGTTCAGTCATTTTCAATTGTGTCCAACTTCTCAAAGCCCAATTTCAGGTTTTCTTAGAAAAGATACTGGACTGGTTTGCCATTTCCTTCTACAGATCATTTTACATATGAGGAAACTGAGGCAAACTAGGTGAAGTGAGTTGCCCAGGGTCACACAGCTCTTAAGTGTCTGAGGCCAGATTTGAACTCAGGAAGATGAGTCTTCCTGACTCTAGTCCCAGAGCTCTATCCATGGCACCACCTAGCTGCCATCTGGCACACAGAAGAGGTTATATAAGTGTTAGCTATTTTTCTTACCAATTCTAATTGATTCAATTCATAATTATCAATTATAATTGATTCCATCAATCATTATCAATAATATTATCGATTGTAATTGATTCTATCTAACAATAATAACAACGATTATTTTTCCTGGTATGGAAGATTCTGCTGCAGCTAGGGAGAAGTAGAGTAGCTGAGGGCTACACTCATGATTCTGTAGGCTTTCTCTCCCATGCCACAGAAACCTCTTTGAACTGTAAGCTCATTTCCCTTCTGGACTTCACACATTGAACACACCCTCTGCCCAGGAGGGTGCCAGATCCAGCTAGAAAGGGCTCTCTAAAGTCAGCCAATTGTTAAATTTTCAAGGGGTGCATTTATATCTCAGAAAATGGCAAGTGCTACAAATTAGGGCTTGATTTATTGTTATGTTGATTATCTAGACTCCCCAAAATGATGGAGAGAATGTTAATAATGCAGATTCACCTTAAAAGTGTGACCTGTTCACATTTCTTTTTCTCTGAAAGCAGGTTGTTAAATATTTACCAGTACTTTGCTGCCTCTGCTTAACAGTCTCTCCTTCTGATTCACTCTTGTGAACCTCCAATTTAAGGAGGATGCCTTCAGTCCTTTCCAGGCTGCCCTCCTGACTCTTGGGACTTTCTCTGCCAGGCTACCCAGTGCCAGATACTTCCAATCTCTTCTCCTCTACCCCCGTTCCCTCTCAGTCCTTATTTATGTGTTGTTTTCTCCCCATTAGAATACAAGCTCTCTGAGAGCAAGGACTTTTTTCTTTTGCTTTTATTTGTACTCGGTACAGTATCTGACAGGTAGTAAACACTTAATAAATGCCTGTTGACTGGACTTAATTGATCACAATTATTCTATGATTCTTCATTGCTTAGTAGTTCTGTTCTTCCTGAGATCTCTTCCCATTTTTGTTTCTGTTTGTTCTTCAGTTCCTCTCAGTTGGGTCTGACTCTTCATGACCCCATTTGGGGTTTCCTTGACAAAAACTCTTGAGTGTTTTACCATTTCCTTCTCCAATTCATTTGGCAGATGAGGAAACTGAGGCAAACAGGACATGACTGAAAAACAACTGAACAATAACAAGGCAAGTTAACTGCTTCCTAGTGCATCAGAAAAAAAAATCATTTAAAAAATCAAACTTTTTTCCCTGGAAATTTCAGAGTGGCATTACTATGGAATCTTATTACCTATGCAATTTTGGATCAAGTGTTGTATCATCTTTGAGCTGCTCTATAACTTTCCATGGGTTTAAAGGATTGATTCACATGTTTGAGATTGAAGTCCCCCCAAAATGACCCTTTCCTGATGGCCAGAGAAATGCAATCTCAGCACAGCAAATGAAACTCTGAATTTGGAGTGCTGTTTTTGAGGTACAGACGCCTGAGTCATATCCTGGCTGCAACTTATTACTTCAGTCACCCTGGGCAAGTCAATTTACTGATCTGGGTCTCAGTTTTCCCCTCTGTAAAATGAGTGGGCTGGATTAAATGACATACTAGGTCCCTTCCAGCTCTAAATTTATGATGTCATGAAAACCAGTTCAGTTTATAGAAAAATATAATTTCTCGATAACAGGAAAGATAGCATGAATCTGTTAAGTATATTGTGCTTGGAATGTCACATTCTTGCCCCAAAGAATTCTCCTTTGGAGAAGAGAGCATACACATACACACATGTGCGTACACATATATGGACAGGTACACACATATCTAATGTGTAAATATATGTGCATATATATGTATGAGACAGATATAAATGATATAGATATAAAGGTAGCTATAGGTATTATATATGTACACATATACATATGTATACGTACATATACATTACATATATTAATATGTCTGTTCCTGAGTAGTTGCAATGTTCAGTTGGTAAAATACATCATTCTTTAGTGACATGCCTTCCTAGTCTAGAGATATACTGTCTTTAAATTTTCAGGAATTTAAATGAATCAAACCTAGATATATCTTGGAAGAGAATGTATACAGATGGAAACAATAAGTTCAAGTACTCCATATATTCTCATTCATGTCAGTGATCTAAAACGTCGTTGTTTTTAAAGCAGTTTTTTTGTTTGTGATTCTGTAGGCATTGAAGCTATCTAGTTTTATCCTTGGCATTGTTAACAATTCATTTACTGTTTGTGAGCTGCACCTCTGATTTCACTGGTATAGGAAACTTTTCAGTGAGAATATGCCTCCATCCCTTTACCTGAATCAGTGGGAAGTCAAATGACTTATCCAGGGACTTACAGTCATATATGTCAAATACATAACTTCAAAGCAGGTCTTCTTGACTCCAAGAACACCTCTCTACCCAGCTGTTTCTCAATGATCATTATGCTTTCCCTAAGACTTTTATCTGCCATGTCAAGTAAATAGAAAGCTTTGTTTGTTCCAGGGGTAGGGCACCTGTGACCTCGAGGCCACATGTAGCCCTCTAGTTCCTCAAAGGCAACTTTTTGACTGAATCCAAACCTCACAGAAATCAATTTGTTCTCTGAAGTTTGGATTCAAAGGGCTGCACTTGAGGACCTAGAGGGCTACTTGTGGCCATGAGGCCATAGATTCCCCACCCCTGCACAACTCAATTTAACAAATACTTATTATGTGTAAGGTTCTTTGGCCAGTACAGGAAACATTGGTGAAAATGTCATGAAAATTGCCCCAAAGATGACTGCAATCTTTTGAGGGAAGTTGTAGAAAGACGTGTTCAGATGCAAGACATCATCTCTTGACACCAAGGATCCTTAATCCACCTTAGATTTTCTGGCTTTCTTGCCTCATTTCTACACCTAGGAAACCTGAGGAAATTTATGCATGATTTCCCAAGTGTAATGAGAGCGATTTCCTGAATAAAGACACATGATAATAATACAGAATAGTATTCCTTTAAAAGGAGGTAAAATCCACACACACAATTACCCCTACATTTCATTTTCCTCCTTTGCCTTCCCTTTTCCCTTCCTCCCTTCCTTTTCTAACTCTCTGTCCTCTTCTTCCATCTTCTCCCTTTTCTTCCTTCTCCTCTTACCTTTCTTCCTTTCCATCCTAATCCTTCTCTATCTCTTTCCTTTTCCTTTTTTCTTCTCTTCCTCTTCCCTTTTGTCTTCATATCTCCTACTTTTCCTCCTAATTGTTCTCCTTTTCCTTTTCTCTATTTCTCCTTCCTCCTCCTCCTTCTCCTCCTCCTCCTCCTTCTTTTTCTTCTTCTTCTCTCTCTCTCTGTCTTTCTCTCTGTCTCTCTCTCTGTCTCTGTCTCTCTCTCTTTCTCTGCCTCCCTCCCTCTTTCTCTCCTTCCCTCCGTCTCTCCATCCCTCCCCCACACACAGCGTCCTGCTGGTCTTCATACCTGGCACACTGAATCTCCAGTTTCTCAGCTCATGTGGAGATTCTCTCTAAAGACTTCTCATCTTTCTACGTATTCTTTGCTATGGCAGCTAAAAGCAAAGCCAGTCCAGGCTCCTTCTCCCTTCTCCTGCTTCTTGCCTCAGCCCATCCCTGCCTCAGGCCTCTTCCTCCCCCCTCTATGTTCTTCAGTGTTTCCCAGTTACCCATCCTACTCCACCACCTATGACTCAACCCAGGCTTGCAGCCCTTGTAATTCAAAGGTAAGCCAGTCCTTCCCTCAAACCAAAAAAAAAAAAAAATAGTTAAAAAACATACATAGAGAAAGTTTCAGCTAAAGAGGGCAACAAAATTCAGAAAGAAACCTGACACTAGTTTTAATTAGTGTAATTACAGTGCGTGTCATTTTTAAAAGGATACCTTTGTTAAATGGGTATCATTAACATTAATATAATGTTTTGTTTTCTTTTGATAATTAGTTTCTTGAACCCTGTGGTTAGGGAAGCTTTCAGTTCTCTAATTAATTTTGTTTTTCTGAAGAAAACAGTTAATTACATTTCCCAATACTTGGGGTATACGGCATATAATCACTTGCTTCTAACTTCAAATCTAACTTTGTGTTTGGATCTTTGTTTGCCTTCCAAGCAAATTCCCTCCCCTTTGGATTATCTCAGACTGTGATTTAAAAATAAAAAGGAGCCTGGACTAGAACATGCAAATTTAAAAGGAGAAAATGTCTTAGAAGGGATTGTAGACTTAAAACTGGAAGGTGCCATAGAGGCATCTAGTGCAAACCCTTTTTATGAATGGGGAAACTGAGGTTCAGATAGGTGATAGGATCAGAGATCTAGACCTCAAGGGGCCCTCAAAGGTCTTTTAATCCACCCCCACCTCCCATTTTATAGAGGAGGAATCTAAGGCTTCTGAATGTGGAGTGATCTATTCAAGGTCACACAATAAGTCTCAGTGGCAGGACTGGAACGCAGGTTCTCTGATTCCAAGCCCAACACTAGGATACTATAAAACTGGAAGAAGAAGATGCTACAGAGCTTTTGCATTGGTCCTGCATCTGAATTCTGCTGTGTGTGTTATCTCCATCAATTGTAATGTGAGCTCCTAGAGAAAGGTACTTTTCTATGTGTTTCACTGGTTCTTAGCACAGTGCTTGGTACCTAGTAAGCATTGAATGATTTTTCATATATTCGTGAAAAAGAAAGGATGAAAAAGACCACCTGGGGCTGAGAGAATCAATGGTTGACAGAGCTAGAAGGGACTTTGGAGGAAACATAGTAACTCTCTTTGTTTTACATGCAATGAGAAATTCCCAGTGCTTTCCTGCCTACTCATCAGATGAGGAAACTGAGGCTCAGAATGGTAAAGTGGCCCGCCCACAGTTTCATAGATTGTAAGTGGTAGAGCTAAGACTCAAATTCAGGTCCCCTGACTTGAAAGCCAGAATCCTTTTCATTCTCCCATCTGCCTCTAGGCTGTTTCCTTACAGCAGATCGCCAGACAAGCAATGTAGAGGAAGACCTGACTTTTAAATTCCCACTCAGATACTTACTAGTTATGATGCCTTTCTGCCTCAGTTTCCTCAACTTTAAAATGGGTATCATAACAATACCTACCTTCCATGATGTTGTGATAATCAAATTAGATATTTGTAAAATTCTTAACATAGTGCCTTGTATAGTGCTTACTATGGTAAGCATTTAATAAATGTTTGTGCCCTTCCTTCCACTCTCTGACCATCTCTGCCCCACCAGAAACTGAGACTCTACTTTTGAGTCCTCTGTCTCTGAGAGATGAGCTTTTGCTAGGGCCCGGGCCTTCATGACATTTACAACAGTCTCCTCACCATGTTTCCTGGGGAATATTATCTCCTCCTTCTTCCTAGGTCCTCTGATTCCTGGCTACCCATTACTATCTATACTTTATGTGTTATGTTCCCTATGTAGAACATAATCAATCATACACACACACACACACACACACACACACACACACACACACACACTCCTTAGGCAGCCTGATGGTCCCTTGTGCCTGAGGGATTCACCATATGGTACCAGATTTAGTGAGGATACCCTGTCGGTTTTGCTTTACTACAACTCAGAACTCCTGAACTCAAGTAATCCATCAGCTTCAACCTCTCTCAGTAGCAAAGATTACAAGACTACTACTAATAACACTGTAATTATAATGTCGGGTCCATATCCAGTCATCTTGATGTATATCTTGCCACTGAACCCAAATGACTCTGGAGAAGAAAGTGAGACTGGTGACCTTGCACAGCCCTCTCTCACTTAAATACAGTTCATTTGCAAGTCATGGCATCACCTTCCTGATGTCATGGTTCTCTTCCAAAACAAAGGACCAACAGCAACAACCACAATGATAATATTATTATTTTTTAATGCTTTAATTTTTGCAAAATCTTTTGTATAATTAAGTCATTTGATCCTTACAATGTTCCTATGGAGTAGGTGCTATTATTATTATTTCCACTTTACAGACAAGGAAACTGAGGCCCAAGTAACTTTACCAATGTCACAAAGCTAGTAAGTATCTGAGACAGAATTTGAACGTTGATCTTCCTTATTCCAAGTCCAGTGTTCTATCAATTGGACAAAGTGGCTGCCATGTAATCTCCTTGAAGGCAGAGACTATCTTGCTCACTTGTATCCTTATCTTAGCATTGTGCCTGATATAGTAGGTACTTAACAATGCTCTATCTATCATTTGTCATCCATCTTTCTATCTTTATTCTTGAACACCATGACCAACACACTCCAATGCATTACTTACCATTGCTGGCCACTCTGGTTGATTATGGTAACTTCTAAGCAAAGACTGGTACGAGGATAGGTGCATGAAATTATCTCAGTTTTTTCTTGAAATCTCTTTCCTAGCTGTCTCCAAAGAGATGGCTTTACTCTCTACCCATGGTTAATCTCAGTTGAATTGAAAACATGGCACTAGGGATTGCTTCTAAATGGACTTGCTTTGCTGAGGTGTGTTATGATTGATTAATAAAATATCCATTCATTCATGAAATTCTGCAAATCAAATTACTCTAAGGCAAATAGAAAAGAGGGATGAAAATTATCTGGGATGCTTGCTGGGACATATAGCGCTAAATTAGGTGGAACATTTCTCTGCCTCCTATCCCTAGCACACCATTATTCATAAAGGCCAAGACTGGGACTGAGTATCGGGCAGTTATAAGCCTATGGGCAGAATTGTAAACACACCAGAACATCAGGTCACCACAATGGAACCTGCTATTCCTGGAGGAAAGGCAACTATTGACCTCTAAGCTGTGCATCTCATGCAGGCTCATTGTGTGATTGACTTACATATCTTCAATCTGATTCTTGAAAAATGTCTTTAAAAGCCCATGTTTTCTATTTATTGTATTTTTTTGCAAAAAAAGAAAAAAACTTAAATAAACTTTATCTCCTGAAACAGGCCATTAGATTCCACAATGGGGTATTGGGCATAAGTTGCAGTTTGAAGAGCAGACACTAGGATTTTTGTTGTTATTCAGTCATTCTTCAGTCTTCTCTGACTTTTTATGAGAATTACCCCATGTGGGGTTTTCTTGGCAGAGATGCTGCAATGGTTTACCATTTCCTTCTCCAGCTCACTTGACAAATGAAGAAACTGAGGCAAAGAGAGGTGAGTGACTCACCCAGGGTCACACAGTTAGTAAGTATCTTAGGTCAGTCAGGTTGTTGACTCTCTTTTCATGATTTTCTTGGATCATTCTCATTTCTCTTCTGCTTGCTCAAAAGTCTTGCCATTAGCTGGCAAGATGCGCAAACAGAGGAAGCAAAGCAAGCACAGCCATCCAACTTTAGATTCTTTTTGGGGGGACAAAAAGGATCAAAGCATAGAACAAGAGGAAGACAACACAGTCAGAACTCCTGCACAAAAAGCTTCCAAGAAAAATATAAACTAGTTACATGCCGTGGAGGAGTTCAAGAAGGATTTTGAAAGTCAAGTAAGAGAAGTGGAGGAAAAATTGGGAAGACTAACTCAATGGAGGGGAAGAACAGGAAGGCAAAAGGGAATGGGTCAACCTTACTGTCATTGAATTTGGCTTAGGAAGGGAATGGCATACACTCTGAAGTTGGTATCTTGACCTACAGGAGAGTAGGAGGGAAGGGGATGAGAGGGAGGATCATGGAGGGGAGGGCAGGTTGGGGGGAAGGCAGTTAGAAGCAAACAATTTTGTAAAGGGACAGGGATAAAGTAGAGAATAGAACAAGTGGGGGGAGGATAGAATGGAGGGAAATATAGTCAGTCTTTCATAATATATCCACTACAGAAATGTTTTGTGTAACTGCACATGTACAACCTATATTGAATTGCTTATCATGCCAGCAAGGGTGGGTGATAAGGGAGAATGGGAAAGAATCTGGAGTTCAAAGTTGTAAAATCAAATGTTTAAAAAAATTATTATTATTATTATTTACATGCAACTGGGAAATAAGCTATACAGGCACTGGGGTATGGAGATCCATCTTGCTCTACTGGAAAGCCAGAGGGGGTATGGGGGAGGATATAGGAGACAGCAGATTGGGGGAGGGGGCATTCAGTGGGATCACTGTTTTGTGGATGGGTAGGGGAAAGACAGAGAGAAAATTTGCAACTCAAAATCTTGTGGAAATGAATAATGTAAACTAACAATAAACACAGAAGTTAATTTAAAAAAAGAAGTTATATTTGAACCTAGGTCCTCATACTCTAAGTGAGAGAAGGAGAGGATAAGTGAAGGTCTATGGAGGAAAAAACAATGAATAAGAGGAAGAGACAAAAAAGGGGAAAGAAGAGAGGGAAAAGAAAGAGCAGGAGGGGAGAAGAAGAATTAGCAGAAGGAGAAGGTAAAGTAGGAGAGGGAGAAAGAGGAGGAAGAGAAGGAGAGAGAAGTGGAGGAGGAAGAGGAGGAAGGGTAGAAGAAAGAAAAGGAGAACAGAAAGAAAAGAAGGAAGGGAGAAGGAAGAAGAGATAATAAAAGAGAAGAAAAAGAGGAGGAAGAAGAGGAGAAGAAAGATAAGGAAAAGGAGGAGGGTAGAAGGAAAAAAGGTAAAGGAGAAGAAAAAGAAAAGGAGGAAGAGGAGAAGGACGAGGGGGAGAAGGAAAGAGATAAGGAAGACATAAAGTAGAGGAATACAGACCAAATAGAATGATGAAATAGAAAGGAAAGTCATGAAAATGTGTAGATAAGTGGTTGTTTTTTTTAAATGTCAAATATCAATTTGTCCTAACACATTGCATATGGTGCCAGATTTTTCAGATGGTGTATTTTCTGTTTGTTTGGATCTAGATTGCAAACTTCTAGGAGAAAGTCCACGTCATTTGATGTCTGTTCTGTGCTAAGCATATTGTCAGTTATCTACCAAATGTTAATAAATCCAGAGCCCTAGTTTTTTGATAGATTTAAAAATTGGCACATGAAGTCATTATTCTATTTTAATTCAATTTAATTTCTTTAATAAGTATTTATTAAATACCAGTTGTTCATTAGGGACTGTATTAAGCACTATTGATGCAAAGATAAAAACCAACTAGCCTCTGCCCCAAGGAGGCTTGCCTTCTACTGGAGAAAATTAGATTCAACTGGGGGTAATGATCCGCACTGGACTGCTGCCCATTTTACCCCAGACATCTGATGCTACCACTTTCTAACTTGAGTACATGATTTTTTAGTGTGGATACATGCTGTTGATCATAAATTTTCTGTCTGATCCACTTTTGAGGCCAGTATTTATAGCATGCCTAGAACTGTGCAAGGCAGTTTGTGAGAAAAGAGTTTGTGTATGGGCATATGGTTGGGACAGGGCAGGGGCTAGATCAGAAAAGGATGTGAAGGGCCCCTTTAGTAAAGACATGGAAGGGATGGCACTAGCTGACGCTGGATACACAAACCCTTGTGATTTTTTTTCTTGAAGTACCTAAGTTTTGACATCATAAAATTTATAGCTAGACGGAACCTGAGAGATTGAACCCAAACCCCTAATTTTCATAGGTGAAGAAACTAAAGATGAGAAACATTAAGTTCCTTGACTTTTAAGCTCCTTGAAAATAGGGATTGTTTCCTTTTTTGTTTCTGTATTGCTAGTTCCTGGAATGTAATAGGCACTTAATAAACGCTTTTGATTGATAGATGTTGGATTGGTAGTAGGCACCAAAGCTGGGATTTCCAGGTGACAGGATCATGAGACTCGATCTCAAGGGGACCTAAGAGATCAGCCAGTCAAAGTCTCTCACTTTATAGATGAAGAAACTGAGTCCCATAGAGGCTAAATCACTTGTCTATGGTCACAAAGGGAGTAAGTGGCAGAGTATTTGAACTCAGGTCCTATGACTCTACGTTCTGCTCTTTCCACTGCACAACCCTGGTTCCCTCCTCTCCAAAATCATTATCCTTTTCAGGGAAGCATAACAGTACTTTGCTGAGGCAGGCCCACTATCAATTCCCTGGCCTTCTCTGCATTTTGGATTCTAATCCTCCTATCCTGTGAACTCCCTTGGCTCTTAACTCTCTGATTGACAACTGTAGTATCCATTCATCTTGGCCCTTTGCCTTTTTCTCTTAATTGGTAATTTTCATTTATGCCTTTTTACAATTATATATCACATTAATTTCCTATCTACTGGATCCCTTTGAATCAACCTTTGTAACTGAAAAAAACTGAGCAAAGCAGCAGATACAGAAAATGAAACTAGCAATAGATGTAATACCTAGAGCATCCATAGTACCCCACCTTCTTTACCAAGAAGGCAAGCAGGTTTCTTCCAGTTTTTTTTTTCCCTGTCAGGCCCTTGGATCATAGTATACTGACCTGGCCTCATTGTTATGCTTATTCTCCTTTTTTTCTTAGCCTCAGATAAGAATTTCCTTCCAAGGGCGCCATGCTTCTCTATCAGGAGGTTTGCTAGTCCCTTTTTCTCCAAACCCCCAATACCAATAATGAAGGACCATCAGATAATATCAAATGTAATCTGTTACCTCAAGGGCTTTCCAATCTCACTAGAGTTACAAGGTATTCATAGCTCCATTGTTGGTTAGACTAAATCTGTATGGAGGTCACTTTTAGTTCTGAAATTCTGTAGTCCATGAAACAGAAAAAATGCAAAACAATACTGTGGCCACATAATGAAAAGACAGGACTCATTAGGAAAGATTCTGATGTTGTCAAAGATTGAAGGCAAAAGGAGAAGAGAATGGCAGAGGATGAGGTGGAAAGATAATGTCATGGAAGCAATGAATATGAACTTGGACAGATTGGAGAGATAGTGGATGTTAGAAGGGCATTGTGTACATGGGGTCACAAAGAGTCAGACAGGAATGAACAACAACAAAAACCTGACCTTTATGACTCTAAACAGAGAATAATAAAAATAAAATCCTGATAAATGTTCATGGATCAAATGGATTGTAAGGAAGTGACTTGGCATAGGGGGACAGAGAGACAATATGGACATCACTAAGAATGTACATAATAGATGCCTCTGCCATACGCTGGCTGTGTGACCATGGGTAGTGCCTCTCAGTGCCACTGAGTGACCCTCTAAGACTCTAAGTTACAAAAGAATTACTGGACTGCATCAATTGGGAGAATTTCCCTCACCAGGAGTTCCCTATTTTGATGAAATCACAGGTCAAGACATTTAAAAAATAAATGAACTGAAGAAAAATGTTCATGGAACAAAAGATACAAAAAGAAAACTTCATTTTTCCAGACTGGGAAATTGGAGAAGTGAGATCATGGCATTAGCTTTGAAAAAAAAAAAAGAATATTTTACTTACCACTTGAATGCTAGGAATTTGAAAGATTGAAGATTTCATTATTTCAAGTTTGCCCTTCATGCCAAGTGGTGTTTGATTACTCATAATGAGGAGTCAGTGCCTTTGAAAGTTGCTGTAAGAAGAAATCAGCTTCTCTCCCCTCCTCCATTTTCATAGTGACTGTGCAAACGAAAGGCCTCATTAATCAAGACAACTGTTATAAAGTTAGCCCTAGACACTCATCAGCCTTCTGTCATCTTGTTTAACCCATTCTCTGATCTGCTCCAAAGGAAGGCTTAGTAACATCTCAAACCCGAATGGTGTTCTCTATGGCCTGATCAAGGAGTTTAAGTGCTTCTTTGCTGAGTGTTCAAAAAGTTTTAGAACTCATTGTGGTTACTAGGTCAAGTTCATTTGCTCTGAGAATTTCTTTAAAAACTTGTGAAGCTGTTGAATTTTGCCATATTGATCAGTATTGCTTCACAAAACCAAGCTTCTTCAGCTTTTCTGGCCTGGTATAACAGAGCTGAACTCACATTTATAATAGATAGATGGGGGAGGTCTAGAAAGAATGGTATAAGCAGCATGAGAAATGTATGGGATGAAGATGGTCAAATATAACAGTGGAAAGGAGATTGAACTTGGAGTCTATTTTTTTTAAAAAGACATGGGTTTCCAATCTTGGCTTTGTTGAGATTGAGCAAGTCCCTCAACCGTAGAAAAAAATCACAAGGTCACACATTTATCTGTAGGATCCCTTCCAGCTCCAGTGTTCTGTGGTTCAATGGACAGAATGCTAAGTGCTCAGGACCATGGAGAGAGCAGCACTCCCAGTTCTCCATTCCAAAGATCTGAACTGGATTTCCAGAAGTATAATGTAGTAGCACTCAGAGTAGAACAGGAAGTCAGAAGGCCTGGAGTTTATTCCTGGCCCTTCCATTCACACAGTTAATGACCTAGGCCAAAAAACACTGGCCCCTGGACAAGAAAATTATTTCTCTCCTCTCTCTGTCTCTCTCTCTTTCTCTTTCCTCCTTACTTTAACTTTTTTCCTTCTAGCCTTTTCTTCTTTATTTCCTTACTTCTTTCCTTCCTTCCTCTCTCACTTCTTTCTTCCTTATATCCTTCCTTCCTTCCTTCTTTTCTTGGCTTCATACTTTGCTTTCCTCCTCCTCCTCCTTCCTCTTTCTCTTTCTCTCTCTCTCTCCCTCTCCTTCCCTCCCACCCTCCTTATATACACAGAGAAACAGAGAGAGAGAGAGAGAGAGGTGGGACAGCTGCATATATTATGCAGTGAGTTTGTAAATGTACTTAGACAAAGCCACATCCTGGAACTGTTGGATCCCAATTTCTTGGCCATCATTTTCTGCTTATACTTCTTTCTCTAAGTATAGGTGATCAAAAAGTCATCATGAGATAGGTGTTTCTGGCCTTGCTGGCAACTTCGCAAGTCTGAGAAATCAGGAACTCCTAGGTCTTAATACTGGTTGGCCATCTAGTTGATGATCTTGAAAAGAACTCAGAAGCTAAAATTATCCTGAGTAGAAGGATGAACCCTGACCACGAACCTTGAGTGAATTGCTCAGACTTTGGCTCAGTGCAGAGCCAAAGTAAAGACGAAGTGCTTATTTTTCAGTCCTCCCCATGTGTTTCATGTTATAATGTTTTCATGATAAACCTTCCAAGAAAATATAATCGGAGTGAGAGGTTACCATATCATCTTTTTAATATTTGTCAATGTGTGCTAATGAACCTTTTGTGTTTTAAACATTTCTATTTTGCCTGAGAAAATAAAAAAATCTACCCTAGATCTGATGTACTTTATACCCAGAGTACCTTCCTTGAAGATAAACTGCTAATCCCTTTTGAGCAGACCCTAGACACAAGCCATATCTAAATTTTAAGACATTTTTATCAGGACTCCTAAGTGGGACCATTATTGAGGTCAGACTTCCATAGAACTGAACCTGGCTCATATAAGGACAGAGCTGGATCTAATTACTTATTGGAAGTAACCCTGCTCAAAAAATTGGACCATTGACCTTTACATCATCATCACTTGTCATCATCATCTTTATGTTTCCTTCTACTCCCCTAGATTTTAGGTGGAGCTTAGAGAAAAGACTGTCCTTAAATATATCAACTCTCCTATTATTGTTTTTTCATGGCAAGTGCTCAGGGACCTGCTGAAATGGATGTATGGTGGATGAAATGGCTGATTTTTTTCAATTTAATACAAGTGTTGGGATATCACCTTATTGTCTGTATCCTCACTGAAAGCAGAATTGGGGAAATCCCAGTAGCAGACAGGATGATGCAAAGGATATGTACCTCATCCTATTCCCATGTTTCTGAATTTTCAAGCAAAAGTATGATTTAAGAGCTTTTCATTTCCTGGAGTTTGGAGATTATGACTATTTGGTAAAATAATAATAGTCAATAATAATATTAATAATTCTATCAATTATTAACAACAAGAAAGTAATAGTGGTTAACATGTATATAGTGCATTAAAGTTGACCAAGCATTTTGTATATATAATTTCATTTGATCTTCACAACAGCCTTATAAGGGAGATACTATTAGGACCCCCATTTTCAGATGAGGAAACTGAGAAAAACAGAGGTTAAGTGACTTTCCCAGGGTCACACAGCTAATGAGTGTCAGGTGCTGGATTTAAAGTCAGGTCATCCTGACTCCAATCCCAGGGAGTTTTCCATTATGCCACCTTAAACATTTTTTTGATTAATGTTATGTCTGGGAGATTGTTAGCAACTGTTCTGTCTGCAATGATATTCCAGTTACGTTACAGTTTGTTGGTTACATCCTCAAGGATATTTGGGGGTTTATATTTGTAGTAAGGGGATTTGTCACTGTTAGTTTACGAAGAATAGAGAGCTTCTGGGTATAACTAGAATAATTCTGACCACTTAAATATGCCTTTCCAGGTATTCTGTATATCTTGTATATGTTACCCTGAGCAATTAATTTCATCTCTTTCTGCCTCAATTTTCTCAACTCTAAAATGGGGATCCTAATAGCACCTACCTCCCAGGTTTGTTGTAAGGGCCAAATGAGATAATATTTATAAAGCATTGCCTGGCATACAATAGGTCCTTAATAAATGTTCCTTCCCTTCCTCCTGCTTCTCTCCTTCCCCTTATTAGTCAACAAGTAAAGAAGCAATTGTTTTCCTGACTTCAAGTCCAGCACTCTGGACTTTCTGGGCAAACAGTTCACAAAACCACTCAGGAACCTCATAAAACTTGACTAGGGTAATCTTGGGAAATCATATCGCTGACCATTCCAGATGATGTCAAGGTATGATTTGGTATACCATGGATCCAATCTCAAACAGAGCATATTGATTTTAATAGGCCTAGCATTTGGTCAAAGACAAGGAAGGAGGCTCTCATTAGAAAACTGAGATAAGCAAAAGCTAATCGACCTAATGTGCATATTACCATGCATGGGAGCACAGGCAAGAGAGAAATGGAGATAACAGGCTGCAAGGCCAGTGCTATGGAGGAGCCGAAGCCTCAGCCAAGAATTTGTAAGCTCTCATTTGCCCAGGAGGGTAGCAGCTGGTGCCTGGCAGAAGGCAAATAGCATGTACCGTGTCACCGATCAGCAGTAGTGAGTGTCCACGAATGGAACAGATTAAATATTCTTTCCCATGCCAGGGCAACATGGCAGGAGAAGGATGGCTCAGCAACAAGTGTTAGCTGGAGGAGGCAGTAAAGGGCATCTTGGGGTGTTGGCAATGGGGGATCATTAGGCTTGGAAATATCATGCGTTGAAAGTAATTGGGCAGAGAGAAACAGGGTGGGAGAGTAAATACAAAGCCACCCTTAGAAGAGAGAAGACCTGGAGTTGAGTTCTATCTCAGATCTAAACTAGCTGTTTGACCCTGGGTGAGCTGCTTAACCTGTTGGTGTCCCAAGCAGATGAACTGCTGATCAGCACTGGCTTCTACACTCAGAGTTCTGATGCTGATGAAATTACAGATTTGGGGCAACTGGGCAGAAGGTCATTTGGAATTCATGGAAAACATGAATTATAGGGATCCTTTAAATAAATCTTAGTGTATGAGTTCTTAACATGTGTGTGCATATGTGTATGTGACAGAATCTTTAGTCAATCTGGTAAAGCCTTATGGACGCTGTCTTAGGACATGTTTAAATGCATAAAATAAAATAGATAAGATTACAAAGGAAATGGATTGCATTGAAATATTTATGAAATACATTTGGAAACTAAGATCAGGAGCTCCAGGTTAAGATTCCCTATTTTATTTTATTATTTTCACGTACATACATAACTGGAATGAGAAATCATAGGCATTGATCAAGAACTGGAAGGAAACTCTCTTATTTTATAAATGAGGAAACTAAGGCCCAAGGAAGTTAAGTGACTTACCCAAGGTCACACAGATAGTAAGCATAAGATGTGCAATTTGAAGCCAGGTCCCGTGACTCTAGAGTCAATCAGTATTCTTTGCTCTGCACCATGCTGACCCACTATTTCCTATCTCTGAACACACTTCTCCAAAGAAGTTCATTCCCTTTCCCTCTACTATGTCAGGTACTATTTAGCTTCTGAATTATTTTGCCTGAGTCATTTGTAATAAAATAATAATAAATATATTTATTTAGCACGTTAAGACTTAGAATCCATTTTGCATACATTGTCTTGTGATCCTTGTAAAAACTCTGTGAAGGAGATGCCACAATTATCCTTATTTTACAAAGCAAGAAACTGAGGCTGAAGACATTGTGACTTATTCAGGGTGACACAGCTGGTAAATGTCAGAAGTGAGATTTGAACCCAGATCGTTTCATCTCAAGTCCTGTACTCTTATCTACCCTGCCACAGTCACTCTCTTGATAACATTCCATGTATTTAAAGTGCTTTAAGTCCTACAAAGTATATTCTGCACAATCGCCACAATCCTGCTAGATAGATACGACAAGACTTCTCACCAGCCACCATGTTGTGATCCAGACACCATGCCATGGAGTACTTAGGCCTTTGCATGCCCAGAATCTTTGGTCACTACTGTCATTCATCCTTCATTTCAAAGCCACAGGGTGATATTGCCATTAATGATTGTCTCATTCGCCTGTTTTATGTTGGTCCCAGACTTCAGCCAAGGTTTATTATCTGCTTTAGGCTTCTCGCCAGCCACCATTTATCTGCTGCCTATAGTCCCACATCTGGGACTATTATTAAAATTCATAATAATCGTTAGTAATAATAACACTTTGGCTTTAAATTATTAGTTTCAAACCAGATCTGAAGCTATGTTGTTTTTGTTATTAAAATTAATTTAAAAAACATTACCAGCAATTTTATTTATTTGAATACCAGAACTTGGACTATTATCACTAATTATGAGCAATAATCACATTAATAATAATCCTTCTCTTTAATTTTCTGAGGATCTGTCGTTTCACCAATGTGAATATTTCTAACACCAATGCAAATTGACAGCTAAAAAGAATGCTTAGTTTGGGATTCAGAGCACTCAAACTCAGACTCCACCTCTTTTCCTCCTCCATGCTTAGTGCTTGCTACCTGTGTGACCTTAGTTAGGTCACCTGACTGCTCATGACTCCCTCTTCCTCACATGGAAAATGTGGGGTTTGAACTAGATGGTCCCAAGCTCCAGCTCCATGATTTTGTTATGTTATGGTATGTTATGTTATGTTATATTGTATTATATTATATATCATATAATGTTATATATTATGTTCAGTGATATCGTATCATATCATGTTATATTAACTTTTATAATATAGTTATGGTGGCCATATTTTATCTCTTCAAGCACACATTAAACTCCTGAGTTAGGAAATATGTCTATCTCTTCTTTCTCTAGCACTATGACTTGCACATTTCAGTTGATTGATCAGTAAACAAGCACTGATTAAACCTGTTAGATTTCAGGCACTGTATTAAGCTGTGTGCTTAGAAAGAAAAAAATGTCCCTGCCCTCAAGGAGCTTACATCCTCCAACATTTTTATATGTACAAAACATAGAAAATAATTGCCGGGGTAGAGAAACACTAGCAACGGTTAGTAGAGGGGATAAAGAAAGACTTCTTGTGGAAGGTGGTATTTGAACCAAGTTTTCTTGGAAACCAGAATATGACTGTGGGCAAGTCATTTAACCCCTTTAGCCCTCAATTTTCTCAGCTGGAAAAAAGGGGGTTGAACTTAAGGGTCACAAAGGTCCCTTCCAGTCAGTCTGTCAACATTTATTAAGTTAGTAAGCCTTTATTAAGCATCCACTTTGTGCCTGACACTGTGCTATGCACTAGGGATACAAAGAAAGGCAAAAGAGTGTCCCTACCCTCAAACAGCTTACAATCTAACAGGGGAGACAAGACGCTGACAACTATGTACTAACAAGATATCTATAGGAGAAACTGGAGATACTCAACAGTCAGTGAGTAAACATTAAGTGCCTACTATGTGCCAGGCATTGTGTTAAATGCTGTGTATACAAAGAAAGGCAAAAAGTCCCTTCCCTCAAGGAGCTTATAATCTAAGAGAGGAGACTACAAGCAAACAACTGTGTACAAATAAGCTACATACAATTCTAGATCTATGATTCAATTACCCTATGATCCCTCTACATCTTAATAGAGAACTTTCAGAGTTTGCCAGCAAAACTTTAAGCACCCTCCGATGAATTTCTCTCACTTAGATCAAACTCCAGATAGGAAGTCTATTGCCAGGTCTATTCTTAAACCTTTTTCCAATTGGAAGGACCTTTTATCTATTGACAGATGCTAGTATCACATTCAAGCCATGATAATGCAACAGAAAAGGATTACAGTGGACTAATAGAATCTAATTAACAAGACAGTGTGGTGTAGTAGGTAGAGAACAAATTTGGGGATCTGAGTTCAAAGTCTTGCCTTTGACTTTAGCTTTATGACTCTGAGGAAGTCACCAAACTCTCAATGTCCCAGGCAATTCCCCTGCACCCTAAGTTGTAGGGCTTTGATGGAAGGAGTATCTTCATGGGGAGTTCCCTAAAATAATGAAATCTCATCTGGTCCAAACAAATCAATAATTAAATTAAATTAAAATGTATTAAATTTATATAGCATAGGGTAGCTAGGTGGTATAGTGGATACAGGTTGAGAATTAGGAAGACAACTCTTCCTAAATTCAAATCTGGTCTCAGACTTTTACTAGCTGTGTGATTCTGGGTAAGTTACTTAACCCTATTTGCCTCAGTTTCCTCATTTGTAAAATGAGCTGGAGAAGGAAATGTCAAATCACTCTAGTATCTTTGAAGAAAAGCCCAAACAGGGTGATAACACTTGGACACAACTGAACAACAACAAATAGATTTAGCTAAACCTTTTTCCAAATCCAAGCAAAGTGAATGGGGGGGGAGGGGGAAGAGGGAAGTGGGGGAGGATCTTCCTATTTTCACACTGGGTAACTGGGGTCAAGACTAGCAGAGAAGATGGGCCTAAAGGCCTCACATCCATTGTCAAAGGAAATCCACTAACTCTTCCACTGTTCTCTCTCCCAGATCAGTAGCAGGGAATTGCCCATCCAATTAAACAGATTAGACATTTTCGCAGGCGATGGAACAGCCTCAAACAGCAGTTGGGAGTGGGAATGCACCATCTCAGGCTTCCCAGTCCAGTGCCTCTCTTTGCTAACTCACTGCTTCCTCCCTTTGCTTCATTTGGGAAATAATTGGCACTTGCTTAATGCCAAATTTACATTTGTTTTGCATGAGAACAAAATTTGCTTGCAAACAGCTCTGTGAGTGAGCAAATGGGCATTGGTGCTGGTAAATCAAGTGGAGCCGTTGGTTCCCCAGTTTGCAAATGTATTATTCAACAACAGGGAAAAAAAAGCGGGGGTTGGGGGGTAGGAAGGGGATTTAATTTGCAGTAGTTTCCAAGCACTGAGGCAATCACTTGAGCCAGCAACACATTTATTTTTTTCCTTCATTTCTATCTAGCCTTGGTATTTTGACACTTTCTCCCAGATGCATCCCTTATCAGAACTGACCATGCTCTTCTAACCTTTAGACCAAACCTTTCCAAGAGGACTGTGGGAAAATCTCTTTCCTCCCTACTCCACCGAGCCCCCACACCCCCACTGGTTTCTTCAGCAATCTATCATAGTAATATATCATAGCGGGCAGTATAGTATCCAGGAAAAAAAGCTAAGCTTGGAGGCACAGGACCTGAATTCAAATTTCACTTCTGTTACTACCTGTATAATCTTGAGCCAGACTTTTAAACTCTCTGGGCCTCAATCCATCTGTGATGTGGGGGAGTTGGAACAGAGGACCCCTAAGGCTCCTTTCCAGCTCTAAAATTATTATCTCCTCTCTGGTACCCACATCCTGTCATGTGCATCCCACCCACACACACCCCTCCCAGAGTTCTGTTCAATAAAGGATGATAATAGTCACCTAATAGGACTATTGATAGAATCTAAGGAAATTACATTTGTAAAGCACTTTGCAAACCTCCAAGTAATAGTTTTCAGCTAATCTTAAAGATTAGGCATTAGAATATTATCCTTATGGGGGGGCAGAGCCAAAATGGTGGCATAAAAGCAGCAACATATTGCAGCTCTCACATAGCCACCCCAAAATACCCATAAAATATGAATCTAAATAAATTCTAGAACTCCAAAACGCACACAAATATACTTTCCACTAAAGTCAGCTCGGCTATGAAGAACCATATCAGCCCTGTGAGCCGAAACCAGCCTAGCCTGAAACCGCGGCTCTGCCTCGGAAGTGGCTGGACGAGAGGAGATGAGCCTTGGCTGGAGCTTCGGGTAAGCAGATTGGCGGCAGCTGTGGCAGTATTCAGAATTAGGTCAGTGGAGGTCGCGAAATTGGGGGAGATGAGCCAAAACGCCTCCAGGGCAAAGGGGCCACAGAACTGGAGGTCTTGCACCC
>CM053581.1:413253800-413281937 GCA_028627135.1 Pseudochirops cupreus
TTACCTTCTCATGCTTCTTGTATTTGAGTGTCAAACTTTCTTTTCAGTTCTGGTTTTTTCAGCAAGAATGTTTGAAAGTCCTCCACCTCACTGAATGACCATATTTTCCCCTGGAACACTATACTCAATTTTGCTGGGTATATAGTTATATATTATTAATATGATATACTATTAAATATTTCTATTTAACTACATCAACCAGGTGGCCAGTTAGATAGATTCTTGAACTTGGAGTCAGGAAGTCTTGAGTTTGAATCTGGACACTTACTAGCTGTATGGCCCTGGACAAGTCACTTATTATCTCTGTCTGCCTCAGTTTCCTCACATGTAAAACAGAGATAATAGCAGCATCTACCTTCCAAGGTTTAAGGGGATAACTCTGAGAGATTGGAAATCTCAGGTAAATATGTTAGGTCTCATATAAAGGTTCCTATTGGGCATGTTTCATATGTGGTGTGGTTGCCTATCAACAACAAATGCAAAAGATGGGACTAATGTATAAGTTATACACGTGGAGGAAAGGGATGACTCACCACTACCTGGAAGCACTTTTCTATCTTCTTAGAATCCCCATCAAGTTCATTCCTTGACACAATGTCATTGATGGACCAGTGACTTTCCTGTTCAGACAGACTAACTCTTGTAATATAATGGCGCATCAACAAATGCTTCAATCCAACTCTGGACTGTGTCACCCAGTTCAATCCTCAAGGACAGCTACTCACTAGATTTAGCTACTTTTGTTACTAGCTCCAGTGGTCTCTGCAGTCAACTCTGGCTATTTATTGATGATTCTTCTGACCTTTAGAAGCTCACATGACAAAAAAAAAACTGTTCAATTCAGTATTCAGATACTCAGTCATCTCCAATCAGGAAAGAATTAATGCAAAAGAGAGAAAAGAAAGAGAAGTACCATGTGTTAATGGGCACACGGTGGCCAGGTAGAAGGTAGGGCAGGCTTGCCCTCTTCCACTCAGCAGCTCTTCTTCACTCAAAAGCTTCCAGGAAAAGGATCACGACGCTGTCCATTCAAATATTTTCATATGCACCCTCAGTTCAGGCTCCTCAGCTTGTTAGAAGATTCTTTCTCAGCACAGAACCAGGACTTTAGTCACTCAAAATTAGAAGAAGGCTCACCAAGCCTCCATGATTTGAACTGGCAACTGGAAAAGAACATTATTAATGCCCCATTTAAAACACCAGGAAGGAAAATATGTGTAACATCCTAGAGCCCATAAGCTTAGGCACTTATTAGAAAGTGACCACATTACATAAAAAAGGAATATCCTGAAGTAATTATAGAAATAATGCAAAGAGACTATTGAGGAAACTTTTATCTATTTAATGTGGAAACATTAACTAAAGGAAAAATCATATTTTCAGAGGACAGAGGATGAAATATACATCCTTCCCCAAAGTAGAAATGCAGGAGACTAAACGCATGGGATATTGCATATCCACGAATTTTGTGTCATGGTGTTTTGTTTTGTTTTTTTAACAAGGACATTGTGATAGGGAAAAGGTTAGAAGACTTGAAAGAGAATGGTGGCAAAGGGACTGGAAAGAAGACCTTTAAAAGATTTTGCATGTGGGATTGGTTTGGGGAGGCAAAGGAGAGAAATAAAGAAGCTTGGAAGGGGATAGACTCAGAGATGGAAGACTATAGGAAGAGGATTAAAGATACAGAGATGTTTTGAGGTATAAATGAGAGGGATGGAAGATTAGTTCATCACATGACTTTGTTCTTCTCCCAGAGAAGTGTATGCTGTGTATCAGAATATAACTTATTTTAAAGGAATCAATAAAAAATGAAGATAAAGTGGTATAAGAAATCTATTGCCTAAACAATGTTAAAAAGAGAAGTTTGAAGAAATAATGTGTTGGGGATAGACAGCATCCTGAGTAGAAATGATATGTTTTTCTGAAAATATAGATGTAAAAAAAATTAAATCTTTGGGTTTTACAGATATAGTGGACATGGGGTCTTTTTGAGCAGGTACTCAATCAACAAGCCTTTATTCTCATTAGAGACTATGTGCCAAGAAATGTGCTAAGCACTGTGGGTGCAAAGACAGAAAGTGTCCTTGCTTTCAAAGAACTTGTATTCTAATGGGTGTATATAAGACATACCCTGTGTAAGTGGAAGGTGATCTCAAAAGGGAAGTAATAGTGGAGGACAGAGAGGAGAAGATGGGATCTGAGCTGTCTTGAAGGAAGTCAGGGAAGCCAAGTGGCACAGCTGAAAAGGGAGAATATTCCCAGCATGGAGGACAGTCAAGTGCTAAATTATGGGGTCAGGAAATGGAGTGTCAGGTAGAATCCTGGAGTCAGAATGTACCTTACTGCCTATCTAACCCAATCTACACCTAAACATGTATCTGTTCTTCCATGCTTTTGACAAAGGGCCATCTCACCCCTGATCAAAAGTAATCAGTAAACAACTAGGCATAGATCAACATCCCAGATCACAAACCAAAATAAATTTAAAATAGGTACATTGCTTAAACATAAAGGGTGATATCATAAACAAATTAGTGGAATATGGATGAAATTACCTAAAAGTTCTGTGGATAGGAGGAAAGTTCACGACCAAACAAGAGATAAAGAAGTTCACAAGAGGATAATTTTTATTACATAAAATTAAAAAGGTTTTGTGCAAACAAAACTGATGCAGCTGAAATTAGAAGAAATTCAGGAAACTGGGAAAAAATCTTTGTAGCAAGTTCCTCTGATAAAGGTCTCATTTTAAAGAAAGGGATCTACATCAAATATACAAGAAACAGCCATTCCCCAGTGGATAAATGGTCAAAAGATATGAATAGGCAGTTTTCAGAAGAAGAAATCCAAGCTATTATTAGCCATATGAAAAAATTTCCAATTCATTATTTAAAAAATGAAAATTAAAGCAACTGTGACACCTCAGAACAACTTAAAACAGGTCACAAATAAGCTTGCCAAGAGGGGAAAAAAATCAGGAAAGATGGACTTACAGTACATCAAACATTTAAAGATCAATTAATTTCAATATTAAATAAATTATTTGGAATAATAGACAAAGAAGGAGTCCTACCAAATTCCTTTTATGGAACAAATGCTAATACCTAAAACAGGAACAGCAAAAACAGAAAGAGAACTATAGACCAATTTCACTAGTGAATATGGATGCAAAAATCCTAAATAAAATGTTAGGTAGCTATACAACTACATATACACATATACATATATATACATATGTATATATATGTATATGTATATATGTACATGTGGGATTTGTATCAGAAATTCAGCAAGGCTCGTTCAACATAAGGAAAACTATTAACACAATTGATTATATCAATAACAAAAGTAACAAAAATCATGTGACAATATCAAAAGGTGCAGAAAAATACTTTTGACAACAGGTAACACTCGTTCTTGTTTAAAAAGCATTTAAAAGCATAGGTGTAAACTGATTTTTCCTCAAAATGATGAGAAACATCTACCTAGAACCATCAACAAGTATTTTCTGTAATGGAGACAAACTAGAAGCCTTCCCAAGAAGATCAGGAGTGAAACAAAGATGCCCATCATCCCCAAAATATTAGAAAAGCTAGCAATAACAACAATAGAAGAAAAGACATTAAAATAATCAGAATAAGCAATGCGGTAATAAAACTATCTCTTTTTGCAGACAATATGATGGTATACTTGAGAAATCCTAGAGATTCAATTAAAAACTAGTTGAAACAATTAATAGTTTTAGCAAAGTAGCAGTATAAAAAATGAACCCACAGAAATCATCAGCAATTAGGGTTATATCACCAACAAAGTCCTACAAAAAGAGATAGTAAGAGATAATTCACTTAAAATGTGAATACTAAATATAATGCTAAATACTAAAAACTAAATACGAAATACTAAAATACTAAAAACCACATTCCTATGAACATACCAGGCAAGACAAATCCAAGAACTATCTAAACATAATTATAAAACACTTTTTATACAAGTAAAGTCAGATTTAAATAATTGGAGAAACATCACTTGTTCATGGATGGGCTGAGTCAATATAATAAAAATGACAATGCTACCTAAATTAAGTTCTTTATTCAGTGCCATTCCAATTAAATTACCAAAAATTATTGAGCTGGAAAAAAACAATTCAAAAAAATTCATTTGGAAGAATAAAAGGTCAAGAATATCAAAAGAATTAATGAAAAAAAATGTAAAGGAAGGAGGTCTAGCAGTTGTTTTATGCCCATTCTCTAAGATGACCAATGGTATCATGATATCTTGACTTGCAGGTAAACTGGAAAGTTTTCAGGCTTACTCTCCCCTCCACATGAATTCACTGAAGTCCAGTGAAAGGACAGAGAGTCAAGACAACTGGAGATGGCTCAGGATGCAGTGCAGTGCCAGATCTTAAAATATATTATAAAGTGGTAACTATAAAAATTATCTGCTACTGGATTAGAAATAGAATGGTGGATCAGTGGGATAGATTAGATATACAATCCATAGTAGTAAATGGTTATATTAACTTTGTATTTGATAAACATAAATATTTAAGGTTTGGGGATAAGAATTCACTAGCTGGCAAAAATTGTTGAGAAAACTAGAAAGCAGGCTGACAGAAAATAGGTGCAGTCAAAATGATTACATGTTCCCTAGACATAAAGGGAGATATTATAAGTAAATTAGAAGAATGTGGAACATATTACCTATCAGATTTATGGATAGAAGAAGTTATGAATAAACAAGAAATAAATAGCACTGTGAGATGTAAAAAGGATGTTGATTACATTAAATGAAAAAGGTTTTGTACAAACAAAACCAATGTAACCAAAATTAGAAGGAAAGCAGAAAATTGTGGGGAAATTTTTATAGTTTCTCAGATAGAGGCTTCATAGCTTATATACATATGTGTGTGTCTATGTGTATGTATATATACTATGGCTGTGCATATATATATATATGTATGTATTATATATATATATATGTGCGTGTGTGTGTGTATGTGTGTCCTTTCCATTATACTTATGACACAATTTTGTGATATATTTATTTGTGAATATATTTTATTTTTCCATGTTAGGACTATGTCATCCATTTGGAATGCCCTTCTGTACCTAGAACTGTACCCTACATATTTCAATCAGTCAATGGGCAACCATTGACTAATGTGTCAGACACTATCCTAAGCTCTAGAGAAATAAATATTGAAAGATTCCTTATCCTCAAGAAATTTCTATCTGAAGAGACAACATGTGTATGTAGATATATAAAAAACAAAATAATTGTGTAGGTATGAAGGTACTAGCCAATGGGAAAGGCAGTGGTGATCAGGAAGGTCTCTTGTCAGAGGTGGTCTTTGAGCCAAACTTTAGAGAAAACTAGAGTATAATTTTGAATGTCACTTAACCTCTCTGGACCTGTTTTCTCAGCTATAAAATGAGGGGATTGGACTTGATGGCCTCTGAGGTCCCTTTCAGCTCTGAATCTAGAATCCCATAATTCTAGGATTTCCAAGCAGTGAAAGTGAGGAAGGACTGCTTTAAAGGCATAATGGACAGCCTGTACAAAAATGAGGACATGGGAAATTGAATGTTGTAAATGGCAAAACAAGAATGGCAATTTGTTGATACCAAGGAATAAATGAAGGAAAGAAATGTTTAATAATATTTGGGAAATTAAGTTGTGAAGGCTTTAAATGACAAAGAGTAGATTTCTATTTAATCCTAAAGGTAATTTCACTAAATTCACTAAAACTGAATTGAGTAGGTAAGTAATACAGTCACATCTACATTTTAGGAAAATCATTAATCATTTTAGCAACGATTGATTCTAGTATACATACACACATGCTGCTGGTAAAAAAATAAAATTTGCAAAAATTTCATATATATGATAGTGCCTTTAAGTTGTGAATAAAATTTTTGCTACAACTACATAGACTCCACATAGAAAGCTAGATACTGTTTACCAATAATATTGAGGGTTGGGGGAGTTTCTATACTGAGAAGTATCCTATAAAGCTAGAGAGATTGGTCCTTATCCAACTGATGTCATTTTCATGTTTGGTATAAAGTTCTAGCTTTAAGACTTTAGCTCAAGAACTCAAGGTCAATTTTTTTTAAATGTGGTTAGGGTGTCTGGATTTTTTTGCTTATCAGTTTTTCTCCTCAGAAATTGTCCTTATAATCAGTGCGTGCTGCCAATATGTGCTGATCTAGGTGGTAGAAGTGATGACTTAGTCATGGTCACATGGTCCTAGTTATGAACTTTATGCTAAAGGTAAGGTTTGCTTTACCTAGTGAAAAATATATTCTTTTTCTTTTAAACAAAAAACAGCTTTGTTAAAACAGCACTAAGTTATGTAGATCATTTTAATAAAGGAAGATATCTTTTTTCAATAAACAAAAATCAATTTTCTCTCTCCCATCTACCCTATTGGAAAAGAAAACCTTTATAACAAATATGCAGAGTCAAGCAATACAAATTCTCACAATGGCTAGACCAAAAAAATTTATTTTCTCATTCTGCATCCTGAGTCCATCACTATTCAATCAAGAGGTTGGTAGTACGCAACAATGGGCTGGTAAGCCAGATCTTGCAGGGAGGAATATACACAGTGCATTTTTGAATTTAATTCTCCTTATTAATATTTTCTCTATCATTTTGTTACATCTAGATGTCAACAAAGCTATATGTCAAGACCTCATCTGTAATGTTTGCAAATTTCTGAAGGTATAAATGTTCACATCAGAAATTTAACAATCAACTATCACAAGCCATAGGAGTTGGTTCCAGCACACCCTGGTAGGATGCTTCATCATCAGTTTTCTGAAATCAGCAGAAAATGGTTTTTAAAGAAATTAACACCTAGGCACAAAATTGTGGTATCTTCCATGTCCAAATTCCCTTGATTGCTGGATCTTGAAGTTTCAAGCTAACTTGGTCTCAAGATGCTGCTGTCCCCAGCTCTTGGAGGCTTCTCTCAATCCCCACCCCAAGAAGCCCTTTCACTTTGATTATATTGTTAGAGCCAATTAAAGGGAAGGCCTTAGTTTTCCTTTCTATCTGTCCTGATTAGCTGGAAGCTTCTTCTCTGTTTACTCTATGTCCTCTCTCTCTCACATTATACTAGGAGAAAAAGAGTCAGTTAGACACCCATGAAAGGCATTTAAACAGGATGCATAAAAAGCCCTATAACTGTAGTTCCCCCAATCAGATGTAATTCATATTGTGTGAAATGAAAGAGTTCAGAGTCTGAATCTCAGGTCAGAAAAGGTCTTTATTCCTTCTCATGAGAAAGGACTCTGCCCCTGTCGCCCACATGGCGGCAGGGAGAGAGCAACAGGTAGAAGCTAGTCCATGGTTATATAATCTTCTAATGCAGAAACCCAACCCCCCCAACTGGCCTTCACTCTTATTGGTGGGGGGGGCTGACCCACAACCTAAGCACGGGAATCTCTCTGAGACAAAGGACCTGGAAACATGTGGGTATCCAGTGAAAGCAGTCTTAACCTTATTTGGCATATCTTGTGCTGAGGTGGCTCTGGGGGAGGGTCTCCATTGCTCTTAGCCCCAGATTGCTTGGAGGTCAGGTGACCTAACCCTAGGCCTAGTGAGTACTGAAGCCATTCTAGATTTGATTTTTCAGAATGGAGAAACTTCACTCTAAATTATCCCTCACAATATGACTTCTCACTTTACCCATTTTAAAAGACTTCAATAATGTCTTTTTTTCCTCTTCTTTGCATCTTTAGCTAAGGTTGGACATAATTTCAGTTTCCATGTGATTATTTGCTGACTTCCCTAAAGACTTTTGCTATGAGCAAAGACTTGAGCTCACACACTGCTTCTAAATTAAACCATTCCAGAAAGTTTTCTAAAAAGGTTTTTCTCTTCCCACAGAAAATTCTCCACAAAATTAAAACAAGGCTTTTGAAAAGCAGTTTGATCTGACTTCGTGGCAGTGATTAGGAAATTATGTACAAATTCACATTTTGTACATTGAGCCACACTTTAAATGCACTGGGGAGAGAATCTCGTGCTGACTCCTTTAGTTTTGTGTTTACTTTTAATTTTTAAAATGTTTTATTAATGTAGTGTTCTTATGTCACTCACATCTCTCAAATATTTTCTTCTCTTCCTTCCCATCCTGACAAATATCCCTTCTAAAGAGACAGGAAGAGATAGAGACAGAGACAGACAGGGAAAGAGAGGGGGAAGAAGAGCGACAGAGACAGAGAGAGAAGAAAGAAAGAAGGGAAGGAGAGGAGAAGATGAGAGAAGAGAAAAAGGAAAAGAGAAGACAGGAGAAATATAGTTCAGCAAATAACACATCAATCAGTTCTACCAATTACACTCTAAAGATTCAACACTGATAGTCCCCCACTTCTGCAAAGAAGGGAGTTACGTTGTTATAGTTCTTCTTTGGGATTAAGCTTGGTCATCAGAATTTCATAGCATTCGGTTTTGGTTTTGTTATTCTTCCTTCCATTTACATGACTGTGGCCACTGTTTACTTTGTTTTCCTGGTTCTGTTATTCCATTTTGAATCAATTCCTATATTTCTACTGTTTCCCTATATTTGTTATATTCATCATTTCTTATAGCACAATATGTTCCATTAATGTTATGTAACACGGCTTGTTTAGCTATTAGCAATCAGTGGGTAGTTACTTGATTCCCAGTTCTTTCATATAAAAAAGCGCCACTACAGATAATTTGGTGTATATGGAAACTTTCTTCTAATCATTGGCCTCCTTGAAGTACATTTCTAGTAGGATCTGTAGTCAAAGGGTATAGATATTTTAAGAGCTAGCATATATATAGCTTTTTCAGGTTTGCAAAGAGCTTTACATATATTGACTTATTTGATCCTCACAACATCCCTGTGAGAGAGGTGCTATTGTTATCCCCATTTTACAGATGAAAAAACTGAGACTGAGATAGAATAAGTGACTCACCCAAGGTCACATGGCTAGCAAATATCTGAGGCAGAATTCAAATTCAAATCTTTGTGAATCCTGATCCAGCACCTAGGTGCTCCACTATTCCTTTTGTAAAAAAGGTATTCAGTCTTTAATTCAGCTGTTCTTATAATTATAGGTTTCATGAGCTTACTGGAAATGAGATATGCCTTTTATAGGAATGAATAAACTTGAAGGGAAAAATAATCTCCTTTATGAGTATCCATCATCACCTTCATCAGTATATAGAAATATAAAAATTATTGGTGTTATGGAGATGGGGAAAGGCAGGCACACTAACATGTTGTTGATTTTTCTGTGAAATCCAACTATCCAGGTGGTTTACCTGCTCTGAAAAATAATTTGGAATTACATCAGTGGTAACAAAAATCTGGAAACAAAGGTGGGCACTCATCAAACTAGGATTGGTTGAATAAATGGTGGCATTTCAACATTAAGGAATATTATTTTATGATAAGTGAGAATTCTGAGGAACTCAGAGAATTTTGGCAAAACTTGTATGAACTGGTACTTACATTGGTACTAGTGCAAAAGATGCAGGACTAAAAGAAAAATATTGACCATATCACCAACCAAATTATTGGCTATAATAATCTGAATATAAAATAAAACAGCATTAAAAGATATCAATATTCAATTTAGTGCAATGATCAATCTTGATGTCAGAGGCTTGAGGAAGAAACATTTATTTTCCTCTTGAAAGAGGGGTGGTAGACCCACAGTACGTCATCATCTTCATCATCATCATCATCCTCATCCTCATCCTCCTCATCATCCTCATCATCCTCCTCATCCTCCTTCTCAAGTGCTTTAAGGTTTGCAAAGTACTTTACAAATACTACCTCATTTGAACCGCAAAATGACCTTGGGATGTAAGTGTTATTACTACCCTTATTTTGTTTTATAGATAAGAAAACTGAGCCTGAGACAGGTCAAGTAATTTGCCCAGAGTTACAGCTAGTGAGTTTCTGCAACCAGATGGGAGCTCAGGTCTTTCTAATGTCATGTTAGGTCATTTTTCTTGATGGTTTCTCTTTGTAACAAAGGAGGGGTCATTGGGGAGCATAGGATGATAGGCGTGTAAATCTGATAGAAAGAAAACACGAATCTATACAATCCACAGCCTACTATAATGCTAATAAGCTATATTAGGTGCTATGCACAAAGTGCACTTTGATTAATTAAAGAAAAAGTCTATGTACTTTATTACCAACACTCCAAGAGAAGGGATTCTGAGATGGAAGTCAAATATGAACTCCTCAAACAGACAACAGTGCCTTCAATGAACATTCAGACAAAAGGGTTAAATCAAGTGCCCTCCAGAATCCCTTTCAGAAAGGGATCAGAAATTTCAAAACTTCCATAATTCTAGAGACCTAAATTAGTAGATATTAGATTGTTTCTGAGGCATCACCAGCTAAATATTAAGTGAAAGTAACAAGCGAGCAAAAGTAGATGCTTCTTCCCCTTATCCATTCTTCTATCCATCTATGCTTCACGTTTCATTTTTTTCTAAGTCCTGACCTGTTCTTTTTATTAATTTGGGATCCTCCAGGTGTGGAAACTCCCTCTGTTATCTCAGCAAATCATCTACTGTAAAAGGCTTAGAAAGTTGCCAGAGGTGGTTGGGATGGGGGTGGGGGCAGACCTTAAATCCAAGGTCACACAGCTAGTTTAAGTAAGATGGTGTATTTGTATCCAGATATTGAATTCAAGGTCAGATTTCCCTCTGTAATATCACAATTCATGGTACAATGGAAAGAGCACTGGTTTTATACTCAAAAGTTCTGGGTTCAAATTCCAACTTGACCAGTTGCTGTCTTTGTGCCCTTTGAGGGAAAGTCATTTAATCTCTCTGACTTTCAGTGCCTTCATCTTCGAAATGGGCTTGTTGGACTAGCTGGTCTCTAGGGTCATTTTCAACTCTAAACCTCTGCTCCTATGTATTCCTGGGACATGGAATGAAATATGGTATCAGATTTAATGGAGGAGGGAGGTCAGTATGCCACTAGAATCAAGGGTAAAAAAAGAAAAATGGTCCCTGTCCTAGGTTCTGAAATTCTGACCATATCGGTGAGGTTTATTCTTCTGCCACCATCAGTGACACAGCCCAGAATTAATTCCATCTAGGAATTGTAATGAATACAAATAGGTTACTACTGCGAAAATGAAGCCTGGCTGCCCTTGTGTGGGTTGGACTACATAGAGTGCTTTTATTTGTGCTCTGCAGTCAATATCAGCTTCTGTATTCTTTGTGTTGTATGGAAAACAAGCAATCACAGGAAAGGAGATGCAAACCTTGCTTTTGCCTGTCACGCTAAAGGCATGTCAAAAGAGACTTGGACACTCAACAAGTGAGATTAGTAGTGATATCTGCCAACATTCAAAACATAGCATATCAAGCTGCCATTTATGCCACATGTATTATGACTCCTGGGCCCCTTTCCAGGGGCAACTGTGAAATCCATTCACATCTCATGAAGGGAAGTCCAACTGATCTGCCTCAGAGGGCCATAATTCTGACATTATCCAGGAAACATTCCAGGTATCTGATCAGTGTGGTGTCCAATAACTAGAACATAAGACTGGTGGAGAACAATGTCTCCCAATTCACCACAAAGAGATGCTGTGCTAGAAGTGTGGGAGAAGAATATAGTTGCAGACACGATCAATTTGCCTGACTATACTTACTTGTCATAAGACAGGATTCTTCATCTGTAAAATAGTCATAACAACACACAAAGTATTTAGCTTAAAGGTGATTGTGAGAACCAAGTGATAATGATGCATGTGAAGCCCATTGCAAATCTTACATCTCTGTAATTATTATTATTATTATATCTGGAGTCACATGCCTTTGCTCATTGATAAGAGTTATTGTGTGCCATTTTGCACAGATAATCCTGTAATTTTTGCTGAATTCCAGTGACCACTAGAAATCCTTCTATCATTTTATTTATTTCCAGTGACCATCAGGATTCATTCACAGAATTAATGAATCTCACATCTCCACATTCCTTTTTCTCCCTACCCAGTCCATCTGTTCTCTTGGGTTTTCCCTCTAATACTTTATCAAACATACCCCCCCCTCTCTCTTTTCTCAATTTCCTGGCAATTTACACAGCTGTCCGCTCTTCTCCATTACTGGAGTATTGGCCAGGAAATTACTTCAGGTCCACTGCATGGGAATCAACTATGATCACTTAACCCCATCCCATAGTGGCTTCATGGTATAGTTCTATGATTTCATACTATGCCCATAGGCCAGCATTATTCTGGGCTTTTCCACAAGAATGGAGTTACTTGTGGTATAATCATTAAGTAGGTCAGATTTCTATTTTATTTCTTACTACTCCATCCTTGCTTTACATACTCCATCATTTTTCCAGTTTCTTTTCACATTTTCCATTCAAATATCTCATTCAACAAATATGTTTTAAGTGCCTATTATTTGAAAATCACCATGATAAACACCAGGGAAGACAAAGATATAAATGAAGATCTCTGCTCTTAAAAGTTTTTGTTTATGAGGTATTACTAGACATTTTCATGGATAACAGCAAAAAATATGTGAATTAAAGGACTACACAGACCTAGGTGGTCAGAAAAAGGACTGATGAATCTCTGCTGGGGTAACTTCAGAAGTATCATTTGACTTGGACTTGAAGAATGTAAAAAATGTTGACAGACATGGGGCAAATGATATTCTAGTAATAAGAAATGGCAAAAAACAAGCATATAAGATGAGAACATATGGGTCATGTTGGGGGGGGTAGCAATGAGTCTAAATTAGTTGGACGATAAAAGACATCAATCACAAAGGCTAGTATAGGGTGAAGGAAGCAAGTTGGAGTCAGATTGTGGAAACCCTTCCATTCTAGGGAGCCTGGTGTTTATTTTATAGGCAATAAGAAATCACTGAAAGTTTCTGAACAATGAAATGACACAAGAAACCTGTGTGTTATGAAGATTCATCTGGTTGTATGGTAGAAAATGTATTATAGATGGAAAAGATTGGAGTTGGTAAGCTTGTGCAGTCTCTTCAGATAATGATAAGGGTCTGAAATAGATTGATGATAATGGAGGTGAGGAATGAGTAAGATGCTTGGATAAATAATTGACAGGACTCAGTAATTAATTGGATATATATGCCAAACCAGGGAGATAAAGAAGGCAAAGTGGCTCTGACATTGTGAGCATGAGTATCTAGAAGCATGGTGGAATCATCAAAATAAATAAAGGGTGGCTGTTGATGAGGAGGAAGAGAAAAAAGAGAAGGAGAAGCCTGAAGAGTTGAAATTCATAAAAACCTACTGCCCTGTGATTCCACTCAGAATTCTCTAACCACCTGATCCCCACCCATGTTAACTCTTTCCCTTCATTGTCCCTATCCCATTCAACCAGACCCTACCATCCTGTTCTCTGGACGCCCTGCTTTACTGTTAAGAAACTTCTATTCATGCTAAACCTATGCTTTTTCACTGCAGATGACTTTGTGTCTATTTCATGTTTAACTTCCCATGTACATATTGTTCCAATTGCTTCCAGAAGAATAGGAGATCCTTAAGAACAAAGATTGTGCCTAGGACAGCGTCTGGAAGATAACACAGTCTTAATAAAAATGGTTGCTGAATTAATATTCAAATGGAGATGCCTAACTGACTTCTGGAAATTCAAACCTGAAGTGTGAAAGAGAGGCCAGGCCTGCAGATATGTATTTCAGGGTGCTATCTATACAAATCAGAGCTGAAGCCAAGAGAGACTGTTAGAGGGAAAGGAAAGGAAGAGAAGAAAATAAGTAGATGAGGGTCAAAGGCAGAGACTTGGTATAAGAACTGGAGGATAAGCAGCACTGTGTTAAAGTGACAATTAAAGAGACAGTTCATCATTGTACCATCTGTATGAACATAGCTCAATAAAGATTACTATGTCCTCAAAAGAAGCATTTTTCCCAGCCCTGCTTAATTTAAATCTTGGCCTTCTCCTCATGTATTAGGAAGATAACTATTCAAAATATATAGCATAAATATTTACTGAGTCCCTTTTTACATGTCTCCTTGTTATATTCAGGCTATCACAATATACCTTTGGGGGAATGAGTCAGAGTTTTAGCACCAGCATCGGATCAGAACTTTGGAGACAGCTTTACCTGAAGTTAAAGCTGCCCCAAAAGACTTCTTTATTACACACTCCCTCTTTATGGAACCCCCAATCCTCTCATCATGAAAAAATAAAACCAAACACTACCACAAAACATGAGGCAACTTGGGAGGGACACGTAGGTACATGCTCTTCTCAGGATAGTGCAATGGGGAAGAAACATTAAGATCCACATCAATGGATCTTCTTAGGAAAGCCAGATCACACAATACTCTTCCCATACCCTAGAGGTTCAACTGTTTCTCACTCTCACTCTGTGACCAACCCTTCTAGCAAAACGTTGGAAATGCCAACAAACTGAAGAAAAATGCCTGTGTTCTTCCCACTGAATCAAAAATCCAAACTTGAAAAGGACACAAAATGGATTCAAATTAATGAAATTTACCTGTTGTAATAGTTGTCCTTTTTCCTTTAGTAGTCCTGCCATGCTCTTCATCTGAGAACCTCAGTTGGGTGCTGTCCATAATACCAGAACTGAACTAGCCTTAGCTTTTAGCATCACCATTGGCCAAGGTTCAGATGATTCTTTGATAGTGCAATGTTCATAACCTTGCCTTTGTAGAGATACCTTTTCTATCTATTTTCTGTAAAGGAAAGAGGGTATAGTTTTACATTCTCAAATTCTTGCATATAGCTGGGAAAGCTTGTTCACTGACAAGAACACAAACTTGTTTCTCACCATGTTCGTATATCAAGAGTCCTTAGCATAGTGCCTGGCACATAGTACTTAATAAATTAAGTACTTAATAAATGTTTGTCAATGACATTTGGTATTTTGAGTGTTCTGCCAAGAAGGTCAGGCTTCTGGCTCCAATACTTATATATTTTGCTATTTATAGAGTAGCAGGTTTGAATTTGATTCATGACTAACTGGGGATTTTTTCCTCACCAAGACCCCTGGGCTTGGAATCAGAAAATACCTTGATTTGAAATCTGTTTCTGATACTTACCAGTTTGCATTTAAATAAATCATTTAACCTCTCTGAGTTTGTTTGTTTTTTCATCTATGAAAGAGGGATAATGCTACCTCTCATATCCCGGAAGCCTATCCTCTGAAATGTCTTTTTCACATCTATGTTAAAATCACACCAATTTAGATGAAAGATGTAACTCCAGAAATTATTCACTAGTTTGCTAAGTATTAATATCAATCAAAACACAAGAAGAAAAAAGTCCATCATAGATGTTTTGTACTGTCTAGGAGTACATCATTTGCAAAGTCCAAACAAAAGAGAAATTCCCTATCATTGATGAGATTCTTCAGATATTTCTCTTCCTTCATTTAGGAATCAACCAAATCCCCACAAAAAGATCCTTTACAGTTTCCCCAATTCTCTATTGAACTTTACATAGTGGCTGTTCTAAACCCTTTCTTCTCTCTTCAAATTGTCAACACCAACCCCACTTTCCACTCTTGCAGAAGAGAACCTCTCCTTATACATTACTGAGAAAACAGTAACTCTCTGCCTCTAATTCTTTTCTTCACTACACAGCTTCTCAAAATCTTTTGACATCACTCCATGTTTTCTCATCCTCCACCCCAGTTTCTTATAAACAGGGAGCCTTTTTCTTCACCAAGAGTAGCTCAATTTCATTTATCTTTGATCCCATTTTTTCCTACATCCTCTGGCTCATTCTCTCTTCCCCCAAATTTTACCATTTGTTCCTAATCATAAATATCTTCATATCCACTGATTCACCCCCAATGACTATATAAATAGCACTCATCCTAAAAACAAAACAAACAAAAAAACCTCTTTGGCTGCTACAATACTCTAAAGTTATCATCTTCTTTCTCTTCTTTTCACAAACTCCTTGAAAAAATGCTATCTATAACCCTTCATCACTCACTTATTGACTTTGTTGACATTATTATGTCCAGCTTCATCACTTAATCACCCTGTTTAAAATTATCAATGATATATATTAACCACTATTATCACCAGTGATATAACTACTCTTACCAATTGCAAAATCCAATGGCCTTTTCCTAATACTTATTCTCTTTGACTTCTCTGAAGCTTTTGATATGGTAGAGCACCCTTGCCTCCTGGGTTTGCTCTCCTCTTCGGGCTTCTGTGACACTGCCATCTCCTGATGATTTTTCTGCTTGTCTGACCATTCATTCAGCATTTCCTTTGTCAGACCATCTTCCATGTCCTGCCTCTCAACTTTGACTGGACCAAAGCTTTGTCCTTAGCCTTCTTCTTCTCCCAACACACTCTCCATTAGTGACTCCATTGATTCCCCTAGGTTAATCATCATCTGTCCACATAAAACTTGAAAATCTATACATCTAGCTCTAGTATCTCTCCTGGGTTTCTGTTCCCCATCAGAGACTGATTGTTGAGTGCTTCAAACTGGACACCTTGAAGATTTCCCAAACTCAACATGCACAAAACAGAATTCTCTTTCTCCTTAATCCTCCCATTCTTCTGAACTTTCCTATAGTTCTGTGTAAGGCTCCACAATGCTTCTAATCATTCAGATCTGCAACTCTGGAGGCATTCTTAAATACTTACTCTCCTTAATCCTATATGTATAATTGTTTGCCAAAATTTGATGATTCCATTTCCACATCTCTCCCATCTCTCCCTTTCTCTCTATTCACACAGACATCTTCCTAATTTAGGCCCTCATAAAACCTCATTTAGGCTCCCGGTTTGTATATCTGCCCCAAATTGCTCTACTTTCCAATCCACCCTCTACAATTCCTAAAGCACAGGTCTTATCATGTCACTGCCCTGCTCAATAAACTTCGGTGGCTCCCAATTAACTTTATGACCAAATATAGACTCCTTTGGGGGCATTTAAATCTATAACCTAGCTCCAACCTATCTATCCAGGAATATTATGGATTATTCCCCTCCATGCATTCAAATCTAGTTAAATTTTCAATTGTTGCTCCTGGCATGTGATATTTCATCTTCCATCTCCTTCTTTTTGCCCAAACTATTTCCAAAACCTAGAACACATTTTCTCCTCATCTCTGCCATTTGCAGTGCCTCATTTCCTTCAAAGTTCAGTTCAAATGCTACCTCCTACATAAGACCTTTCCAGATACAACAAGCTACTAGTACCTTCACCTTGGTGGTTTTGCACATAATTATATGTATGTTTGTTGTATCCCCCAGTGGATCAAAGGTCTTTGCAGCATTTAAAATTTTTGTCTAATTTTTTGTCTTTTCATCTCCTGTGCAATGAATACTCCATAAATATTTGTGGATGAATTGATTCATGGATGAATATTATTGCCCTAATTTCACAGAATTGTGTAAGATATGGGGCCTCCTCAATGAGATCTGCGATCACTTAAGACAGATTGGCCTATCCATACACACTGGAAAAACAAAATGGATGGAAAATTGCATCTTTTCAGATTACAACATGCAATGAAATAGGCATCTCATAAAATTAGCCTATCAGTATTTGTTTGACAGATGGTATGGAGAATGATTTCATTTCAAAGTATGGACAATTCATTCCCTAGAATTGAATCAGAGGAAAATATAGGTGTAACTCTCATTTTATAAATCATGTGGTGTTCTCAGTTGTCATTAATTGCTTCCTAAAACCTGAGGTCTCATTTAATTAGGATATAGGGTTAGTACATGGAATATTGGGAGATACAGCTGAAAAATTATATTGAGGCTAGATCATTGAGATTTGGAATTTAGGACTTGAACCCATTTTACCATAGGAAGTCATTGAAATCTTTTGACGAGAAGGGTGATACAACCTGAGCTGTGTGTTAGTAAAGATAACCTTCTCTTACTTACCTACCTCATACTGCCACTGGCTGTTTAGCACCCAAAGGACTGACTGTTACTAGTCTCAGGGTTTTAGAAGTGACACTGATAATGACTATCCTCCTTAAAAATAGCTCATAATCCCCCACTTGTGTTCATCCCCTTAATTAGCCAGCAGAGTAGGTTAGGTTTTTAGCATAATAATAGCATAATAAATGGCATAAGAAGAACAGTAGTCATAAAGCATTTCCTCCAAAACTTTTGTGACACACTCACCCATAAACACATCTCGAGCTCAGGAGTGGGAAAGAATGGGCAGTAACTTGATGTCCAGTGGCTTGACAACACATAGAGGAGGCATCCATAGACAAGGGAACTCACAACTCTGGCACTGTAGGGCGTCAATGTCTTTTATCTTTCGAAAAAGTTGACATGAATTTTGCTACCAGTCACTTCACTCTTTAGTTAAGCTGGTTCTTTGCAGAGCTAGGTCTTTGCAAGGCATCATTATCCGATGGACAGGTGACTCAGCTGGTCTTGCACACCTTTAGCTTTTGCTGAAGTCTTATTGAGTCATTTCCCTTCCATAAGATTAGCCTGGTATCACAATGTAGCAAGCATATGGGTAGGAAGGAGGTTGCCACAAATTCTCTGTATCCATCTGTAATGGAAAAAGAAAAGAGTGTTATTGTCACATAGAATTATATTAATGTCTAAAACAATCAATAAGTCAATTGAGTATTTATTAGACACCTACTATATGCCAAAGACAAGAGCAAAAGTTTCTGTGGTTGTTGGCAGGAGAGGTTGATATGTTTCAGGAGTTGTGATAGGAATAAGGATAGGGGTCAAAAGAAAAGTATTGCACATCTACAATTCTTTGCCCTAGCTAAGAGGAAATGTTATGTGTCTCTTTTGATCCTTCCCAAAAAGGGTCTCAACATTTCCCAAACTTATCAACCTCTCCTTCCCCCAATAATCACACATAGCTTAACCCAAAGTGCATTCTGAGCCCTAAGTGGGAAGGCCATTACCAACCACAAGGATTTATGGGAAGGGGTAGCATTTTAGTTGGGCTTGGAGGATGAATAAGATTCAATGGACAAACTGATGGAAGAATATCCCATGCATTCAAAATAGTCTAAGAACATATACTCTCCTTTGAACTTCTCATCTTATCTCCATGGCATTGTTAATTGAGTTTATTTCCCCATAAATATCAAGCTTTTCAGAAGATATTTATATTATTTTTGTCTTTGTCTCTTATTGAGCTGTTATTGAATTTCCTAAGGGTACTCAGACTAGACACCGGGCATCAAAAGAAAACTGGACTTAACAATATATTTCATATCTAAGCCTGCCTCCAGTTAAATTGTAGACTCAGTTCAAAGCTTCTACAAACAAAGCCAGCTTGTACAATATTACTCAGTATTGAAATTGGCCATATGGTCCAAGATCATCCTAGGAACTTAATGTGTCTCAACTCAAAGAGTTGTAAGCCAAAGTATAATGATGGGTTTAGTCCCCCAATATTTCTTCTCAGTTTCATGTTATTTGATTGAATCCCTATTCTACCCTACTGAGATCATTTCTGGATTTCAATTCCATGACCCATATGTCTATCCCTCCAAACCTTATAACATCAGCAAATTTTTTAAGCCTGTTTTCTGGATCTTCATTCATGTCACTCATTTTAAAAATTTGAACAGAATGAGACTAAAGACCAAGGCATTCCACTGGATACTTCCCTTCAACAATATAACAATCTTAGTTATGACTCTTCGGGTGTAATCATTTCATTTTTTCTGAATTCATCAAACTGTGCTATCATTTTCTAGATGGTTTCTTGTCATCAAGTATTCCATTATAGTATTATCTAGTTTGGATAAGACAATAACATAAAATATATAACCGGGGCAGCTGAGTAGAGCAATGGATGGAGTACTGGGCCTGAAGTCAGGAAGACTCATCTTCCTGAGTTCAGATCTAGCCTCAGATACTTGCTAGCCGTGTGACCCTAGGCAATCGCTTCACTCTGTTTGCCTCAGTTTCTTCATCTATAAAATGAGCTGGAGAAGGAAATGGCCAAGCACTCCAGGATCTCTGTCAAGAAAACCCCATATGGGGTCAAGAAGAGTCAAACATGAATGATAACAGTTGAACAACAAAAACAAGAATGTGTGTGTGTCAAAAATTCATCCTATTCCTATTCCAACCTCCCCACGTTAAGTTAAAAAAAAAAGTCAGCAATGTTGTGTAGGTGTGTATGTGTGTGTGTGTGTGTGTGTGTCCGTGTCCATGTGCCTGTGTGTCTGTGTGTGTGTTTAGGGGATGGAGATTGAAGGGTGCAATGGATTTAGATTGAGAAGACACGGCTTCAAATCTTAAATCTATTCCTTATCACTCTTATGACTTCATCCGTTGTTTCTGCAATTCATTAGAACAAATATTCATTAAACACTCCCTCTATGAAGAATGCTGTTAAACACTATACAAGGATGAAAAATAATAAAGTCCCTGTTCTCAAGGATCATAGAATCATCATTTTTGAGATGGAAGGAAACTCAAAAATCACCTCATCAAATTCCCACATTTTACGGATAAGGAAACTCGTGTCCAGAGGGTCACCTGTTTAAAATCATGAGAAATCTTAGAGATCATCTGGTCCAAGCCTATCACTTTAGAGATAACAACAACAATAGTAGCTGTCAGTCAGTCTGCATCTACTATGTGCCAAGCACTGTGCTAAGTGCTGTGGGTGGAAAAAGAGGCAAAAAAGAGTCCCTGCCCACAAAGAGCTTACAATCTAACACAGGAGATAGCAAGGAAAGAAATATGATGTTGCTCAGTCATGCCCTACTCTTCCTGACACCATTTGGGGTTTCTTATAGTGGTCTGCCATGTCCTTCTCCAGCTCATTTTACGGATGAAGAAATGGAGGCAAACAGAGTTAAGTGACTTGCCCACAGTCACACAGTTAGTATCTGAGACTGGGTTTGAACCAATTAAGATGAGTTATCCTGACTCCAGGCCCAGCATTCTATCCACTGCACCACTTACCTGCCCATTAAAAAATATGTACAAACAATCTGTCTATAGGATAAACAGGAAATAAGAAAAAGAGGAAAGGTCCTAGAATTAAGAGGGGTTGGAAGAAGTTTCCTACAAAAGCTCACATTTAAATAATATTTACTAAATACTAAACATAATATATACTATAAATATATATATAAAAGCTAAATGCTTTATGTGTTGCTTCACTCGATCCTTACACCATCTCTGTGGGGGTATGAACTGCTATTACTGCCCTCATTTTACAGATGAGTGACTTACACAATGTCACACAGAGCTGCTCAGTGTCTAAGGCTCGTTTTGTGATACTATTATTAATTCCCATTTTGCAAATAAGAAAACAGAGGGCCCCACAGGTTAAGTGACTTACCTAGGCTCAAATAACTAGAGAGCCTCTGAGCCAAGTTTTGAATAGTAGTTGCTATTATTATTAGCACCACTGTGCAAATGAGGAAAAAGGACATAAAGGTTAAATGACTTACCAAGGGTCATAGCTAGGCAATATCCACTTTTTTTGAATTCAGATCTTCCTGACTCTGTCTAGTTCTCTATTTACTATGATACATAGTTGTCTCTAGATGAAAAGAAAATAATTACGCCGATGCCAAGGGACTTGCACAAAATAGTATGATAGAGGGGATTTGAACCCAGGATCTTTGATTCCAACTGGGGTGTTTTGTTTCACCACACCATTGTCTCCCAAAATCTACAATCTAATAAATCCCACATATTTAAAATGAGGTTGAATACAAATTACAATGTCACCCCAGCTTCAGAGGTTCACATGATTGAAAATAAGGAGGGTCCAATCCTCTCGTTCTGCACTGGGATATGGACGAAATCAAAGAAGAGGATTTTTGGTAAAGAATCTTTGAAACTGTAAGGCACTGTATCAGTGAGAGCTCTATTATTATGTTCTTCCCTAGAAGAAATCATAACCACTAAGCTCTTTGTAATGTTATATTTGAGAAGGGAAGTATAGCTTCCTTCAGGGCCTTCTGCTGTAGGGTCCTGGGGGTGGAGTTGTTTTTGTTTGGGTTTTTGTTGGGTATATGGATACCAGCCTGAGAGCCTTTGAGGAGAAGTTGATAATGGGAAAACTTATAAAGATAAAACTGGGCCATAAAGCTTTCCTTTGACTGTGGTAATAGGCAGCAATGCTTTTTTTTTTTTGCAGTGTCCAAATATTATTTTTCATCAAATCTCTGAAAAAGTTTCAACCTTCCCTAATTTTCCCGATGAATCTAATAGACCAGGATTAAACCTCAGGAAAGATACGAACATAAATTGGATTCATTTCATTCCATGTAATATTAGGGTTTGTATTCTTTCCAGCTGTAATAACCTCTAGACTTCAACAAAATTGAAAACCTTTAAACACCCTTTCACAACCTTTCAGTGGGGTAATGAAGTTTTAAGTGCTCACTAGGGATTTTCGGTTCAGAAAAATCTAAGCAGCCGTAGATATTAAAATCTCATGTTTACTTCAACTCTTTTACAGCCTAATGGGTTTTTCTGACAGTGTGATTTTTAAAAGGTTGGGTTTCATTTATTAATATAGTATACACAGGCTGGAAACCATTCTCTTTTAAAGGCTCAGTTGGGAGTCGTATGGTTAAACCTTGGTGGACAGCCAGATGGACCCACAGAAAAGAAAGATAAAAAAACCAACAACCCAGAAACCCACAAAAGACAATGGTTAAGTTATATAGGGAGGCTGGCTGATTGGGAACTAGAAAGGGGGAGTGCTTTTTCAGGGGGAAGGGGAGAAGAAGCTCCCTCCCATCATGTTTCAAACACTCCAGGAGGTGAAAAAAATAAATTCAGGATGTCAATTCCCTGTGTGCACCTAATTATAAGTTTGTGAGTCACCAGAGTCAGCACAGTTACTCACCAGCAATAAGGTCTGAAAGGAAATCCAGCTGTTCTTCAAGCTGAGATGAGTGAGGCTGTTTTTGGAGTTGCTGCCCTGGAGGAGGTGGGAGGGCAACAGGACTCAGAGAGAATATGTGGGGTGAAAAAACAGAGCGTACCTACACTTAATCAAAGAGAGTAACTTTATTTGGAAACATTCTACTTTACATATTATGTAGATGCAATGAATTATTTGAGGGGAGAAGGTAAGCAAGCTTCAACTAAGTGGTAACAAAGAGAACAAATGTATTTCAGGCACATGTTGCTGAGATGTACCAGATATGCGCCCTGGTGGAGAGTGGTGGGCAATTTATTTCTATGACTTCGATGTACTTAAAGCTGCTCTTAGGTGAGATTAGCTGGCCTGCTATGTTAAATTTGAAAGTGGAAATACCTATTGAGGACAAGACTGAAATAAGGAAGAAACTCAGTAGCCACAGGAGAGGAATGTTTGGTAATTTCCACTGACAGACTTCGAAAATAAAAGGTCTTTTGCTCGCTTGTGAGATCTGCAGTTCAAAACAGTATCTAACACAAACAGCTATGAGAAATGGGAGAAAAACCAGGATATTTCTAAGATTATCCTTTTAACTTTTCGGTTAAAAGCACTAATGTTTTGCTATTACTGTCTATCTGTTCATTAATACATCATGGATTTAAAAAAATGGAAGGGACCTCAAAGGCCATCTAGTCCAAATCCTTCATTTTGCAGACAGGGAAACTGAGACCCCAGGAGGTAAAGTTATTTACCCACATTCACAAAAGTAGCAAGAACATAAAATCATATATCCAAAGGTAGAAGAGCCCTCATAGACCATCTGGACCAACCACTTCATTTAACAAAAAGGGAGCTGAGACCCAGAGATATTAAGACTTGTCTGAAGTTAGACACATGGGATCTAAACCCAGATCTATTACAAGGCTGATACACACACACACACACACACACACACACACACACACACACATTCTGCTACAACAACTGACTCTCTCCCAGATTTGTATCACCAACATTTCTGATATGAGTCCTGGGTCTAGATATCCAGCTTAGTGTAGAACATCTCCACCTGAATGCCCTGCCTTAACTACTCTTCCGTCATAGATGATATTTCATTTCCTGTCTCCAAGACTTTGCACAGGCTGTTTCTCATGCTATGAATGTTCTCTCTCTTTACTTCTATTTGTTTGCAATCCTAATTCCATTTAAGATTCCTTTAAGAACCCTTTCTTGATTCCCCCAGTTGTCAGCATCCCTTTCCCCAAATCACCTTGTCTATTTTTCGTCTGTCTTGTGTTTACTTATTTGTGAATGGGTTGTATCCTCCAGTATAATGTCCTTGTGCAGAAAGACTTTCTCTTGGTATCTATAAATTCTTTATGATTGGGTGAGTAGTGATTGAAGATTGAGTGAATGGACCCAAACTAAATTCTTCATCCTGCTTCTCCTCTTTCCTAATCCCCTATGCCCCATCAGTAGTAATGCTATTTATTCAGGTCTTGTTTTGTTAAATTGCCAGACACTTTCAAGGCACTGAGGTGCAAAGATAAAAGTGGGAATGTCCTTGCCCTCAAAGAGGTTACATTCTTCTGGATAATGTCTTGGTTGACATTATATAGTATTCACTTTATTGAGTTACTGAATAAAAGTACCCGACATGTCATGTGAAAAGGAATGAGCAAAATTGAGGACTCTGCCTCCAAAGAAAGGAAATGATTTGTCCAATCAAATGACTTTTATTTACTTTACTTAATATATTCACTAAGTTACCTATTCAATCAGCCAATAATTTAATAGAAAGGGGAAATGTTCCTACTCTGAATCCCACACAACACAATTGAAATTACATAAATTTCTTGACATGTAGAATAGGGAACACCTATCCTACACATTCAAATCCTACACCTATCCATCATATTCATATGATCCAGTAGAATCTTACTATCCTCTGGATGAGTGGAAATGTGATTGTGGATCACAGGTCGGAGAAGTAAGAGGAGTTATATAAAGGCATTAGTAGCTGGAAGTGGGGTTTCAATTTGGTCTGATCTCTGATGATTCTGATGTTAATCAGCCCCACCTGGGATTCAGGAAGCTTCATGCTTCCTTCTTCTATCTCTATGCTTTTGTAGTCCCAGCCCTGGAAGAGCTTACAGTCTAATGGGGGAAGATAACATACAAAAGAAGACAGGAATAGGGATTGGGAAGACAGTAGGGATTACTAATGGAGGCATGTTCTTTTGTGGAGTTGAAATCAGGAAGAGCTGCATATGCAAAATGGAGTGATATGAGAGTCCAGTTTCTTCCCTCTATAAAGGAAGGCATCATGAGGACTTTGGTATTACACCTTCCAGTTCTCCAATAGAAGGCAGAGGAGGCTGTGGGAGGCAATATCCAGGCTTGATTAAGGAGCTTGGCAATGAGATCAGAATTGATGAGTTTATCCTGGGAGGGGCATTTTATTTGGTAGAGTTGAAAACAGAGATGCAGAGGCAAAGTGGAGTGAAACATCACATGGTTGCGATTACTCATTAACATTCCATGACTACACACAATATCAAAGGGTTTTGTATGGCCAGAGTTTCTCAGTTGCAGAATACTAACAAATGTAAAGATAGTAATGTTTGTTTGTCTTGTAGTTTACATTACAGCAAAGGACAGAGTTGACCTTCTGCAAACCAGGACCTTGCCAGCTTCCCTGCTACAGATCCTTACAGAACTCTGGACCTTGCCATCTGCTTTACTGCAATGTCCCCAACAACTCCTCAAAGCCTTGCCATACATATTTCAGTTGAACCACTTATATACATTATCTCCCCTTTATTATTAGAATGAAAGCTCACTGAGGTCATGGACTCGCTTGATTTTGTATTTTTATCCCAGAACTTAGCACATTGCTTGGAACATAATAAATACTTAATAAGGCTTTTTTCTTAAAAAAAATTAATTCATTCATGCACAACCATCACCCCACCACTTTTAAGCACAAAATTGCTATGCATATGATTTACACAATAGAAATTTCTTTGCCTGAACTGAATTTACTTGATGAATTAAAAATCTTAAGTTCACAGAGCAATGGAAAAAGACAGGTTTTTATAAGGAAGTCACATCTGTCATGAAATCTCATGATTTATATGAACACATGAAAGACAGCTTGTCTGAGCAAAGCCTTCAAACCTGCATTTGGCTTCCCTGCGACAAATGTTTTCTTAAAATTGATGAAGAGTAAATACTTCAGGTTCTTATATTCTATATATCTCTATGTCAGTTGTGGAACAATATTTTCCTGTAGGAAATCACCTGTAAAAGCCTACCTGTTCATGCTGATACACTGTTGGGAGATCTATGAATTGGTCCAATTGTTCTGGTAAACAACTTACAATTATGTAAAAAAAAAAAAAAAGGAACTAAAATGTCTACTATTTGACTGAAAGATTCCTCTGTTGGGCATATGCTCCAAGGAGGCTAAAGGCAGGAATAAATGTACCATATATACCAAAATATTCATAGAAACATTTTTGTAGCAAATAATTGGAAACAAAATATATGTCTACTGACTGGGAATATATTTTTTAAATGTAATACATGGAAGTAGTAGAATATTAATAATAAATAATGAATATGAGGAATTCAGAGAAAAGTATAAAATCTATGAAGACAGATTCAGGAAAATAATAGAATATTGACTACAACAAGGTGAATAGAACAATTGATAAAGCCAACTGAACTCTGAGTAAAATGGTCAGGCTTGAACTTGGAGAAAAGCCAAAGCACCTCTATCCTTTCATTGAAGAGGTGGGGGCGGGGCGGGTTGGGTGGAAGGGAAAATATAGGTGTGGAACATTTCATAAGCTTTCACACATGGATGGTAAATACATTGGTTGGTTTGATGATTTTTTAAAAAAATCATTGTTTAGAGGGAAGGTTCACTGTGTAGGGGAAGGGAATGATATATTTAGAGATTGATGGCATCAATAAAACTTTAAAAACAAAAAGAAATGATAGATTTAGAAAAAGAAACCAGAATGCCCTTGATATATGCACAGATCTCTTCCTTAAATAGTTTTAAAATTTTTATTTTTGTTCTGATCTTAAACACCAAATGAGTATTTGCATATCCAGAACAATGAATTTTACATGAAACTGCAGGTTTCAATTATGCACAGCTTATTTTTCTTTTTAAAGACGTAAACCTGTAGCTTTTTAAGCCTGTAGCTTTCAAAGTTGCCTTTTTTGTCTATGCTTCTTTCTGGCTTTCTTTCCCTTCTTTGCATTTTTTAAAAAGCGATGCCTCAATGTCATTCCTCACTTTCTTTCTAAGTTCTTACATTTTCTTTCTCTTTTTCCTTCATTCTTCCTTTCTTCTTTTGTTTCTTTCCTTATCCCTCCCTTCCCTGACAACTAACCCTTCTAAGGAGAAAAATCCTATCCTCTTTTAATGGAAAACATGTGAGAATTATTGGAGATGGGTTGCATTTACCAACTTCATTTCACAATAAAATGGATCATCAACCAAACCCCACCATATAACTGTGAAACCCCGGTGGGATTTAGATCATCAGAGATAGATGGGATCTTAGGAGTCATCAAGTCCAACAATTCTCTCCCTCTGTCACAAACTTCTCTTGCTCTTAGCTAATCAATAGTCACTTATGAAGCTAGCTCATACTAAAGTGTCGAAGATAGCACAGTGTGAAGAATGTTGCATTTGGAGTCACAGGGACCTTCGTTTCAAATTCTAACTCTGCTACATCCTGGTTATGTGACTAAGGCATTATATTAAGAGGAGATGATAACTCTTAGAAAGAAGTTTCAAAGAGAGGTTGAATCTAATCATGTACAATGAATCAAAATATTTTTTGAGCACTTACTGTATTCCAAGAATTATGCTAGGCTTCTACTTCCCCCTCTATAAAATATGAGGGTTGAATCTGATGACTCGTAAGGTCTTCTCCACCTCTAAAACTATCATCCTATGATTGAAAACACTTGGAAATTATTGGTGATGGGGATACCTTAGTTCCAAAAGATAAATATTTGATGGAGGAATGTTATGTATCTGTGGTATGATGCAGCAGAAGGAGCACACTTATGGGAAGGCAAAGGGATCTCACAGAAATTGATGTATAAGAAGATGGCGGCGTAGAAGCAGCAACACATCGCAGCTCTCACATAGCCACCCCAAAATACCCATAAAATAGGACTTTAAACCAATCCTGGAACTCCAAAACGCACACAAAGATACTTCCCACTAAAGTCAGCT